>CM046440.1:47898121-48498121 GCA_025506505.1 Flaveria sonorensis | reverse complement strand
TTCCATTGAATATCTATTGTGTTCTTGTTATATTTGTCTAATTCTTGTTCTAATTCCGCTGCGATTCAACTCTAATTGATCAAACTTAGATCACTGATCCTGACAAATGGTATCAGAACGGGTTAATCATTGATCGGTTTAACAATTGATCATTGAAACTGCTATTTCGATATCTAAAGTTTGATCGAATTAGCATATTTGCAAGAATTGGTTATAGAGATTGATCTTCTGCTGCTTCTGGTTATTCAATTTGAGTTTCTTCTTGGTTCATACTGAGTTTGTTGTGTTTTTGTGCTAAATCTGTTGAAACTTGATTGAATTGGTTTGAATCTGAGAATGACTACTCCATCTAATGACCCTCACAATACTGGCTCCTCAACCAAGCCTCCGATGCTGGTTAGGAGTGAGTATAACATATGGCAACGAAGAATGCTCCATCACCTGTCTGTTAACAGTTCAGGTTGTTGGACATCTGTGGTTCATGGTCCACACAAGCCTATGGTGAACAATCCGGAGACCAACCAAATGGTTCCGAAGAAGAAGGAGCAATACTCAGATGAAGATCGTAAACTGTTTGAGATTGATGCTAAAGCCCATGGAATTCTGGCCATGGCACTGCCTAATGAAATCTATTCTGGGCTTATGCATCATGAAACTGCTCATGACCTCTGGAATGCTTTGAAGGAACAATTCGGAGGAACTGATGAGGTCTTAGCAAACAACAGAGAAATCCTCGCCCAACAATATGAGACATTCTCTCATAGGAAGGGTGAGACACTGACTCAACAGTTTGAGCGTTTCTCCTGCTTGATCTCTAAGCTGAAAATGGTCAAGCATGAGTATACTAACAGCCAGATGAACAACAGATTCCTCAGATCACTGCCTGAGAGATGGGACACATACACCATTGTCCTACGCTCCAGTGCAAATCTGGATAGCCTATCTCTCACCCAACTCCATGGGAAACTGCTTACATTTGAAAGAGAGATAGAGCAGAAAAGGAATCTGGCATCATCAGGAAAGCTCACTGATGTCTTTGTACCAGGGAACACTGCCTTGGTCGGTCATGAGTCAGAATATGTTGGATCAGAAAGCCATTATGATGAGCATATAGATTTCTCTTCAAACAGTTCTGATCATGCATTTGTTGGTGTTGACAGTCATTCTGGGTGTAATAGTGATAATTTATGCTTTATCATAGATGATTTGATGGGTATTGCTGATGATGATTTAGAAGAGATGGATATTTTGAGCCAAATGGCCTTGATCAATATCAGATCTCAAAAGTTCTACAAGAGAACTGGTAGGAAATTTCCAGGACTCTCTGGCAAAACCAAAGTTGGTTTTGACAAGAGTAAGTTGAGGTGTCACAAATGCCACAGGCTTGGCCACTTTGCAAGAGAGTGTAGATCAACTGGATCTAACTCCTCTGCACCCTTTGTGACCTTTCCAAGCAATAGTTCACAAAACAAAGGGCAACATCCTGCTAGTTCTGGTCATCACACACAACCTCAATCTCCTGCATATTTTGTCCCTCAGGGTCCAATGCCATATCCATATCCCTGCTATTACATGCCATAGCCAAATCCAGTTCAAGTTCCTATAGCACAACAACCTCAAGCCCTACCTGAGCCTCAACCATCTCCATCACAATCTCAACCTCATCACAGCTTCTTCACACCAGGAGTTGTTGACTAGAGCTGTTGGGTTTTTACAAGTTTTAAGAAGGATGTTTAACCATTTAAACATAAAAACGCAGCGGATGTATGGAGTTTAAAACTTGTGTTGTATTCTGAAAATAAACATTTATATGTTCAAGAAAACAAACCCAAGAACAAGGATCATATATATGTGAAAAGAAATGCTATCAAAACCAACCATAGGATGTACATGAATACTACCTTTCTTGAACAAGAAATATGGATACGGATAAGAGGAGGAAGATGATGTTTCTTGAATGTCTAGTCTTCAAAAGAGAAGACCTCAAGCTTGTATACCCACAAGCTCTTGCAAAACACCAAACTTGTTAGGAAGTTAACACCCAAAGCCTTCTTTTCAAGCTCTTGATCCGTGAATGTTGAAGAGCAAGATGGAGAAGAAAGAGTTCTTTTGCATGTGTGAGAGAGAGAGTGTAGTTGAGTGTCTTGTTCCAAGAGATTAAAGTCTTGTCTTTAAACAAGACAAGGAATCCCAAGAAGAACAAAAGGGCGGCCGAAAGTTTGGGTTTAAAATGGGTTCCCCCCATTTTAAAATAACACCCTTTTAATTCATTTTAATCACCCATTAAGTTATATAATTAAACTAATTTTAATCTTATAACTTAAACACTCTTATATTTGATGTTATTTAACTTATTTAAACAACATTACAAATGATATCTCATGAACAAAATATCCATATAATTTGTTCTATCTCAAATGCAATAATTCAGAAAACCCATTTTCTAAATTGGTGTCATAATTTATTTGCTTGATCATGATCAACAAATAAATGTTTAACGGTGTTTGCCTAGCTTGTTATTGGGTATGACCCGACTTGGATCATAACGTACTAACCACATCAATCTTGTATGTGTCTTGGGCATATAAGATCCAACAATCTCCCACTTGCACAAGATTCATAGAAGATTGATGCAAGCAGTAAATACCGCCTAACAACGTTTACTACCCTTAATACGTATGACTAAGTGCCATTCAATAACATCATCCCCTTCAAGTATCTTACTCGAAAATGTTTTAGGTGAAACAATCATCTATCCTTTTGTCACAGATGTCATGTTAAATCTTAGAGACACAGAATGATCATTCTCCATTGACTTAACTTTAGCAGGCCTTAGACATCTTACTCTCAACGAATAAGAGGAACAAATCCCATCTTGATTACATACGTCTCTCACAATCACCTCGTGCTATACCTGAATTTAGTCTTATGTACTGCCATGTTTCAGAACAGCGAAGAACTAAGTCAAAGTATAATACCCGGTGAATATCAAGACCCAATATGTATCTCAGGTCAGAGGATACCAAATGATATTCGCCTTTACTCAAATTTACTTATGATCAATCAAGAAGATTCCATGTAGTAATATTTGAAATGCGGGTCAGTCCAATATTTATATCCCATAAATATCTATGAACTTTGGCAGCAACCCTTTGCTATATATTCATCCAAATGAATATCTACCAATCCAAGTTCATAATAGTCTTACCCTCATACTTGTTCCCACAGGCATGAACGACTACGGACGTTTAGAGTAAATGATTTACTCATGGATTAAACATGCAAAATTGGAACATTAGTTGAAACATTATAACCATATAATTCATTCAAGTAATAAAAGGTTCCAATATCCAAATACAAGATCACAAAATCAAATCCAGTCACTAGAATATCGAAGTCCCATGGCACAAGTATGACCCTCATGCTTTGCCTTTTCAAGAAGCTTCGTGAGTGGATCCGCAATGTTTTGATCCGTGTGAACTTTGCGAATACATATTTTTCCCTTTTCAACTTCATCCCTTATGTAGTTGAATCTCCGCTCAATGTGCCTAGTCTTTTGATGTGCACGGGGTTCCTTGATTTGAGCAATCGCACCCTCATTATCACAAAGAATTTCTAGGGGGTCCTGAATGGAAGGGACAACCCCTAGATCGGCAATGAATTTCTTCAACCATGCAGCTTCTTGAGCTGCTAATGAAGCGGCGATGTATTCTGACTCTGTAGTTGATAATGCCACCACATCTTGTTTAGAGCTCTTCCAAGAGACTGCTCCTCCATTTAGGATGAAAATGTATCCCGATTGTGATCGTGAGTCATCCCGATCAGTTTGGAAACTCGCATCCGTGTAACCTTTTACCACGAGTTCCTCCTCACCAGATCCATAGATTAGGAACATATCTTTAGTCCTCCTTAGGTACTTAAGTATGTTCTTAACAGCCATCCAATGACTATTTCCAGGATTTTGCTGGTATCGGCTTGTCATGCTCAAGGCGCATGACACGTCCGGCCTAGTGCATATCATTGCATACATGATGGATCCTATAGCAGACGCATACGGGATTCCCTTCATTTTATCTTGCTCATCCTTTGAGCTTGGACATTGAGTCGTACTCAATATCGTTCCTCTTTGAATAGGTACCGTACCTTTCTTAGAGTTCTCCATCTTGAACCTTTTCAAGATCTTGTCAATGTATGCACTTTGATTTAAACCTATCAACCGCCTTGATCTATCCCTATAGATCTTTATTCCCAAAATGTAGGCGGCTTCACCAAGATCCTTAATGGAAAAACAGCTTCCAAGCCAGGTTTTTATACCTTCCAAGGTTGGAATGTCATTTCCAAATAGTAGGATGTCATCGACATACAATACTAGGAAAGTGATGATGCTCCCACTAGCCTTTTTATACACACAAGCCTCATCAGCATTTTTGATGAACCCAAATTTAATTACCTCTTCATCAAAACGGTGATTCCAACTTCTTGACGCTTGCTTCAATCCATAGATTGATTTCTTTAACTTGCATACTTTGTTAGGATGTTTTGGGTCGACAAAACCTTCAGGCTGAACCATATAGACATCTTCCTCAAGATATCCATTTAAAAAGCGGTTTTGACATCCATTTGCCAAATCTCATAATCATAATGAGCAGCTATGGCAAATAATATCCTAATAGACTTTAGCATTGCAACAGGCGAAAAAGTCTCATCATAATCAACCCCTTGAGTTTGAGTGAAACCTTTTGCTACAAGTCTAGCTTTATAAGTATCCAAGTTTCCATGCATATCGGTTTTCTTCTTGAAAACCCACTTACTTCCAACTACCTTGGAGTTAAGAGGTGGTACAACCAAGTCCCACACTTGGTTGTCATACATGGATTGCATCTCAACATTCATGGCTTCAAGCCATTTGTCACAATCCAAATTGGACACTGCATCATGGTATGTGATTGGTTCATCGGAATCAACCACATAGCACCCATCCATGAAAAATCCATATCTTTCAGGTGGATTACTAGTTCTACCAGATTTGCGAACGTTTTGTGTGTGTTGATCAACCATTTGATCATTCTCAACATCCTCATGTTGAGTGCTAGTGTCAACCAAACGTGTATCGGGTTGTGGACCTTGATCCTCCTCAAGATCCACTGTTCTACTGCTAGCTCCTTCCATAAGGAACTTGGCTTCCAAGAACTCACCCTTCTTGGCAACAAATCCTTTTGTTCCAATGGATCATAGAAATAATATCCCATAGAATCTCTAGGATATCCAATAAAAATACACTTAGTGGAACGTCTTTCTAACTTGTTTGAGGTGGGAGTCTTAACATAAGCCTCACATCCCCACACCTTTAAATATGATAGAGATGGAACCCTTCCATGCCATATTTCAAAAGGTGTCCTTTCCACTTTCTTGGTTGGGGCCATATTCAAAATACGGGCCGCAGAGAGCAAAGCAAAGCCCCAAAATGATAGAGGCAATGAGCTTCCAGCCATCATAGATCGAACCATATCTAATAGAGTTCGATTTCTCCTTTCGGACACACCATTGTGTTGTGGTGTTCCAGGTGGAGATAGTTGTGAGATAATCCCACAACTTCTAAGATGATCTCTAAAAGCATCACTCAGGTATTCACCTCCTCTATCGGTGCGAAGAATTTTTATTGATTTGTTGAGTTGATTTTCTACTTCATTTTGGAAGGTTTTGAACATTTCAAAAGCTTCATCTTTGTGTCTTAACAAGTACACATACCCATACCTACTATAGTCGTCGGTAAAGGTAATGAAGTATCTTTCATTATACCTAGTCATTGGCTTAAAAGGACCACATACATCCGAATGTATGATACCTAATAAATCTTTTGCCCTTTCGGTTTTGCCACTAAAAGGCGCCTTAGTCATTTTGCCTTGTAAACAAGATTCACATACATCAAATGAATCATATTCACTTGCTTTTAAAAGACCATTCTTTTGAAGAGTTTGTATGCGCTTCTTGTTTATATGACCAAGACGGCAATGCCAAAGATAGGTGTCACTCAAATCTAATTTGAGCTTCTTGGTGGTGGTTTGGTACAACGAGCTATCATATAATGTGTTTTCATGAACCAATTCATAAATACCATTAATAGGAGTAGCTTTAAAATAAAAGATGTTATTTAAAGAAACATGAATTTCATTTTCAATAAACATCAAAACATAACCATATTGTCTTAATTGTGCAACTGAAATAATGTTCCTAGTCAAACTAGGAGCATACAAAACATTGTTCAAAATTGCTTCCAAACCATTTGGAAGCTTCAGGATGTAGTCCCCTCGGGCTTCAACTTGAACTTTTGCCCCATTCCCCATGTAGAGGCTAACATCCCCTTTGTTGAAGTTTTTACTTCTTTTGAACCCCTGCAACAAATTGCAAATGTGAGTCCCACATCCGGTATCCAATACCCATGTGTTAGAGGATATTATATTTAGATCAATATGAATCATGAAAATTGTACCTGAGGTCTGCCCGGCATCCCTCTTTGCTTTCAACTCTTTGAGATGGACAGGACAATTTCTTGCCCAATGTCCTATCTCCCCACACTTAAAGCATGGGTCATCCGAAGCAACCTTTTGCTTCTTCTCCGCTGGTTTTGGTGGTGGCACTTTTACCACTCCCTTTCCCTTTCTCCCAACGTACCCTTTACCTTTGGCAACACTTGCCTTGGATGCGGGGTGAGGCCTCTTCTTGTTCCCACCTTCATTGATGGTGAGAACGGGTAAACTCCTTTTACCCATGGCCGCCTCGGCTGTCTTGAGCATAGAGTGAAGCTCAGTTATGTTCTTGTCCCAACCGTTCATGTTATAATTCATAACAAAATTGTCAAACCTTTTTGACAAAGAGTTGAGGATCAAATCCGTAGCCAACTCTTTCGAGACGGGACAATTCAGCCTTTCGAGGCGGTCTATGTGGCTCTTCATCTTAAGTACATAAGATGAGACCGATTGGGTATCATCCATACGACATGCATGGAGTGCTCGAACCGTTTCGAAGCGCTCTACCCTTGCTTGTTGTTGGAACGTTTCCTTCAACTGGGTTATCATGTCGTATGCTCCGTGATGTTCGTACTCCTTTTGGAGATCCGGAGTCATACTTGCCAACATGAGGCAAGACACTTGGACCGAGTCCTCAGTGTATTTCACCCAATTCAAGTAGGCCTCTTCATCTTCCTCATTGGGTTCATCGGGAATCGGATCGTCTAAGATATATGACCGTTTCTCTTGCTTGAGAACAATTCTCAAGTTTCGAAACCAATCAATGAAATTGTTATGGTTTAGACGCTCCTTTTGGAGAATGGTTCTTAGTGATAGGTTGTGAGCGGATGGAATATCATTATTTTCATTGTTGTTGGTGGCCATCTACAAAATTTAACAAGGTTCAATTTTAGTATTTACGATATTATCATCTTTAATTATAAATTTCTTTTATGTGTCATACACAAAATAAAATTCTAGAATCCAACGTCACATTTAAATAGTGGTTAGGTGATCTTTATCCCATTATTTAAATTAACAAGGTAGTCAACGTTTGACAATTGCAACCCTTTGCAACTTCTAGGGTATGGGATCGACTTAAACATCATATGTATAGTCGGCATGTTAATCCCATCAACACCTTTTGTAAACCATATTGTAGGTGATCCATTTAACATGGTTTGCAAATCAAGTTACCCTACTTACACACACATGTGAGTTTACCAATATAAGTGGTTAGGTGATCTTTATCCCACAAATATGGCATTCCCACCTTAAATCACAAGTTCCCTCAAAATGGTTAGGTGACCTTTATCCCATTAAGAGTTTTCAAGTGACTTAAGTGTTGTGTAAAAGGATGGTGATAAACTTGTTTTCAAAAGACATTTTAAGTTTTCATAATTCTAGTTTAGAAAACTCTATGTACCTTGCATTTGCATGCTTTCAAATACATGGTACCCTATGGTTCTTTTAATAAAACCCTTTTATTTAAAATCATTAATCCTTTTAATAACCTTTTATTAACCACTTAATGATTAAGAACCATTTATTTTCAGCTTGTTATGTTTATAAATTTGTTAGTTATGCATATCCATATATCAAACAACCAACATAAAACAAAACAACCAAACAAGCACAACCATTCAATCATATGTGCATAACCATAGCCACTAAGGTGACCACACTTGTTTGCCATCACAAGTGTTGTCACTAGGTCTTTCCTAAGGGTTAATAATGACACATTAAAATGTGTCCAAGAACTCCCACTCGAATCCACATCCAAATGCTTCAAGTGTCCATGTCTTTTGAGTTCTTCCTTTGTATCTTTCCTTGAGTCTCCAACTTGTGCATCTTCTTTTACAAAATCATATCCTAATACAATTTTTCTAATAAAAGAAATGCACCTAATCTATTTATTACATAACCAATGAATAAATAAATTACAACCCAAAAGATACAAACACCAAAATTATTATTACAACCCTTTAATGAATAAAACTAAACATGACAATCACATTCATCCAAAACCAAAACACATTAGGTCAAGGCTATGTTATGCACCAAAATATGTATCAAATACAACATCCAAGAACAACCATGAACTCCCTTTTTAACCCTTAAAGTTTCGGCCAACATGAACCCAAACTTTAGGGTTTAGTCCAAACAAAACAATCAACCACTTGATGTTAATCTTTCAAGGTTTATTCTAAAGCATGTGAGATAAAACTTTGAAAGATAAGGGATTCATTTATCCATATCAAAACAGCCCCTAATGGGTTGAAAAAGTCCAACAAAACTAACTTTTCTTGGACTTTTGAAGCAAGTTTTCCACATAACCGGCTCTAGATGCCATTGTTGGGTTTTTACAAGTTTTAAGAAGGATGTTTAACCATTTAAACATAAAAACGCAGCGGATGTATGGAGTTTAAAACTTGTGTTATATTCTGAAAATAAACATTTATATGTTCAAGAAAACAAACCCAAGAACAAGGATCATATATATGTGAAAAGAAATGCTATCAAAACCAACCATAGGATGTACATGAATACTACCTTTCTTGAACAAGAAATTGGATACGGATAAGAGGAGGAAGATGATGTTTCTTGAATGTCTAGTCTTCAAAAGAGAAGACCTCAAGCTTGTATACCCACAAGCTCTTGCAAAACACCAAACTTGTTAGGAAGTTAACACCCAAAGCCTTCTTTTCAAGCTCTTGATCCGTGAATGTTGAAGAGCAAGATGGAGAAGAAAGAGTTCTTTTGCATGTGTGAGAGAGAGAGTGTAGTTGAGTGTCTTGTTCCAAGAGATTAAAGTCTTGTCTTTAAACAAGACAAGGAATCCCAAGAAGAACAAAAGGGCGGCCGAAAGTTTGGGTTTAAAATGGGTTCCCCCCATTTTAAAATAACACCCTTTTAATTCATTTTAATCACCCATTAAGTTATATAATTAAACTAATTTTAATCTTATAACTTAAACACTCTTATATTTGATGTTATTTAACTTATTTAAACAACATTACAAATGATATCTCATGAACAAAATATCCATATAATTTGTTCTATCTCAAATGCAATAATTCAGAAAACCCATTTTCTAAATTGGTGTCATAATTTATTTGCTTGATCATGATCAACAAATAAATGTTTAACGGTGTTTGCCTAGCTTGTTATTGGGTATGACCCGACTTGGATCATAACGTACTAACCACATCAATCTTGTATGTGTCTTGGGCATATAAGATCCAACAAGAGCAGCTCACCAGATGATCTTTCTGGTTTCAATGAGCAATTATTTGTCGGTGCTGGTCAACATGGTGGTGAACATCCTTTTGGGAATCTTGCTCTCATGGCCCTAGAGTCTACTGAGGGTTCCTGCTCCAATGCATCATCTTCACAGGTAACCCAGGTATCTTCTGAGGCTAAAGCCAAGTTATGTTCTGAATCATGCATAGCTGCCTTTGTCTCTATTAGAGAGGCAAATGTAGCTTTAATCAATCAATCTTGAGCTTGATGACAAAGATGACAGATGATGAGATTTACAAGCTTAAATGCCAACTTAATGATGAAAAGGCTAAGGTAGAGGTCATACTTGAGAACCACAGAAGTCTCAAAGAGACACTTGCAGCTACCCAAGTTGAGTGTGACCGCTGGGTAACATCCTGCAAGGGATTTGAAATGCTTCTCAGCAAGCAAACAGCTTCAAATGTGAAGTTTGGAATAGGTTACAATCATACTGCACCACCTACTGATTTTACTTCAAAATCAATAGTAAAATCTGAAGGTGAAAGTAATTTCCAAACCACATCATCATGTGATTCATCCTCAAATGATAATACAAAATTAGAGGATGAAGTCAGTGTTAAGATCTCAGCAAATCAATTGCCTGATGGTTTAAATGCTGATAAAAACATGAAGCTGAGCAATTCAGATGTTGTCCCTCAAAGTACTCCAAGTACTGAAGGGCAAGTCACAACATCTGAAAAGCATTTCAAATCTACTGAAATAAAAGGATTAACAACTGCTGAGGAATCTATCATACGGTCTTTCAGGACGGATAGAGAATAGCTGAAGAACAAGTCTTCAGTTGTTACCGATCCTTCAGTACTTAACACAAGTACTGAAAGGAGGAAAGTACTGAAGATCACACCTTCAGTAGTTTCCACTTCAGCAGTTGATCAATCCAAGATGAAGAATAAGCCATGTGAAATATGTGGTAAATTCAATCATCTATCTGATGAATGCTGGTACAAAAAGGGTTCCAAACTCAACAGAGATAAGCTCATTAAAGAAGAGATTAATAAAATGAAAAATGAGTTTGAGACCAAGTTTGTACCACAGTCATCTCAAACTGATAAACCCAAGGCCTCACCAAAATCCAAAAAGAAGGATGGGGTTTATCAGAAAACAGCTGATAGTGTTCCTCATGATAAACATCAGTCTAAGTCTGTGAATTTCAAGAAGGAGGAAATAGTGGGTCACAGGAACTCATCAAACACAAGTACTGATGTGTCAAATGAGCTGAAGGCTTTAGCAACAAATCAGACACAACTTGTTATGATGGTTCAGCATTTGTTGGGGAGAGTTAACCAACTTGATGCACCTGTGATCAAACCACTGAAAAGGAAATCCAAGCCCAAATCTAAGAAATCCATTCAGCACCATCTCCACCTTCATCAGCTGTTAATCATGAGAAACAAGTTATGGTTAAATATGTTGATGAAAACAGACCCAAAACCAAAAAGGTTTGGGTCTCTAAAGCTAACTAGTTTCTTACGATAAATGCAGGGTTCTTCAGCATGCCAAAGAAGCATCTGGTATGTAGACAGTGGAGGATCTATGCATATGACTGGGAGCAGTTCTCTTCTTAATGACTACTCTCAAGGAAAGAAGGGATTTGTCTCATTTGGAAATGATGCTAAGGGTTACATCATCGGGAAAGGATTTGTGTCAAATGGAGAAATCAGATTTGATGATGTTAACCATGTGGAGAATCTCAAGTATAATCTACTGAGTGTCAGTCAGATGTGTGATAAAGGGCATGTTGCACTTTTCACAAGCCAGAACTGCCGGATTCTGTCTTCCAAAGTTCTGAGGCTGATTGACAAGGTATTGGATGAACATACTCTCCTGAAGGCCAACAGGATAGGAAGAGTATATGCCTTGGATTTGTCAAAGAAGATTGATTTAAAAGGTCATCCTTGCCTGTTCTCCAAGGCCTCTCCTCAGGAATCTAAACTGTGGCATAGAAGGCTGGGTCATGTTAATCTCAAAAACATGAATCAGCTGATCCACAATAGTTTAGTGAGAGGTCTACCAATAAAGGAGTTCCACTGTGATGAAACCTGCACTGCTTGTTTAAAAGGAAAACAACACAAAGTTTCATTCCCTCCTATAGAAGAACCAAAGTCCACTGCCTGCTTGCAATTACTGCACATGGATCTCTTTGGTCCTGTGAGAGTAATGAGCATGGCAAAGAAGAAATACTGTCTGGTAATTGTGGATGATTACTCCAGATTTGTATGGACCTTCTTCTTGCATTCAAAGGATGAGGCTGCTCAGACAATTATTAACTTTGTGTTGTATGTTGAGAAGCAGTATTCCCTATCAGTCAAGTGTATAAGAAGTGATAATGGAACTGAATTTAGAAACCATACACTTGATGATTTCTACCTTTCAAAAGGAATCAAGAGGCAGTATAGCATCCCAAGGACTCCAGAACAAAATGGAGTAGTGGAGAGAAAGAACAGGACCCTAATTGAAGCTGCAAGGTCCATGTTGGCTGACTCTGGTTTGCCACTGACCTTTTGGGCTGAAGCTGTCAACACAGCATGCTATGTGCAAAATAGAGCTTTAGTGAATCAGAGGTTGATGAAGACTCCTTATGAAGTTCTACATCATTTGGCTCCTCTAATTTCATTCTTCAGAGCATTTGGGTGTCCTTGTTACATTCTCAACACAAAGGATCAACTCCAAAAGTTTGATTCTAAGGTGGATGCAGGGTATTTTGTTGGGTATTCATCCACTTGCAAGGCTTACAGAGTGTTCAACTGCAGAACAAAGATGGTTGAAGAAACCTTGCATGTGAAGTTCAATGAATCTCCTAAGGACAAAATCCCACAAAACCCTGTGGAGTTGTTTGATCTGGACATACTGCAATATGTTCCTTATCAGCCTCCAGCTGTTGCAGATCATGTGAATTCATCACCTTCTGCAGCTAGTCATCCATCTGGTGGTACTGATGTTGATGATGATCCCAGTACTCACCTATTCAAGTTTAGTGATCAACTGCCTGAGTCTACTAAACTTGATGTTCCTGTAGCTTCAGTAGCACCATCCACAACAAATGCTGATGAGATTTCTGAATCCTCTACTTCATTTGACTTGCCATCTAATACTTGGTTTCAAGAATCTGGATCAACATCTGTTGCTGCTGAGCGTGCTACAAACACTTGCACAGATCTCATAGTGTACCAAGAGCTGAAGAATCACCCAATGTCTCAAATCATTGGTGATATCAATGCTGGTGTCTCAACTAGAAGTCAATTGTCCAACTTCTGCTTCTATGCTCTCTTCATCAGTCAGCAAGAGCCAAAGAACTATCATATTGCATTAAGAGACAATGGATGGGTTGATGCCATGCAGCTTGAGCTTCTTCAGTTCAAAAAGCAGCAAGTGTGGGAACTGGTTCCTCTACCCCCAGGTAAGTGTGCAATAGGCACTAAATGGGTGTTTAGGAATAAAACAGATGAAAATGGGCAAATTGTCAAGAACAAGGCCAGACTGGTTGTCCAGGGGTTTTCACAAGAAGAAGGTATTGATTATGATGAAACCTTTGCCCCTGTAGCCAGACTGGAGGCAATTAGATTGTTCTTAGCCTATGCTGCATTCCACAATCTTAAAGTTTTTCAAATGGATGTCAAAAGTGCATTTTTATATGGTAAAATAAAAAAAGAGGTTTATGTGTGTCAACCACCAGGTTTTGAGGATAATAAACATCCTGATTGGGTGTATAAACTTGATAAGGCTCTTTATGGGTTGAAACAAGCTCCTAGAGCCTGGTATGAAACACTGTCAAATTTTCTTCTTCAGAATAATTTCACTAGAGGCTCCATAGATAAAACTTTGTTCATTAAGAAAGTGGGTCAGCATAAGCTCCTTGTTCAAATTTATGTTGATGATATTATTTTTGCATCCTCTGATCCACAGTTGTGTGATGCATTTACAAAGTTGATGCAACAAAAATTCGAAATGAGTGCCATGGGAGAATTACAGTTCTTTCTAGGTTTGCAAATCAAACAAAAGGCTGATGGAACTTTCATTCATCAGTCAAAATACACAAAGAGTCTTTTGGAAAAGTTTGATTTACAAAACTGTAAGCCCTGTTCTACTCCCATGTGCAGCACCACACAACTGGATGCAGATCAGAAAGGTAAAGCTGTTGATGAAACACTTTACAGATGTATGATTGGGTCCTTGATGTACTTAACAGCTTCTAGACCAGATATTATGTTTGCAACTTGTGTTTGTGCTAGATTTCAGGCTGCTCCTAAAGAGTCTCATTTGATTGCAGTCAAGAGGATCTTTAGATATCTGCAAGGTACTCAATCTCTAGGTCTTTGGTATTCCACTGGGCACTCTTGCAAATTAGTTGCTTTTTCTGATAGTGACTATGCAGGGTGTAAATAACTAGAAAATCAACTTCTGGTGGATGTCAATTCCTAGGCAACTGTTTGGTTTCTTGGCAGAGTAAGAAACAAACATCTGTTGCTACATCCACTGCTGAAGCCGAGTACATTGCTGCTGCAAGTTGTACATCTCAGGTACTCTGGCTTCAGAATCAATTATTGGATTATGGCATTACAGAGACTAAGACTCCATTACTAATGGATAGTGCTTCAGCTCTTTGTATTGTCAAGAATCCAGTCCAGCACTCTAGGACCAAACATATTGAGATCAGACACCATTTTATTAGGGATTGTTTTGAAAAAGGTCTGATTGATCCAAAGTTTGTTCCTAGTGCTGATGAGCTTGCAGACATATTTACTAAGCCTTTGGACAGTTCAACTTTCCAAAACCTAGTGTTAAGGCTTGGTATGCTGCAGCTAGAATAAGTGACAACTACTGATGATCTCAGTCAACAAGTACTGATGAGCATTCGTATACTATTGTCACAAATAAGTACTGATAAGTTCTTTTATCCTCAGTAGTTTTCATAACTACTGAAGACTAAATTACTTAAAAGTACTGAAGTACTCTATCTGTTGAAAAGAACTGATGTGGTTACAACTACTGATGTAGTTACAACTACTGATGTCAGTATAACAGATAAGTACTGATGACCAATGAAACGTCTGAAAATCAGACAAAAAGTCTGATAAGTGTTGAGGTCAGAATGAAACAGCTGATGAGCTAAGAATTGACGACAACAGCTGATGAGAAACTTTTCTCTTCAGTTGTTTCTACAACTGCTGTTTCACTTCATACAACTGAAGCCAAAACCATGTCTTCAGTAGTTTTACAACTACTGATGACTAACACAAATCTTCAGTTGTTTACAACACCTGAAGCCAAAACCATGTCTTCAGTAGTTTCACAACTACTGATGACTAATACCAAGTCTTCAGTTGTTACAACTTCTGAAAGTTAATACCAGGTCTTCAGTTGTTTTCAAACAACTGATGACAGCACCAACACTTTCAGTCGTTTTATATCAGCCTTTTCTTACCCTATAAATACCTAAACCTACTTTCAAACGTTTCATTAGCCGTTTTATGTCCTTCACTCTCTCAACAATGGCGACCATGAAACTCAAACCCAGACACAACTGTGTTGCCTACCTCTCGAAATCGGCCTTTTGGAACAAATTTGATAATGCCATCGATCTTATGGTAGATTCCCAGTACCGAACCGCTTTTCTTCTGAATCCTACCATATACCCCGATTCCCTAAGCCAATTCTGGACCAACGTCTCTGTGCAAACTGGTGAGAATGATAGCCAAATCACTCTCCAGTCGTTGGTTAACCAGAAACAGGTGGTCATCACTCCAGACATCATTCGACAAACCCTAAATCTACATGATGCCACCTGTGTCACAGAATACCCGAAAGGCACAACTGATATGTCTTTCATCAATAACGGGTATGAAGGAGACTTAAGTGCTACCACCATTCTGAAGAAGCACTTCCATGATGCTGAACGTCTTATATTCCACATGGTGAATGTCTGCCTTGCATCAAAAACCTCCTCATGGGATCAGATGTCCTCCCGATGGCAACAGGTATTATACTCTATCTTTGAACGACAAAATCTAAATTTTTCTGAGATAGTTTTCATGGAACTAAAGGATCTGGCTTTGAAACCTGTGGCAAACAGATGGATATTATATCCCAGGTTTCTCATGGCCATAATTTTAAATCAGCTAAAATCAGACGGCCTTGTTGGCCTTGGAGTCCCTGCTCCGGCTGTATTGCCTGAAGTATACTCCAGGCACAACTCTGACCCTACACTGAAAGGGGCTGCCCGGCTGCTAAAACCCAAGCAGCGGGAACCCACAGCCTCCACTTCCAGATCCAAAGTCCCCACCAAACCCAACACCAAAAAGCCCAAAAAGGCTACTCAGGGAGATGAGTCCCCTGAGGATGCCCCTGTACCACCAATACAGGAAACACTTACTGGTTCTAACCCCCCAGTAGTGTCAAAGACTCCACCAGCCCTAGCCGCTCAGGCATCCTCTCAACAGGATCCTGATGCAACCATAATTGGGGATACCACAATGCTGGAACCTATCTCAATTGAGAAGGTTACCATTGAAGAGCACCAGTCACCCCGGGTGCAATCTGCTTCAAACCTATCTCCAAATGCAACCGCCCCTCAAAGCCCAACCATTATAGTTGCACAAGTGCTGAGTCAGCTGCATTCCTCTCCTCCTCCCCAGAAACCAATTACAATGGGGAGAACCTCAACAGCTGAGGAAGAGGACCAAAATGCTGCTGATAACCCACAGCACAGGGGTTATAATGTTCAATCTCCCCGTGTAGAGGAGGAGGTTAGAACATCTGGTGAGGCTGCCACTTCTACTGATTCAGCAAATGAACAGGATGCAGTTGGTAACATCTCTAAGACCTCACCAGAGGCAACTGCCGATGAAGGACTCAGTCCTGAGGCAGGAAGTCCCCAGAACCAAGAACAAGGGGCACATGCTACAACTGATCTACACTCAGGGCATGTACATCCTGATTCAATCAGGAGGTCAGGTGATTCAGCAAAGACTGATGATGACCTGGGCTTTTTCTTCGATGTCTTAGCCCATAACACAATCCTTGAGGCTGAGGTGAGCAGACTCAAAGAACTGCTTGCCAAAATGTCTCAGGATCAAAGTCCATCTGCCCCAATAAACCCACAGATGGCACCTTCATCTGAAGGTTCACCAAACACTCAGCCACTACACTCAACTGAGCCACAGCCACTGCTTTTGGCACCACCTCTCAGGGACAGAACCCCTCTGAGCAGATGGTTGCTACCTTTCAACATTCCTTACCTCTCATCACTCCCATCATCAATGAGATTGTGCATAAAGCCATTGATGAGAGGATCTCCTCAAATCTACAAACACTTGTTGATGATGCTGTGCAAAAGAAGCTTTCTGCCATTCAAACCCCTGAACCCAATGCACCCAAAAAGGGGGAGTCTAAGGCAGTGAAAGAAAGAAAGAGAAAGAGAGTGGAAGATGAGAAACAACAAGAGAAAGAAAAGGAGTTAGAAAAGGAAAAAAGCTGATCACATACAAGAGAAAGAAAAGTGCTGAAACTCAAAAGCCTGATGAAGAGAAATCATTGGAAGATCTGGTTAAAGAAGCTGATGAAGCTCACAGCAGATCAATGGACAGAATAATAGACCAACTCTTCAGACAGGGCTTTGATACAGCTACATTAGACACTGAGATCAGAAGGCTGGAGATTAAAGAGATACAAGAGAGATGGGCCAGTTACAGTGTGATGGAAAGGGAGAGGTTGGAGATAATGATCAGGTTTATTGCAAAATACTTGGGAAGATCATTAATTGAGATTAAATCATGGACCAGAGACAGTATTCTGGCAATAACCACCAGAATCTGTGCTTCTGAAGCATTCAATAAGGGGTTGATTATCGAAGCCTTAGATGAAGCAGGTGCTGGGAAGAGAACTGATATGGCCAAGCTTTCCAAAGCCAAACTTACCACAAAAATGCTAGATCAGCCTTCCCAAACTCCCACTCAAAAACAACCAACCCCACAACTCTCCAAACCAATCCCTAAACCTAAACTTAAACCAACTCAACCCTCAAAACCAACTCCCTTACCCCAAAAACCACCTCAAACCACATCCAATGATGCACCCAGAAGGAGGAGAAGGGTGTTGAGGATGGAAGAAGAAGAAGAAGATGATGATGAAGAAGACAGTCTGCCAATCTCTGCTGTTCTAAAAATACCTGAGCCCAGAAGTCAACAAATGATCACACCAGACTTTCAGAGGCAAATGGTGAAAGTTAAGATTGAAAAGAAGAACAGCAGAAACAGCACGATGAGCAACTTTTGAAGATGGTTGACAAAGAGTTTCCTCAGTCATCATCTATACAAGCCATGAAGAAACACGCTCAAAGGCTGTATGCTCTCAGGCGTACCTTTCAATATCAAAAGGAGAGAGTAAGGATTTGGCCAGACCCCAGGGTTAGTTCTAGAATTCATAAGAAATCCATACCAAGTAGATACAATGGCCAAGTGAGAAAGACCATAGATGCTGTTATTATGTTGGCCATTGTAGTCTCACCCTGGGAGATACTTGAAGACTTCAAGAGAGCCTACAAGTCAAAGATGACCCCTCAAACTCTAATGGAGAACAAAATGGTCAAGAAGGGGTTGTTATACAAGAGGCTTGAAGAGATCAAGAAAAATGAACTCCAGTTGTTATTAGAAGGGACTCACCCAGATGAATTTGCTTACAGAGAGATAACAACTGTTGAGTTGAAAAATGGAAAGACAGTAAAGTACCTATCAGAGTACTATGGCCCAGAGTTCTTCTTCGAAGGAGAAGCAGAAGAACTCACTAAGGAGGAACAAGTTGTTCTCCTTGAGGCCTACGTCAGAGAGTCTTATAGACTCATCAATGGGAAGTAGGTTTCATGGTTGGGATAACAGCTCTGTGTCCAGTTCCCCAAGACAGAGTTCCCTTCCATCCTTTGACATTCACATCTACTGAAACCTGTTCCCTGGCCTGTGCTTATCTGATATCTCTGAAGCTGATCAAGAGAGTATTTCTGCCAAGAATAAGTGGGACCTCAATAAGCTTAAAGGTTTTGGCTGCATTGGTTCAGGGGGAGTTTGTTGGACCAAAAGAACCAATGAGCCTGATCAGAAAAACCTTTAAGTCCCACAGACATTACAACAACTGAAGTAGTCTGCAACAGCTGAAGACATCAACTGATAACAAGGTCTGAAGACAAAGTCTGAAGTGAAAGAGCTGAAGACAAAGTCTGAAGTGAAAAAGCTGAAGACAAAGTCTGAAGCTAAAGAACTGAAGACAAAGTCTGAAGACAAAAGCTGAAGACAAAGACTGAAGACCAAGTTTCAGATGTTGTCACAACAGCTGAAGAAGACCTCTTCAGTAGTTGTGATGGTTTCCTTTCAGTAGTTATATTTTCCTTTCAGTTCTTTTGTAATCAGTAGTTTTATGTTTCTTGTAATCAGTACTTGTAGTTTCAGTAGTTTTAGTTTCATCTTGTACTTAGCATACTCTGAGATGTTCTCAGTTGTTGTGAACATTCTCAGTAGTTTGCTTACTTTCAGTTGTTTGTAATAATTCTGTTAGATGTCACTATCAAGTGACATCAGCAGACGTCACATTCCTTTATATAAGGAATGTTGACCTAATTGTAAGGTGCGCAGCTTAGCAGCTTAGCGGCCGCCATACCGAAGCATTTGTGCATGAATGATATTATCCCTTTTGCAGAAAACCCTCTTTCTCTATAACCGTGTACTGTTCCATTGAATATCTATTGTGTTCTTGCTATATTTGTCTAATTCTTGTTCTAATTCCGCTGCGATTCAACTCTAATTGATCAAACTTAGATCACTGATCCTGACAGATAGGGGCGAAGTCGGCATCCTTTGAAGAGTCAAGGATAGCGACCTGATTATATTGGGTAATTAGGGCCATTGTTAAGAGGTAAGGTAGGATTGAAGAAATTTAGAAGTGAGTGAAGAAGTTGGTGGTAATTTTGGGGCTTTTGCTGTGGTAAAGAAAATAAAGAGAGAGAGTCGAAAATTTTAAATGGGGGTTAAAAAGCAAACCGATAAGGTCAAAGGACAGTTTAGGTTTCGATTTGACAGAGGTGGTAAGATAAAATATTTGACAGTCATCGCTAAAATTTTACTTTTTACAGAGTGGGGCTAAAGATTTCCTTTACACAGTAAAGATATTCTTCCGAAGGTAAACTTGCTTCCAAGAGAAAACACTTGTGTTTCTCAATATTATCTTCTGAAGTCATTTTTACTTCCGAAAGCAAACCATGCATCAATGACAAGTTTGCTTCCGAGAGTACAATCTTCTTCCGAGAAAAGAAGTTAGTAAGTTTCGGAAGTAAATTTAATCTATGATCAATTGCTCTTCCAAGGCTAAAAACTCTTCGGAAGATAATATTTAGGCAGAGGAATTTGCCTTTGAAAGAAGAATAAAGATTTCTTCGGAGGGTAAATTTCTCTTCGAAAGTATTTACACTTAGATTTTTGAAGAACTCCTTTTTGTAACAGGGCTTAGATTGTTGTTAGATAACATAGACAAGACATATTTTAAAAAGGGTTTTCGAAAGAGAAGAACTAGTCAATGTTAACCATCCCAGTAGCTGTAATTAAATACTTAAATCTTTATTCATCAAAGGCTTTGGTGAACAAGTCAGCATATTGTTCATTTGAATTCACTTTGACTAGCTTTATTAGATTTTTCTTATGAATATCTCAAATGAAATGATACCTGATTTCAATATACTTTGTCTTGGAGTGCTTGACCGGATTCTCTGTGATAGAAATGGCACTCTTGTTGTCTTTGTGGATAGGAGTCGGCATGAAGTTGAAACCATAGTCTAGCATCTGACTTTGAATCCATAGCAGTTGAGCACAACAGCTTCAGCAGTTGATGTTAAGACACATGATTGCTTCTTGCATTGCCCGTAGATAATCCTTCCACTAAGAAATTGACATCTTTCGAATGTAGATTTCTTGTTGATGTTGCAGCCACCATAATCACTGTCAGTGTACCCATAGAGATTGAAGTCTTTATTCTTAGGATACCAAAGACCTAGTTTGGGAGCTCCTTTAAGGTATCTAAGAATTCTCTTGGTAGTAATTAGGTGAGACACCTTGGGAGCAGCCTGATATCTTGCACAGATGCAGGTTGCAAACTTGATATCAGGTCTACTTACAGTGAGATACATCAAAGATACAATAATCTCCCTGTACTAATGCTGATCAGTATCCTCCCCCTCGAAATCAGTACAAAGATTATGATTTCTGGGTATGGGTGTCTTGGCTGGCTTACAATCTTTCATCTCAAATCTTTCTAAGACGTCCTTGACATACTTAGATTGATTGATGAATAACCCTTCTTCCATCTGCTTCACTTTAATTCCAAGGAAGAAATCCATCTTTCCCATTAAACTCATCTCAAACTTCTTCCTCATGATGCTTTCAAAGTCTTTGCATATTTGGTCATTTGAGGAACCAAATATGATGTCTTCAACATAGACTTGAACAAGCAGCATGTCCTTCTCGGACTTCTTTAGGAACAATGTCTTGTATATGGTGCCTATGGTGTAGCCATTCCTAAGAAGAAACTGAGACAAGGTCTCATACCACAACCTAGGTGCTTGATGCACCCATAGAGAGCTTTATCCAGTTTGCACACATAGTTGGTGTTAAAGCTCTTGGATGATTAACATTTTGTCTATTTTATCTTTTTAACTTTCTTTGTCATATTATAGGGACTTATTTTGTAAATATATGTTCCCTTGTTTCTTGATAGTATAAATAGGATATTTTATGTATTGTGAGGGTAGACATCTAAGACATCTTAGAGAGAAAAACATTTAGAACAGAATGAATTGTAGCCCTTACACATTGTATCCTGTGCATTTGCTATCAATGAAATCTATGAATTTTTTTATGTAATTACATGTGTTTGATTACTTTGTGTTTGAATTGATAATTGCATTACAATATCATCATAGATTCGATCCTTTTGAACGGATCAATTGGTATCAGAGCTTTCGGTTCAGTGATCAGAGCATATAGGCATTTTTTAGCTCTTTGAATCACTTGAAATCTGTGTTGATTGCAATTTGATCAATTAATTGTTCTTTTCAGTTGTGTTTCATCCATAGAAACATGATTTGAATCACAATTTGGTGTGTAATTCATTCAGATCTGAGTAATTGATCAAATTTGTGTTCAAACTGTGTTCTTCATTTTCAAACTGTAATTTGATCAGAAAACAGATTTGTTGTTGTTGTTTGATCAAAAAGTTGATTGAAGATTGTTAATCGATCTATATACTACCTAATTCGAAGTTTTTCGATCAATTTAAAATGTTTTGAAGAATTTCATAAAGATCTGAGTTTGTTGAAGAGGATGAATTAGGCGCTTGACTTGTGAAAAACTGCTAAAATTGACCAAGTGTTCAGACGTCTGACAACTATTAAGGCGTTTTTGAACTGTTAAGGCATTTTTAGTTTAGGCGTTTTACAAGTATTGAGACGTTTTATGACTGTTTGGTCGTATTGAGACTTTGCTGACACAGAAATTCTAGGCGCACGTGGACTGTTTTGGCGTTTTTAACCCAGGCGTTTGACAACTGTTTGGACGTTTGATAACTATTCAGGCGCATCATTACTGTGTGGGTGTTTGGAAACTGTTTGGACGCTTCATCAGTCGGGCATTTCAGAATTCAACTAAGGCATTCCCTTAGGCATTTCTAGTTCAAAGTTCAGGCGTTTCAGAAGTTTCAGGCGCTTGGATATTCAGACTTATGAGTAAACACATAGAATTTTTTTTCAAAAAATAAAATCCAAAAATATTTTCATTTCATAGTTTTTTTATAAATTTTAAATACAACAAAAACAAGTCATTTTCATTAATTCAAGATGCAAATGGTTAAGTCTGAAGATTCTAAGAACAGGGTTCCCAAGCTCAAAAACAGAGCAGATTTCAAGAACTGGTCTCTTAGGTTGAAGCAGCATCTGAACTTTATTGACACTAACTTGTAGAAGTCAATAGAGAAAGGACCACATATCCTAATTACATCTGATGGTCCTGACAGAGGATTTGTTTATACAAAAGACTCTCCAAAACCTTATCCAGAGGATGGTCTGCAAGGTGATGACTTAAGAAAGGTTAAGAATGACATCAAAGCTTACTCTTTGATGTGCAAGGGGTTACCATTGGATGTCTTGACTAGACTTGAAGGTTATCAAATTGATTACACCATGTACAAAGCTTTAAAGATCATCTGAGAAGGTGGTAAAGAGATACAAGATCTCAAAAAGAAGAAACTCAAGAGGCAATTGGAGTTATTTGAGTATCTTTCTGGTGAAACAATCAATCAGATGATGAACAGATTTGTGCAATTAACTACTGAGATATCAACTGCTGGTATCAAAATGATCTCAAAGATCTAAATTACAGACTTCTAAATGCTCTTCCATCTTCATGGAAATAGACAGTCACTCTGTTAAAGCATACAGAAAAGTTTCCAATGGATCTAGATCTTTTGATTGCCAAAATTGAATCTGTTGAAATTGATGAGAGCTCCAGAAACAATGATAGAGCTGCATCAATGTCTCAGTACAAGTATGTTGCATCTCCAGCTAACACAGTTGAGAATGCTTTTCTGGAAAAAGATGATAACTCACCAGAAGACGAGGGTGATTTGGTCGTTGGAGCTGGTTTCTTTACATATTCTTCTTACACAAGTGCTCCTGTTTATACAACTTAACCTCAACCTCAGTCTCCTCCTAAAACTCAAACTCCTAAACCTCCAATAAAGACTTCATCTTCTAACTCTGTTAAAACTAGCAAAGTTAAAGATGTTATTAATATCCTTTTACAGGATGATAAGTCAAAATCTGCTTATACTGCTTTTATGGTAAGTTTTCAAGCTTATCAAGGTAGTCAAATAACTCAATTAGATCTTGTTTTGCAGGATTTGTTCGAGATGGATCCTGATGATGTGGAAGAGATGGACTTGAATTCGTAGATCGTAATGATTTCTTATAGAACACAGAAACATTCATATGTTAACAGGAATTACAAGCCAAGTGCAAAAAAAACTGTTGGCTTCGATAAATCAAAATCAAGGTGTTTCAACTGCAACAGTTATGGTCATTTCTCAAGAGAATGGAAAGCTCCTAGAAATCAAGGTGGAAATGGTCAAGCACGTTCTAGCAGTCAAAGATACCAACAACAGTCTCAGAAGACCTTTCAAAAGCCTTATCAATGTCTTCACATGCCAGAACTTAAAGATGAATCAAAATCATCTGAAGAGCCAAAGAAAGCACTTGTTGTTAGCATCAAAGATTGCTATGACTGGAGTGCTTATGCTGAACAATTCACATCTGATCTAACATCTAGTTTAGCTCTTGTTGCAGAAGCTCAAAATGAAGACTGGTCTGAAGAAAATGATCCAAAGGCCGATAGTGATTCAGAAAATGATGATGAAGATTATGATTGGAGTGACAAATCTGACCCAAAAGAGGATTCAGAAGAAATCGCACTCATGGCTCAGTCTGAACAACCAAAGGTTGAGCATCCATCATCTGACTTTGAGACTGCTTCTTCAAGTTATCCTATAATTCATGTTTAAGTCAGAGAGAAAATGTCCACAAAAGCATGTTTTGATCAAGTTGAGCATTACAGAATTCATTTATGATCTGTGACAAAATTAAACAAGAAGAAGTAATGCACAAAAACTAAAAAATGATCACAAAGTCTCTGATGAAAAGATCCTATCTTTACAAACCTCATGGAACAAAACTCTAAAAGAACTTGAACTTGTTAAAAAAAACTTGAGGAGATGACGAAAAGTTTAGAAGAGGAAAAAGTAGCTCATGTTGCAACTCAGGTGGATCTAGCTAAAGTTAAAAGTTCTAAAACTATTATAGAATAGCTGGTAAGTGAGAGGAAAGACAAAAACAAAACAGGTCTAGGTTTTACACATGAACCAATGCCTGAATCTATCATAAACACTCTGCCAAAAAACTTTAACACACATGATGACTTACCTAAAAACAAAGCTAAGCTAAAAGCCTTTCAAAACAAGAAAAAGAATTCTAAAAGTGATGAAGAGAAAACAAATGTTGAGATATTTGAGGAACAAGATTCTAAAAAGATTAAAATGGTCATCCAGTGAAAGTTAAATCTTACGAACCACGACCATAGAATAAGAAAATGTTTGTTCCCAAAGAGCATGTTGTTGAAGAAATCATTGTTAAGAATGACAAACAAAACTCAAAGAATAAAGAGAAAGCAAAACTAGATGAAGTAACATCTGAAGATTCATTTTCTTACAGATTAAACAATCCAGAATTCATCAAATGGCAGAAAGAACAAAAAGATAAAGAAAATGCAAAAGAGTCTTCTACTGAAGATGTTCAATCCCAAAGCAAACAAAGATCATCAAGATCAAGAAATCAAACAAGGAGAAGGAAAAATGCTAAATCTAACTCCTCTCAGAACAAAAATCAAAACAATCAAAATCAAAGAACAAATCAAGTTAATCAGTTTAAACCAATGAAATTTGTGTCTGTATGTACTTATGATATGAACACAATTCCTGAAATCAAATCAAATTCAAAGAACAAATCTAACTCTAATCTGAAAACAGGTTCAGGTCCAAAGTCTTCCGCTGTTAACAAAAGATTTGTATCTAAAGAATCTAGGAATGGTGTTAATGAACAAAAGTCAAAACCCAAATATCAAAAGAACAAATTCTCAACTAATGAACAAACTGTTGATTCATTTTCTCAGAGATAACTCTAAAAAAGGTTTAATCATTTTGATTCAAATCGAAACTGAAAAATAGTTGGCTGACCTATTTACAAAAGCCTTTTTACCAGGTCGATTTGAAGATTTGGTCAAGTCAAATGTACTTATTAATCATGTTTAAAAACTGGTTTTGAGTTTAACTATGTTGTCTGAATCATAAAAATGAAAAGAACCCTCCCTTAGCTTAATCATGAATATAGAGAAACTGTCAATGTTAACTGCCTGATTGTATATATTATGTGTGCATGTTAAATAGAAAATGAAAAAGCAAATATAAAATAGAAAATTCCAAAATCAAAAGAGAAAAATATAAAACAAAAAGCTACAAAAATAGAGTTTTTCTTGTTAGTTAATTGTTTAGGACTAAATCTGTCTTTGCAATTTGTAAGAAATGATAGATACATTAGTTCTGATCAATTGCATACTTCATTCGCTACCAAAGTCTAATGTGATCAGATATGATATGCAGGTAAGCTCATGCAATTACACTGAAAAAGAAAATTCTTGTGATCAAACTAAATCAATCATGCATTCATGTTTGTCCATTTTAGTACCAATGAGTAGTGTTGACTTCTCAAATTGATTGCTTGTAAAGTCATAAACTCACACCTGGTGGCAATATGAATAACCATTAAGCTCTAATTATTTAAAGCATCTATTCACTTCTTCGTTATGAGTCATCATAGACTTGAAGTGACGAGATATCCTCTGTTGTAAGTCATTACAGACCTGGATATTCTCACGTGATGCTAAAGATGCCAATGTGCACAATCTAAACATGAGATCTGGTTATAAGTATGTCAGGTTAACAAGTTAAGAAAAGTGATTTCTTGTATATCTTGATGAGAGTTGAACTCTCTAAGTCTAAGTGTGACTTATATAATATCATATCTAATCGTACCTTAATCAATCCATGAATTGAAAAAGTAAGTATGATGAGTATCTTGCCATAAGCACTCATTTTTTGTCCTTAGATCTCGTCTCCCTTTGCTGCAGAAATGCTGACCTGGAACACACTTGTTCAGGATTTAATCACTGTCTACGACTATCCATCATTTTATTTTATTTTAATGTGCTGCTCTTAACTGATATGATCTCACTGTAGGCATGTGATTCAAATGTATATAGTAGATTTTTTATTCTGCTTTAATTTTGATTTTTGCATGATTTTCTGTGTGCAGGCATGTTGATAATGATTGGTTTGCTCTACTTGCAAAATAAAAAAAACTTCTAAGTTTGTGATCTTAAAAGTTTAGGGGGAGTAAAAATTGTAAAAGAGAAAATCAATGGAAAATTTTCAAAATGTAAAAAAGAAATAAAAAATAAAGTGCTTTGAATGAAAGGTTGAAGCTAAATATTTAAGCATGTGTGTGTTTGATATGTTGCAAAAATGAACCTGAAAAGAATTTAGAAGTGGAAAAGCTTCTTGCAAACAAAATGAGATTATTTGAAAATTTTTAAAAGAAAGACTAAAATGACAGGAAATTATCTGAAAAATAAAAATTTGATTCGAAGTTGATTTTGAAAATGTGATTGATTGGTGATAAATTTGAAAATTCATGTTCATAAACAAAAATTTTGAATTTCACATGATGTGTAACTGAGGGTAATTAATGATTTTTTTTGAGTGATAGTCAAAAAATTAGACAGTGTTGAGATAATGCGCATAAACAGTGCTAATGCGCATAAACAGTGTTCATATGGATGATGTGAAAATTTCAAAGTGTTAAGACTGATGGAAGGTTCTCATGAGCCTGAATAGTTCTGAAAAATCCAAATCTGAAGTATGATGAATTTCAAAAATTTGTACAAGTGTTGGGTGTTTTGCTCTAGTCCATGCGCCTAAACAGTTGTGATGTTCTGAAAATGTTCAAGTATTGGGCGTATAAACATATGCTCATGCGCCTGAACAGAGACTTCCCAATGTGGTTAGACGTTTGAAAGAGATGACTTCTCCAAGTGTTAGGCGTTTCATCAATTCTCATGCGCCTAAATAGTGCCCATGCACCTAAACAGTGCTCATACGTCTCATCCAAGTGCCTTCATAGTACTCATGCACCTGAAAACTCGGTGTGAAATGTAGTCTCATGTGCCTTCACAGTGCTCATACGCCTAAGGATTTTTACACATATATATATTCAACACTTGTGTAGTTTTCATTCACTCATTGACAAACTAAAACACTCTGATTCGCTCACTCTAACACCCGATACACTCATTCACTCAACATTCGATTGTTCATAGTTAATCCTTGGGATTTATAGGTTAATAGATGATTCTAAAGATCATGTTTATTTTAATACATCAGATTTCATTACCTATTTTAATCTTTGATTGAGTGTTTGAACTCTATTCAGGCGTTCGAACCTTAGTTATTGAGAAATTTGAAATCTGTGATTCGAAAGTGATGTGATAACTGAAATTGAAAAAGAAAATGCAAAGAGTCTTCTACTGAAGATGTTCAATCCCAAAGCAAACAAAGACCATCAACATCAAGAAATCAAAGAAAGAGAAGAAAAAATGCTAAATCTAACTCCTCTCAGAACAAAAATCAAAACAATCAAAATCAAAGAACAAATCAAGTTAATCAGTTTAAACCAATGAAATTTGTGTCTGCAGGTACTTTTGATATGAACACAATTCTAGAAATCAAATCAAATTCAAAGAACAAATCTAACTCTGATCTGAAAACAGGTTCAGGTCAAAAGTCTTCCGCTGTTAACAAAAGATTTGTATCTAAAGAATCTAGGAATGATGTTAATGAACAAAAGTCAAAATCCAAATATCAAAAGAGCAAATTCTTAAATCAAAAACAATAGATTAACTTTGTAACTCCTAAATCAAAACAAGGATCAAATGTGGCTTCCACATCTAAAGTTAATCAATAGTTGTTTAAATTTCAACAAAGGTACTGTGAAATATATGATACGTACAAACATAAGACTAATGAATGTTTCTTTAATAGGTAATGTCACACTTATGATATGAAAAACCATTCAACAGCTGATGTTTATTTCAACAAGTATTGTACCATTTGTGATGAAAGAAATCACAACACTGAGAATTGCTACTTCAGAAGGAACTAGCCAAGGAATGGATATGTAAATCCACAATTTCAAATAAATCAAAGTGTTGGTTTTCAAAGATTGACAAAACAACCTTCCTTAGGCTTGAGATCCTTTCGAATGATTAATTCTAAATATGATGATTCTTATGCTGTGAAAACAAAGAATTATAATCAAGAAAAATTCATTCCACGATCTGTGAGAATGAACAATGAAAAATTTGGTAATCAAACTTTTTCAAAAAATGTTTTTACTAATGGTTTGAATAACCTTGATGATGATCTTGAAAAACGCTATCATGCTTTACGGATTAAACAAATAAAAAATAATCAAAAATTTGTTAAAAACAGAATTGGTAAATTTAAACAGCAAAAGAAGCCTGATGTGAATACACTTCATTTTAAACAATATACCATTGTTGATAAATTTGGCAAGCCCAAGACCATATCGGCTTGGGTTGATAACTCAACTTAAATTTCTTTGAAATGCAGGTACGCCCAAGAAAACCTCTTAACACGTGGTATGTTGATAGTGGGTGTAGCCGACATATGACAGGCAACCATGCCTTGCTTTAAGAATTTAAGTTAAAAGATGGTACTTATGTTGCATTCGGAGGTGATGCAGGTGGCAAAATAACAGGCGAAGGAACAGTGTCCAATGGGATTATTAGCTTTGATAAAGTCAACTATTGCTCACAGTTGAACTTTAATCTTTTAAGTGTTTCCCAAATTTGTGACAAGTCTTACTCTGTTCTATTTGATGATTCTTTTTGTTATATTTTGAAGCCAGGTTTTCAGATAAGCAAAGAATGGGTAGTTGTTAAAGCTGTTTGTGATCGAGATGTATACAAGTTAGAAATGTCTCAAGTAGATCCATCTACAGAAACAGCATGCCTAATTGCTCAAGCATCAAATTTCAAAAGCCAGTTATGGCATAGACGTCTCGGGCATTCCAATTTCAAGAACATGAACAAGCATGTAGTAGGAAATCATGTAGTAGGTCTTCCAACAAAGAAGTTTGCTACAATAGATCACTGCTCAGCATGTTTAAAAGGAAAGCAACACAAAGCGTCTTATAAGCCCAAGCTGATAAACTCAAATTCCAAGCCTCTCCAGATGTTGCACATGGACCTATTCGGACCAACAAATGTGCAGAGTATTGGAAAGAAATCTTATTGTTTAGTTATCATTGATGACTTTACAAGATTTTCATGGGTTTTCTTTTTGCATACTAAATCTGAAACAACTGAATTGTTAGAAGAATTCATCATTAAAGTAGAAAATCAATTATATCAAAAGGTGAAAATTATCAAAAGTGATAATGGAACCGAATTTAAAAATGCTAATGTTAACAGGTTTTGTACAGAAAAAGGAATTGTTCGCCAGTTCAATGCTCCTAGAACTCCACAACAAAATGGAGTTGCTGAAAGGGAAAACAGAACTTTGATTGAGGCTGCACGTTCCATGTTAGCAGATGCAAAGATTCCAATTACTTTCTGGGATGAAGCCATATCCACTGCATATTTTGTACAAAATCAAACATTGCTTGTGAAAGATAAACATAAAACTCTTTATGAGTTGATGTTTGGATGGAAACCTAATATAGATTTTCTTAAATCTTTTTGTTATCCATTTTTGATTTTAAACTCAAGTGACCAGCTAGGCAAAATCTGATGAAGGATTTTTCGTTGGATATTCGTCGATTTCAAAAGCTTTTAGAGTTTATAACTATACGACAAATGTTATCCTTGAAAATTTCAATGTTAAATTTCTTGAAAACTCTTTTCCATCAGTTGCAAATGGTCCTTCTTGGTTATTTGATTTAGATTCTTTGTCAAACTCTTTCAATTCTAACTTGTTTGAATCTACAGGTGAGAAGAAGAGACAAGAAGGAGATCTTGGATCTTTCAGTGATGATTCTGACTCTGATGATATGGATGATTCTAGCCCAGATTATCCGTTCTTCTCTTTTGTTAAAGATCCTGTATTTAGTTCTAAATCTCATGATCAATCTAGCTATCTATATGCACAAGAACATCCCATGTCTGAAAATACCAATGTTTCATAATCTATTCATTCTTCTTGGGTGTAACCTTGTGCAATGAGTCTCGCTTTGTTAAGAACAACAATTCCCCAATTGTCTGACTTGTTTTGGAACAACCATTTTGTGCCTATGGCATTTTCTCCTTCAGGTAAATCCACAAGCTTCCACACTTCCTGTTTGCGAAATTGCAATAACTCTTCTTGCATTGCCTCAATCCAACTATTGTCCTTTAACGCTTCAGTGATGTTTTTAGGAACAATTTAAGATAGAAAACACGAGTATATGCAGAGGTTTGCTTGTTCTAAATGACTTCTCATTGTTCTCTCATTCAATGGACCGATAATCTAAGATGTAGGATGGTTCTTGTGAATATCGGACTTTGGAATCTCATTCCCTTGAACATGAGTATCCAAATTAGATTGGTTCAAGTCGGAAAGCTGATGCAATAAGTTCGAAGTATGTGGATTGAAATTAGGAACTTGAACCGGTGAGTTGATGAAGTAATCAAGATTATCAGTAACAACTACATCACCAGAAACTGATGAAGTTCCAGACTCAGGTTGTACAATTTCAGGACCATCATTAGCAACAAATACCTGATGTATCCTAGATTTTTACAACTGATTATCAATGAAGCAAATCCAGATTTTCATGCCTATAGAGTAAGTGGTGAAAGATTGATTCTAGAGCACATGACTGAAACAGTTTATAAAAGACTTGTTATGATTACTGGAGCTTAGAATGTACCAATGTTTGATTACATGAGAACGATAGCAAGAGATAATGTAAACATAAATGAAGATCATTTTCATTTGATTGATGACAAACCAATCAATCCTAATGATCTGATTGAAGTAGTGATGATGATGAATCTAATGATGAAGAAAGTTCATCCTCAAGTAGTGAAGTTAATAAAGATGTTAATGAAGATGATGACATTACTGAGGTGAATGAAGATTTTAATGAAGAAAATATTCAACAACAAATGGAATATGATTTTCCTATTATTGATGTGTTAGGAGTCCATTGAGCAAGAGAATGTGATTTCTAAGGAATCTTCTCTTGAGATTGTTAAAGTTGGAACTAGTTCACCTAGTCATGTTATAGAAGAAGGTGAAAGTTCAAAACAAGATGATACAGTTTATACTGAGGAAGTGAACAATGAGATGATAAATGAATCTCTGAAAGAAGAGAATTCCCTCCAGCTTAAGATAATAGAGAAGCTGAGAGATGAGAATGAACAGTTGAAAGTAGAATTACTGAAGAAAGACTTGAAAATTACTAAGCTTGAAGAAGATCAAGAAACAAACTTAAAGAACTTTGAGGTTATGCTCAAAGATTATGATTTAATGAAAGAAAAATTCAAGAAGTTGAAAGAAGATCATGTTAAGTTGAAAGAAGAGTTTGAAAGTATGAAAGATAACTCAAGTCTACAGTCCCGAGACTTGCTTATTGTGTCTGAAGATCAACCAACTGAAGTTAAAAGATTTTCTGAGGCTGACAAAGGAAAACGAAAGTTAGATGATCCTGATGTTCAAACATTGGATGAATCTTCTTCTAACCCTCCTTCAAAGATACAAAAGATTGTGTCTGAAACTCTGAGTGTAGATGATACTTCCATACATGCAATTGAAGAAGTTGAAGTTCAAGAGCAAATTGGAGCCTTAGATGATTGGATCTAGAATTTTATGACGCTTGGTATGATGAAGTTTTAGAGGAAGAAGATATAGTTGAAGCTGCGTATTCTCCAACTAAAGCTACTGCAGAAGACATTCTGTTAGATATTGATGACAGATTTAACTATCTGATCAAGAAAAAATACAACCGTGTATTTTTGGATGGTCTACTGTCTCTCAGATAAATGAAGAATATGAAAAATGTATGATTGTAGAGTTTATAGCTCTGGTGGATCCAGATGAAATCGTTATTGAACTTGGAGAATGGATACCGATGCAAGAAAGCATTAATATTGAAGAACTTTCAGCATCTTAATTACACCATCCTAATCCAGAAAACATGATGACTGTTGAGCTCAGACTATGGTTGCAATCAAGGAATTATCCACGAATAAGGTTAAATAGATTGCAAGCTGAATCACTAAGAAAATTGATGAGAAGCTTTCATGAGATTGTAAAACAAGCCTATCAAGTTTCAGTTGATCAAAAACAACTATGGAACAAGGCAAGAATAGCAGGTAATTTGGTAAGAAATGTATTGCAAAAAGACCAATCAATTTCTAAATTGCTGAATGCAATGATTGTGCCCAATAATACAAAGAATGTTAAGATCATTGCTTGGAAATACGATGAGATTTTTGATGCTTTTTTAATCAAACGAGTAAATGCTATTTGTGATGTCTATCATTTTCACTCAAGCATCATAGCCTTACCTGTTCAAGATTTTAAAGAGTTAAAAAAATTACCTCTGATTAATCCAACAAAGTCTACTCGAGGTGAAAATTTTGTGAAACTTCTAAATAGAGGTATTTCCAGAATGGATTCTTTTCTCAAGACCCAATATGATCAAGAGGACAAAGAATATTTCAAGTCTATAAAAAGTAAAAGAAGGTTAGCAGATCAACCAGAAGAAGAAGAACTATTTATAGATGTTTACAGTGATCAATATTTTAAGAAAGTCACAAATCCGGGCTTAAAGGTGATAGACGAAACTCAAACTTCTAAACCGATTTTGAGATGGTTTTATCATGCGAACTCATTCCATTTGAAGCTCGTTCATAATTTGGATGAATGGGGTGAAGATATGATTTCCTAATTTGGAGTTTTCGAACTCAAACTTCTACATCCAAGTTATATATCTTTCTTGTCCAATCAAAAATTTGAAAGAGTTGCGTTTGAAGTTGCTGATAACGATAGGAAGTACTTTATGACGATTATCAAAGTGATGGATGCAGCAATGGAGAGAATTTCCTTGAGAAAAGCTCTAACTTTTGCTAATATCGTGAAGAGAGACATAAAGTCGATTGATTTTATGAGGATTTTAAGCAAAGAAGTATTGGAAGTGTACTCTCACGATCATCCTAAACCTTTTGAATTTTATGCTAACGTAGACATTGCAGGTCATACAAAAGAAACTTTGTTAGCAATGGACAAGATGGAAATTAAAATAAACGAGTCAAAGTCTGATCAAGCAATTCTAGCAAAGAAGTTCAAATCAACAATTAAGAAAGCATTGAAAGAATTAGAGATTTACAAAGAAAAGCCAATGTTCAAGATAAAAGAAGAACCAAAAGAATTTATTGAAGACTGAAGACAATGTACATCTTAGGGGGAGTATTGTTAAAGCTCTTGGAAGATTAAAATTTTGTCTATTTTTTCTTTTTAACTTTTTTGTCATAGTATAGGGACTTATTTTGTAAATATATGTTCCTTTGTTTCTTGATAGTATAAATAGGATATTTTATGTATTGTGCAGGGTAGACATCTCAAGATATCTTAAAGAGAAAAACAGTTAGAATAGAACGAACTGTAACCCTTATATATTGTATCCTGTGCATTTGCTATCAATGAAATCTATGAATTTTTTTGATGTAATTGCATATGTTTGGTTACTTTGTGTTTGAATTGATAATTGCATTACAATATCATCACAGATTCGATCCTTTTGAACCGATCAGTTGGGGTGCTGTGGGTCTTCAAATCCAGGTGGCTGACACACATAGACTTCTCTATCAATATCCCCATATAAAAATACACATTTTACATCAAGTTGATAGACAGTGAAGTTTTTGGATGCTGCAAAAGCAAGGAAGATTCTTATAACCTCAAGTCTTGCAACAGGTGCAAAGAGATCAGTGTAATCTATTCCTTCCTCCTGTGTGTATCCTTGAACAACAAGTCTTGCCTTGTTCTTGATGACCAATCCTCTATCATCTCTCTTATTTCTGAATACCCACTTGGTGCCAATGGGGACTTGGCCAGGTGGAAATGGACACAAGTTCCATACCTTTTGCCTCTTGAACTAAAGCAACTCCTCTTGCATAGCTTCAATCCAATTGTTGTCCTTGAGGGCTTCGTCCATATTCTTTGGTTCTACTTGAGAGAGAAAGCATGGGTACAAGTAGACATTCCCATTATGGGTCTGACTCCTAGTTCTCACACCTTCTGAGACATCCCTAATAATGTTCTCAGCTAGGTGAGTGTTATGTATCTTGAGCCTAGGGATCACATCTAGTTTCATAGATAGATACAGATTTGAGAAGTTTTGCTCAGGGTTTTGAACACCATGACCAGCTGATGTCTCACACTTATTCAATGATGACTGATTGAGTGAATGTGTGATATCATCAATGATATTCTACTAAGAAGTAGTCTGAATAGTTTCATGTTCCTCCAGATTACTGTCTTCATCAGCTTGGTGTTGAATGCTGGAGTTGTTAACTGATGAGTTTTGAGGATTAGTTGGCTAACAGCTTGTTGAAGCTCCATGATTTCCTGATATGTTCAAGCTTTCAGGACTTCCAGTAATAGGAGCTTGTTCTTCAATTCCTCTTGGAGAACTGGGAATAGGTCTAGGTAACTCAAACATTTGATCTTCATAGATGTCACTTTGAGTTCCTGTTCCAGCTGAAACATTCTCACAAGATGGTTTAGAATAGTTTGGAAACAATTCTAGATTGAAGATATGATCAGGCCCATTCCCTCTAAGACAAGGAGTGTGCTCATTAACAACAATGTTGGATGATTCCTCAAATTGTTGATTTTTAATATTATACACTCTATAAGCAATAGAGGTTGAGGAATATCCAACAAAGATAGCATCATCTGACTTTTTAGCAAATTTTGCTACATTGTCTTTTGTGTTGAGTATGGTACACCTGCTGCCAAAGGACCTAAGAAAACCAATGAACGGTGGCCTATTGTTCCATAACTCATAAGGGGTCTTTCCATAAGGCTTAACAATAAGAACCCTATTCTTCACATAGCAAGCACTGCTTACTGCCTCTACCCAAAAAGTTGGAGGCAGCTTTGAATCAGCTAACATGGTTCTTGCAACCTCAATAAGTGTCCTATTCCTCCTCTCAGCAACACCATTTTGTTGAGGAGTTTTGGGAGCACTGTATTATCTGGTGATCCATTTTGAGTTGCAGAATGAGTCGAGAACTAGATTCTTAAAATCAGTCCCTTGATCAGTTCTAATGATTTTTACCTTGTGATCCTTTTGATTTTCAATTTTAAGAATAAAAGATTTTAATGTCTCTGCTGTTTCATCTTTAGTTCTCAAAAAGAATACCCATGTAAATCTTGTAAAATCATCAACAATCACAAGGCAATATGATTTCCTTCCAGTGCTCATTATACTTATAGGACCAAAAAGATCCATGTGCAATAAGTGTAATGGAGTGGTGATGGAGTTAACTTCTTTGGATTTTAATGTTTCTGCTGTTTCATCTTTAGTTCTCAAAAAGAATACCCATGTAAATCTTGTAAAATCATCAACAATCACAAGGCAATATGATTTCCTTCCAGTGCTCATTATACTTATAGGACCAAAAAGATCCATGTGCAATAAGTGTAATGGAGTGGTGATGGAGTTAACTTCTTTGGATTTGTGAGAAACCTTGTGTTGCTTTCCTTTCAGGCAATCAACATAGTTTTCTTTACAGAAAAATTCCTTTTTAGGCACAGCATGTTCCAGATTATTTTTAACCAACTTATTCATGGTTTTAAAATTAACATGGAGCATTCTTTTATTCCAAAAGAGTTGACTCATCACCATTAGCTTTGGAAAGAAAGCATGATACTTCACCCAGTGGAGAAGCATTGTTTATATCACGCTTGTACATATCCCCTCTCTTGGGAGATCTAAGAAGCACCAATTCCTGAGGAATTGTCATCCCGGGTTTGAGGATAATGCACTCATGTTCTGTGAAAAGTATTTGGTGCTTTTGATCACAGAATTGAGAAACACTCAAAAGATTGTGTTCAAGTTATTTGACAAAGTTTACTTTGTCAATGTTTAACTTACAAATGGATACACTACCTCTACCAGAAATGTATCCTCCGGCTTCACCTCCAAACTCAACAGGACCTCCATCAAAATGTTCAAATTATTGTAGGAGAGATCTGTTCCCTGTCATATGCTTGGAGCATCCACTATCCATAATCCAGACATTTCCATTCATGTCATATGGATGTCCCTGCACATAAGGTGAAAAGATTAGTTATTGTTGGAACCCAAGCCTTGTTGGTCTTGGGTTCTTCAAATGCAGATGATATAACTGAACTAAATTATAGGCATGGGGGCTCAATTCTAGTTTGTGAAGAAGAGGCTTGGGCTGTAACAACTTTTATGGTCTTCCATTCCATCCTATGGTTGACCTGTGTTGATGAGCCTGAGGAGGCTTGTGCAGCATAACTTGCTTTTGAAGCTTCTTTCTTTTAGAAAAAGTCTTCACCACCTTTTCTTCCGAAGCAGCCTTCTTCTTGGAAGGTTTCAAGGAAATGTTTTTGTTTCTTTGTTTGCCTTTTGGCTTGTCTTCTGAAGCTATTTTCCTTTCGAAAGAATAAGTTTCTTACGAAAGCAACTTGGCTTCGAAAATAAGCTTTCCTTTCCTTAACACTTGGACCATATGGTAAGGTCCAAATGTGAAACCATCCTTGACTCCTTCTTTCTTAACATTGGTTGCATAATGTATGCTTGCTGGATTGTAGTAACAATCTTTAGCCATGTGGTTATGCAGGCCACAGATTATGCACTCAATGTTATTCTTGGTGGGACATGTTGGCTGCTGTTTCTTGCACTTCTTCTCTTCTTTAACAGCCTTTCTTTTTAATTTTTGATCCTTTAGCTGGATAGGAGTGCTGGTACTACTCTCCTTTCCTGAATCAGAACTTCTAACCACTTGGAATCCAGCTAAGATGAATACACCCTTTTGCCTTGGGTCTGTTTTCATCTTAGTCTTAGCCAACTTTTTGGTAGTTTTTCTTGCTACCCTGATCTGGTTCTTTCTTGCTTTGGCTGTCAAGGGTTTATCAACTATGGGGATGAGGTTTTCAACCATATCCTTCTCTGTGGTGGTTTCCATTATTGCATCATTCTTCTACTCACTAGGTAGTGGGTTAGCAGTTGGAACCTCTTGCTCATCAGTACCACATCATGGTTGTCTAATAGACATAAGAGAGTGTGGTGGAGCAATTTCATTAGATCCCAACCCACTCTTGTTTTGATAGAATACCTTAGAGTGGGAGGATGATGCTATAATGGTGTTAAAGTTATGCTCTTGAATAGCATACTTCTCTGCTTTAACCTCAGCTATGACTAGTTGGACTTTAGCTTCAGTCAACTTGGATATTAGATCTTTTATTTGAGTCCTATAGTTGGTGTGTTCATGTTTTAAGGAGGACATAGTTTTCTCTAATTCTTTAATTTTGAGTTTGTAGTTAGATTCTACTCTCTTAAAATAAGATTTTAGGATATTTAAAGACTCAATATCAGATCTAATTTCCATGTTGGTTACAGTTGTAACATTTAGCCTTGCTTTTGTCAAACCTGAATTGCTATTGGTTGGGTTCTGAGGAAATTTCCTTCCGGTTCTTTTGAAGAACTTCTTTGCTATGTAGGTTAAAAGAGCCATTTTTTGGACAATGTCCATGTATTCAACATCATCTGGGCTGAAACACTCTAGATCATCAAAACAATATTGAAATCTCCAGAGTGCTCATTCCCTGAAACAAATGCATAACTCTCCTGGAAGGGAGTGTGTTGAGCTTGTTGAGACTTGGGTGTCTCAGGGAAAGTGATGTATGGCCCAGAGGATGATGAAGGCTTTTAGGGGTAGTTCAGGTACAACTGAGGCTGGGCAATTCTTGATCCTTTAGTAACATGTAGAGCATTGTTAACTGCAGGATTTGAGGGTTTGTTCATCTGTTGGCTCTTTTGAGTCTCCATCTCCATACAGTATCCATCAAGGATGCCATACAGTTCAGTCATAGTGAGAGTGTTGAGTTTTTGGTTCTCTTGATTGAGACACAGTAAAATGTCCACTCATGAGGAAGTGCACTCAAGAATTTTCTCACTATGTCTCTTTTCTCAAGAGCAACTCCCATAGTCTGAAGAGAGGTGAACAAGTCCATATACCTGAAGTATTCTTGGCTCAAGGTCTCACCAACCATATAAGTGAAGTTTTCAAATTTCTGCTTTAGCATATCTTTCTTGGTTTCCTTGGATTCAGTGGAACCAGAGTACATTAGCTTCGAAGCATCAAAGAGTTCTTTAGCGGTCTCGCATTGCTTAAAGCCTGCCATTATATAGTTTGGTATGGCAGTGAGCAATACGGTCATCGCTTTGTGGTCGATGTCTAACCTCTTGAAGTCTTCATCAGAGTAGTCTTCAACAGCTTTCTCAATCATGGAGCCATTACCAGCCGGGTCCGCCACCTTTGGCTTGTAAGGACCATGAGTGATAGATCTCCACATGCGACTGTTTTGGTACATGATAAAACCTTCAGTACATTTGCATCAGGTTCCAAAATCATCAGGGGTGATGATAGGAGCCTTGGTCATGGTTCCCATTTTGGACTCAAAAATTTTTTGGTTAAGAGCCATTTGAGTAAAGTGAGTAAGTGTGAGGAAACGAGGGTGATTTGGGATGGTTAGATCTCACAATCAAGAGCCTAAAAAGCTCTGATACCAATTGCAGGATCGGTGTTAGTCTCTGAACACAAGTTTTGAATCTCACAAACTCACTAACTTTCACTTGGATGATGAAGAGGAATCTCTAACTAAGTTGACAATAATATAATAAGTTGATGAACACAAGAATGGCTTTCAAGATACTTGTATATATTATTTTTCTCAACTCAGTATTACAAGACTCTTACAAGCATGGTTACATAAGTTACAATGAGAAACTATATATACTACTATCTATAGCCGGTTATACTTGGAAAACCAGCTAGAATTTATCGCTAAGCAAATACTACATTGCTAGAAGTAAAATATCTAAGATAAAATAATATCCAAGATTAGGTAGTCATGAAAGGTCCATGACTTACCTTTTGTCACCAACTAAGTATGGTAACTGTACTAACTAAAAAAGATAAATAGTGGATTAAAGTATGGTCAACTACATAGGAGTGGGAAAAGGCCATACAGTGTATTAGAGTTGTCAGCGGATGTCAGACAGCCCATACTTATGTTCCCTAGTTCATAGTTGATTCTTCCAAAGGCGAAATGGCTTTGGAAGAATAAGTTCTTCCGAGGCCATTTATACTTCGGAAGAATCAACTTCTTCCAAGTCTTCTGCTAGTCATTGTGACTTCCTTCTTCGGAAGACTTTGTCTTGGATCTTCTAAGTGTGAATGCTTTGGATCTTCAATTGTCACGATGCAAGTTATGGACTGCCTCCTATTTACAAGCAAACACACTCAAACCCCATGTTACTTTTGATGCATAAAACCCAATTATTCTCGTTTATACCAGATCATGTATAGAGTACTCGTTTTACATATCATTTATATGACCTCATAAAAAAATAACCAATACTTGTCAAGTGGTAATTAAATTTTATACTATATATATATTATACTTGTTCACACTTCCATAGCACATAATGTTTAATACTCACACACTCCATACCTAAATATTTTTCACCCTTCCACACATGCAATTTATATATACATTACCTACAACACACACATCCACCCATGCCAAAATTCAATACCCACATACATATATATGTACACCTGAAATCGAGAACCACCACACCACATTATATAATACATAATGCCCTCACACCATGTAATACACACACACCACATACCTACACACCTCATCAAACCCATTGCAAGCAACCATACCATGCATGCCACTATATATATACTCAAGCAATACATGTTCACCTACACTCCATACAAACATAACTCACTCAAACATAGCATCACGAGGAAAACTACAAGAAATCATGTGCACATCGATACATCACAGGACACGCATGCCATGAAAACACACATACATACATCACAACCCACACGCCCAACGATCGGCATTTCACAACAAGGACAAATATTTGCACCGCACGCCCGCCGACCCGAATCGAAACCCAAACCGCAACGAAATGAAAATTAATAAGCAATGAGAAGAAATGCCTACCGAACGATTGTTTCGACTTCTGATCTAAGCTACTGGAGACGACTTCGGTTGCCAAGAAAACTCACAGTTGTGGAGAGGGGAATCACGGGAGGTGCTCGATCGTGAAGGAGGCAACGTCGAAGGGTGCATCGTTACCGAAAATGACTACCGGGGAGGAGGCTGCCATGGAAAGGGGGGTCGGGGGTAGTGGAAACCATGAAGGATTGGAGCTGCCGAGGGGGGGCTGAACGAGGGGAAGATGGGCTGCCTATTAGGGTTATGAATGTGAAGAAGAGAATGCGATCGGTTATGGGGGGTTTGGAAAGTTTAAATGGGAGTAAGTTTGGTAGTTTAATATTTCTAGTCCCTCCATTAAGGGTGTTAGTCCATAATGAATTGATTATTAGTTAGTTAGTTTAGGTTAAGTTTAATTAAGCTATTTTAAATTCAAACTTACACCAAGGGTTTTTAATGATGAAATGTAAAATAATCTAATAACGAAAGGTCAAGTTAACAACGTATAACCTGAAGAATACGGGTTGTCACATCATCCCCTTGTTGAAGGAATTTTCGTCCTGAAAATTAGAACATCTGGTTCACGTAGAACACCAAATTTAATGGTCATAGGAAGTGGATGCCTGATCTTTGAGCAGTTGCGGGTACTTTTCCTTCATCTGATCTTCACAATCCCAGGTAAACTCTTATCCACGCTTTGAATTTCATCTAACACGCACAATGGGAATTTTGCTTCACTTTAAAGTCTTGAATTCTCGATCCATACGTGCTGTTCGTCAATCTCAAGTTCCTCTAATGGAACGACAAGTGATTCATCGGCTAGCATTTCTTTAGGTTGGAAACATGGAACACGTTATGAACACCATCGAGTTCCTCAAGTAAGTCTAGCTGATAAGCTACTGGGACGATTCTCTTGACAATTTCAAACGGCCTGATGTATCTATAGTTTAGTTTTCCACGCTTCCCAAAGCGTATCACACCATTCCAAGGTGAAACCTTTAACAATACCATGTCACCGACTGGAAATTCCAAGGGCTTTCTCCTTTGATCTACATAGATTTTCTGACATTCTCGAGCTGCAGCCATACGGTTACAAATATGAACAATCTTCTCTGTGGTTTCATGGATAAGCTCAGGTCCAGTTAACTGACTATCACCAACTTCTGTCCAACAGAGGGCTGATCAACACTTTCTACCATAATATGCCTTAAATGGTGCAGCTTTAATGCTCGTATGATAACTGTTATTGTAGGAAAATTCAACCAAAGGTAGATGAGTTTCCCAACTGTTCCCAAAGTCTATAACACATGCCCTAAGCATGTCTTCTAGGGTTTGAATCGTGCGTTCTGTCTGACCATCTGTCTGTGGATGATAAGCCATGCTCATATCCAAACGAGTACCTAGTGACTTCTGTATGATTGCCAGAAGTGCGAAGTGAATCGCACGCCATGTTGAGACACAATTTCCTTCAAGTAAATTTGTGCCAGTTTATCTATCTTATAGTTCTGAAAAATGGCTAGGAAATGGGCTGATTTAGTCAAATGATCCACTATCACCCAGATAGTATTGTTTCTAGTTTGCAAACAAGGTAACATAGTAACAAAATCCATGGATATGTTCTTGTAGGAACCTCTGAAGTTAAGAGGCTGATGCAACCAAAAGATACCAAAACAACCAAGTCTTCCAACATGCACTTCGGAACAAAGGTGAACTAGCTTCGAAAGTTTTACACACTCAAGAAAAATGCTAAGTGTAAAATCTTCTGAAGCCAAAGTTCAGAAGAAACTGTTGCGGAAGCTTTACACCAAACTTGGAAAATATTCTAAGTGTAAAGTCTTCTGAAGCCAAAGACTCAACTCTTTCGAAGGTAAAAGATGAAGTCTTTTGAAGCTTTCAAGACAAAGTCTTTCGAAGCTGTTTAAAGACAAGATTGATTTTCCTCTGAAGAGAGAGAAAAGATACCTTTTCCATCAACTTTATCATAAAGCAACCTACTTTCCGCTGCATACTCTGGTAGTTCACCTGCTATCACTAGTTGGTGAAACTTCCATACTTTATGATAAAGTAGATAAGGTCTTCGCCTGCGAGTTTCTGTTTTTGTTCCTTTTTGGCTTTTTGTAATAGGAAAGTCAGTGAGCTATGGCTTGTCATAGTCACTAGTCAAAAGACAATCTACCTTTCGACTTTAGGCTGATCTTGTTGTCTAGATTAGTCACTTCCAACTGTCTTTTTGCATATTGACGGTTGTAGGATGTAGTATAAGTAGTATCCGGTTCTTGTAGTCAAAATATACTTGTACAACACTTGTAATAGAACTAGAGAAGCAATATACATCTTCCTTGAAAATTTTATCTTGTGTTCTTGCTCTTGCTTTTACTTGTGTTTGTCTTGTATCTTCTGTAAAAGTTCACAGTTCCCTATTTGAATTGTTAAGTGATCTTAAGATCCTCCTAAGTGTGTTAACTAAGTGCAAGCTTAAGTACCCTTTAATGGTCCTTCATTTGGTATCAGAGCATTCCAGGCTCTTGATTGTAAGATCTCACCATCTTCAAATCCTCTTAGTTACACACATCACTTAACTCTTCAAATGGCAGCTATCTCCAAAGCTGATATGGAAACTGGAACTATGACAAAGCCCCCACTGATCACTCCTGAGGATTTTGACACTTGGTGTCAAAAAATGGAAGGCTTTATCAAGTCTCAAGATTCCAGGATGTGGGAGTCTGTTGTCAATGGACCTCATGTACCATGCATCTCTTCAGCTGCTGCTGGTGGTGGCATGAAGACTGGAAAAGAATTGACATTGATCAGAAAGCCATGACAGCCCTTCAAACTACTCTTCCAAACTCTATCTACAGAGGTTTCAAGAAGTGCAAGATCGCTAAACACCTATGGGATGCACTGAAACTAATGTATGAGGTTTCAAATGAAGCCAAGGAGAACAAGAAGGATCTCCTAAAGCAACAGTTTGAAAATTTCACCTTCAAGACAGGTGAAACCATGACTCAACAATACATCAGGTATGTTGAGATTGTGGATACTCTGGCTGATATTGGGGAAACTATTGAGAATAGGGATATTGTTAGGAAGTTCATGTCCTCTATTCCAAGACAATGGACTCACTACTGTGTGGCATTAAGAGGACTGAAAACCTCAAGACCCTTACTCTCACTGAGTTGTATGGGATACTCAGTGGATACCAGATGGAGATGAATATGCAAAATTCATCTGGTAGCTCCAACACTCACTAGAGTTCAGCCCTTTATGTGGTTGAAAGGGATAGCAGGGAACCACAACATCATCTCATCTGTACCCTGAAACCTCACAAAAAGGTCCTTTCATCACCTTCCCAGAGACACCCAGAGAGAGCTACATCCAAGGAAGTCCCTTCCAAGAGACAAGTTCTTCTTAAGCTTTTTTCTCCAATGATGAAAGTACGGGCAACTTTCTCTTCACTCTTAAAGACCTGGACTGTATCCATCCAGATGATCTGGAGTACATGGAGATAGTCCAGCAAATGGCTCTTCTAACTCACAGAGCACAAAAGTTCTACAAGAGGACTAGGAGAAGGTTTCCTAGCAATGCTGCCAGTGGCAAGTTTGGACTGGACAAGAGCAAAGTCAAGTGTTACAACTGTAACCAGATGGGACACTTTGCTAGAGAATGCAAGGCAACTAAGTCAAATGGTGGCCAAGCTTCATCCAGGCCAAACTACACTGAAGGAGGGAACCAGAATGAGAAGCCAAGATAGCAAGCTATAGTTGCTGTTGAAGAAGGAGGCTTTGACTGGAGCTTTCAAGCTGAAGATGCATCTCCAAACCAAGGACTCATGGCTGATCATGATGAAGCCAAGGTACTTGAACAACTTTGCTCTTCTGAATGTATTGCTAAAGTAAATACATACAGGTCCTATAACTTGGAAATGAGATCTGATATTAAGTCTTTGAATATTTTAACAGCTGATTTTAAAAGGGCTGAAAATGACTATAAACTTAAGATAGAATATCTAGAGAAAACAGTTTCAATTCTTAAACATGAGCAAACAAACTATAGGACTCAAATTAAGGATCTCATTACCAAGTTGACTGAATGCCAGGCTGAGCTTGTGATCAGCAAAGCCAGGGTAGAAAAATGTGTTCTTGAAGAAGAGACCTTCAAGAACATGATATCCTCATCTCTGCATGCAAAAGTGTGTTATCAGAATAAGCAGGGACTGGGATCTAGTGAGATAGCTCCTCCACACACTCTACTATCTGTCAGATCTCCTAGGTGTGGAACTGGTCAAGATGAGCTGCCATCCATAGACCCCAGTGATGAAGAGGATGAAGAGGAGAAGGTGAGGGATGACTCTGAGATGAGTGAAGAGAGTCAATCCAAAAAGGGTCACCATGGTCCTAAGGAGGAAAAAGAAGCTGGTTTGAGCAAAACCAAAAGAAAGAACTTGATCAGTTTAGCAAAGAGAAGATCCAGAAAAGCTCAATAGATCAAGACCACCTTTGATCCTAAACGGAAACAAGTATTTATCTCTGCAGGGTTCAAGGTGATGAAAGCTGAAGATCCTGTCAAGAATTCTAGTACCAAGAGTTCTACTTCAGCTTCAACTCACTCCAGCAACAACAAGAAGACTGATCAGTTGTGTGTCACTGCTGCACAGCCTGAACCATCCATTTCAAAGAGCAAGCTTCACCCTATGAAGCCTACTGCATCATCTAAAAAGGTGAAGAAAGAAAAGGAAAGTGTTCAAGCTCAGTCTTCTTTGGGAAAGAAGACTCTCAGAAGGAAAGATTTGGATTGTGTTATGTGTGGTAGTACTTCACATATGGCTAAGGATTGTCAATACAATCCCAAGAGTACTATCCACATGATTAAGAAGAAAACTTCCGAGAAGAAGATGAAACAACCAGCTTCAGAAGGAAAATCTGTTTCCTTCGGAAGCTCCAAAATGAAGAAGAAGGCAAGACGGAAATTGCCTTCGGAAGGAAAGTTGGTCTCGGAAGAAAGGAATGCTTCCGAAGTACTAAAGCTTACTGCAGTGAAAGAAAGATCTTCCGAAGGATCTGTCTCCAAAGCTTCCGAAGCTACAAAAGATTCCGATGTATTGAAGGTCAAGCCCAATCTTCCAAAGGTGGTATGAAAGATGAAAGAAGACCTTAAGACTAAAAGCTCCTCTTCAGCAATAGCAAATGATCCTCAAAGCCTGAACATAGGATCACTTACCATTTCATTGCCTTCATCTGAATTTTATAAGCCCAAGACCAATGAGGCTTGGGTTTCCAAATGTAACTAAATCATCTCTTTTGTGCTGGGACAGCCAAAGGCAAACAGAAATGTGGGGATCATTGATAGTGGCTGCTCCAGGCACATGACAGGCAATGAGTCCCTACTTCAAAACTTTGAAAGAATTAATGGAGGACCAGTTGCTTTTGGAGGAGATGTAGGAGGTTACATCACTGGTAGGGGCATGGTCTCAAATGGTAAGCTCAACATTGAGAATGTAAACTTTGTTAAGGAGCTTGGATACAATCTTTTGAGTGTGTCCTAATTTTGTGACCAAAAACATCACATGCTTTTTATTGAGCATGAGTGCATTGTTCTCAAGCCCGGGGTTGTCATTCCTCAAGAGCATATTCTGCTCAGAGCCCCCAGGAAAGGGAACATGTACAAGATGGACTTGCAGGAAACATCTCCCTCTGGAGAGATTTCTTGCTTTCTATCTAAAGCAAATAGTGATGAGTCTTTCCTTTGGCATAAAAGAATGTGCCATGTAAAATTTAAGAACATGAACAAACTGATTAAGAATGATTTGGTAACTGGAATACAAAGAAAGAGTTTATAAGTGATGACCACTGTGTTGCATGCCTGAAGGGGAAGCAACACAAAGTGTCTCACAAGCCAAAGGAAATGAACTCTATCACTACTCCCCTACACTTGTTACATATGGATCTGCTTGGCCCCACTAGTGTAATGAGTTTAGGAAGGACCTCATACTGTTTCATGATCACAGATGATTTCAAAAGATTCACTTGGGTGTTTTTCCTTAGAACTAAGGATGAAACTCCTGAAATCTTAAAGAATTTCATTCTGAAAATTGAGAATCAATCTGATCACAAGGTCAAAATCATAAGATGTGATCAAGGAACCGAATTCAAAGACCAAATCCTTGATACATTTTGTGATGAAAAAGGTATTTCAAGACAATACAGTGCTCCCAGGATTCCTCAGCAAAATGGTGTTGCTGAGAGGAGAAACAGGACACTTATTGAAGCTGCAAGAACCATGTTATCTAACTCTAAACTGCCCATCACGTTCTGTACAGAGGCTGTCAACACAGCCTGCTATGTGCAGAACAGAGTTTTGGTAGTTAAGACACATGCTAGGACTCCTTATGAACTGTGGCACAAAAGAAGACCATTCATTGGTTTTCTCAGAACATTTGGATGTCCTTGTACCATCTTGAATACCAAATATCAAATAGCCAAGTTTGCTGAGAAATCAGATGATGGGCACTTCGTTAAGTACTCTTCTCAAGCTAAGGCTTATAAAGTATACAATCTTAGAACTAAAATCATTAAGGAGTCAGCCAATGTGACTTTCAATGAACACACACCCTGTGTAAAAGGTTCTGGTCCAGATTGGCTGTTTGATCTTGACTTAGTTACCAACTGTTTTAACAAATCTTGTGAGAATGTTTCAGGATCTATAGATAACAGGTCAATAGAATATCCTGATCCAAGATTTGAGCTGAGAAGACCAAACAAGAAGACTACTTCAGCTCCAGTGGTGACTAACCCTGCAATTGAAGCTCCCATCAGCACTAGCATGACAAATACTGCTGATTCAAATGAATTGCTTTCAAATTCCAGCTCAAAGGCTCAGAATTCAGGAGAAGGAAGTTCAAATGCAAGAGGAGGAACTGGAAGTAGTGACAGTGATCAAGAATTTCTTGATGCTGATAACTATTCCATTGAAGACAACATGAATGATGTCACACACTTACTGGATCAAGTCTCTCTTGATAAGTGTGCTGATGTGGTGGAAGACAACTCATTGACAGATCAAAATTTCTCAAATTTAGATCTGTCCAAACAACTTGCTGTGATCCCTCAACTTCAGATCCACAAGTCACATCCCACCACAAACATCATTGGAAATGTTGCTCAGGGATAAGAACAAGTGGACAAGCTCATGACAGCCATGTTTGTCTACATTCTTGTTTCTTATCCCTGATAGAGCCAAAGAAGGTTGATGAGGCTTTGAAGGATGGAAGCTGGATTGAAGCTATGCAAGATGAGCTGCTTCAAATCAGAAGACAGAAGGTTTGGAACTTATGTCCTCTTCCTCAAGGGAAGAGTGTCATAGGAACCAAATGGGTACTCAGGAACAAGAAAGATGATAGAGGGATCATCATCAAGAACAAGGCTAGACTGGTTTTCCAAGTATACACTCAAGAAGAAGGAATTGATTACACTGATGTCTTTGCTCCAGTTGCAAGACTTGAAGCTGTAAGAATATTTCTAGCTTATGCTGCATCTAAGGATTTCAAGGTCTACCAGCTTGATATGAAGTGTGCTTTTCTCTATGGGTGATTGATGAAGAAGTTTATATTAAACAACCACCTGGCTTTGCAGACCCAAATCATCCTGATTATGTCTGCAAACTTGATAAAGCCCTTTATGGACAGCATCAAGCTCCAAGAAAGTGGTATGAGACACTATCAACATACCTCTATCAACATGGATACAAAAAAGGTACTATTGATGGGACTCTCTTCATCAAAGAAATAGGAAATGACACATTGTAGTTCAGATATATGTGTATGACATCATCTTTGGTTTAACTAATCCAAAGCTCTGTAAAGACTTTGAGATGCTGATGAAAAATAGATTTGAAATGAGTGCCATGGGGGAACTCTATTTCTTCATAAGTCAGTTGAAAATGGCATCTTCATAAGTCAGTCAAAGTATGTTCAGGATATACTTGCAAGATTCAAGATGACTGATTGTAAGGTTGCAAAGACACCCATAGCCAGAAACCACTCCCTTGGTCCTGAACTTGAGGGGGAGTGTGTTGATGAACATCTCTACAGGGCTATGATTGGGTCACTTATGTATCTTACTGCTAGCAGGCCTGATATCATGTTTGCCACATGCATATGTGCAAGATATCAAGCCAACCCCAAGATGTCACACCTAATCACTGTCAAAAGGATCCTTAGATATCTCAAATGTGCTCCAAATCTAGGCCTTTGGTATCCAAAGAATTCAGACTTCAATCTGTATGCCTATACAGATAGTGATTATGGTGGCTGCAACATGACTGCAAAATCCACATCTGGGGGGTGTCAGTTCCTGGGTGGAAGGATAGTCTCTTGGCAATGCAAGAAGCAATCCTGTGTGTCTGCATCAACTGCTGAAGCTGAATACATTGCTGCTGCCAGCTGTTGTGCTCAAGTGCTTTGGATTCAGAATCAGATGCTAGACTATGGGTTCAAATTTCAAAGAGACTCCCATCCACATAGACAACAACAGTGCCATCTCTATTACAGAAATTTTATGCAGCACTCAAGGACCAAACACATCAACATCAGGTATCATCTGATTAGGGATAATTTTGAAAAGGGATTGATAAAACTAATCAAAGTTAACACAAATGAATAATATGCTGATCTGTTCACAAAATCTTTTGATGAACAGAGGTTTAAATATCTTGTATCAGCTATTGGGATGATTAACTTTGAATAGATTTTTTCTTAAAAACTTCAACATTATTTCTTAAAACTGTGTGTCCTAGGTTGTCTATTAGATCACTTCATAAGCCCAGTTCTCTTTGGAAGAAAAACAAACTTTTAAAATGATATCTCTTAGAATGATGAAAATTTACCTTCGGAAGAAGCAAAAGTTGCCTTCGGAAGAAATTTATATCAAAATCGTTTAAACAGCTTATCTGAGATTTACCTTCGGAAAAAATTCTTGAAGTATCTTCTGAAGCTTAAATTTTGGTATAAGTACCTAAATGCATTTTAAGAACAAATTTCTTCCGAAAGCAATTTAGTCTCGGAAGACTCATTTATTTCTTCCGAAGCCAAAATTTTCAAAACTTTTTGAAATATCTTCCGAAGCAAAATTGCTTTCGGAAGCTATGGTTGCAAAGCTTCCGAAACCAAAATTGCCTTCGGAAGCTTTTTCTACTTCCAAGAAAACTAACTTTTTGGGCGCCTTTTTCAGAAGTGGGACCCACTTGCGGATTTCAAAGTTTATCTTTTTGTCATAGCTTTGTCTCAAATCCAGAGTATATCTTTCCAAACGGTTCTATTTCATCTCACTTCTCTCATTGTTCCTTAACCTAAAATTACCCCCAAATCTCATCTTCTTCTTCTTTCCTTCACTACCAAGCTTCTTCAAATGGCAAATCTTGATCATCGTAACGACCCTGATTTCACCATGCACCTACACAGGCAACACAATCAAGTTGCTCTGTTAAACTCTGAGAAGGATCCAAGCTTCTCAAACGTGTGTAGGTATCTTTCTTTGTCTTATTACTTTACCTCCCTTATAATCGATCCTCCTCTCTATAAGGATCAGTTGCTTGAGTTCTAGAGGACCTGTCAAGAGGTCACCATGGACGGGGAGAAGGCGATGTCTGCCACAGTGCAGGGGAGGATGGTTTTCATCACCCCAGCCATCATCAACACCCATCTTCAGCTGGATGATGAAGCAGGTGAACTATATTTCCCAAAAACTGCAGTCAACCAATCCTTTGAGCAGATGGGATATGAAGGTGACTTTTCTGTCAAGACCTTCAGGAAGGGGAAGGTCTCATTCCAATGGAAATACCTCCTCCATGTTGTCATTCATAGCTTATCCAACAAACATGGAGGATGGGACCAGATTCTAGAAGACCTCTCCTTCATTGTCCATGGGATGGTTCAAGGGGTCAAATTCAGGTACTCTCAGTTTGTATTTACAAATTTTACTAGCGAATTTGGATTCCTTAGAATATTACATGTTCCCCTGGTATGTTCAACACATTCTCAACTGTGAATTGGGACCACAGTTGAGGGGAACAGGTAATGTTCTTAAACTTGCACACATGAGGCCCGACTTTTTCAATATATTAAAAAAGCCAACTGTTGGGTTCTCCGGGGTAGAAACAGCCCTTGTCCCAAAAATGTTTGAGATCATTGCTCTGGGTGACATCCTAGCTACACCAGCTAGTGATGAACCAACACCCTCTACTTCTCAACCACCATCAAGGCCAACAATTACCCTCACTTACACTAGAAAATCCAAACGAACCCCTGCACTTGATATTGAGCATGTGCAGGCCCCCATATCACAACCCACACAGGAGGAAGTGGACACTCGAGCTCTCACTTCTCCTGAGGAGCAAACCACTCCCATTTATCAAACAATCATTGCTGAGGTTCCTCATGCTCAGCTTGATGAGCTCACAACTCCACAAACATCCTTAAGCCACCACTCTGAGTCTCGACACTCTAGTGATCAACCTTCAGGGGAAAGCTACCATCCCCAGCCTCTTGATCTTAACCGACCCATTCATAGCCTTGACTTCTATTCTGATGAAGATTTGGGTTTCAGTGAGTATCATGACTCTCCCCTCTCTACCCACACTCCAGGGGAGATGAGTACTCCTACTTCACCCATGTCTAGCCCACACCAGACACCCTAAACTGAGGTGGATCTTCCTGTCATTGTCCAGGAGATCCATGTGGAAGAGGCTCTCACTGTTGCTAGTGATTACATCCTTAAGACCTCAACCATAGCAACCCAGCCTCTTGACACTGTCATTAGGCAGGGGAAATCCAGCAGCCAAGAACCCCATGCTAGTGGTGAAGGAGTAGACCTCGGTTCACCTCCTTCATCCCCAATGATTCTTCAACTGAAAATAAGGGGAGTCTGAAACTTAGGGTACACCAACTTGAAGACATTTGCACCAAACTGGTTTCACAGATAGCTCACCTTGAACCATAGGTGACTATCTTGCAAAGGAGGGTCCATGACCAGCAACTTGAGATCACCGATCTCAAGGGCCAGTTAGCTGAGAGACCTATAGGACAAACTCATCCAGGGCCACAAGAACCTGTGGATGTTATGGATTACTTCCCCAGCTCACCTATGCATGAGGGTGATGCTACCAAAAAAGGGGAGGAAGTTCTGACAGCCACAGAACCTGGGAGTTCTTCCTCAAGTATGGACATACAGGACTCACCATCCTATCTTGCAGTTGTCCATGCTCAGCAACCTCCTCTAGACAGTGATCTGGAACTGCTCATTCAACAACTGTTTGAGGAGGGAGTACCAAGAGCAATGTCTGCCTCATCTGAGAACCCAATCTGGGGTTGGGGGTATGACAATGATAGGAAAGCTCTTGTGATCTCTAGAGCTCAGGGTCAACAAGAAATTCTCAACATCTCCACCCTGAGTTTTTATGAGAGTATAAACTTGGTAGATCTGGTACTTGTCAACCCAAGCAATAACAGACAAGCTGTCAGATTAGCCAATCAAATTGAAGACTGGGTGCTGGCAGAATTCAAAAGGAGAACTGTATCATATAGACAGAGGCTAGCAGTTGAAGCCTTTGGTCAACTGGATGTTGAGGTAGACCCCAAGATTAGTTTCGAAGGGAAAGCCTTGACAGAAGGCCCAGAGGCTGAGACTGTGAACCTTGAGACAAGATCTCCTCTAGCACCCCATACCCTCAGTGAGGCACCAGCTGGTGATGATGCTTCACAACCTCTCTCTGGCCAGAGCTTGACTGCTGAATCAAGCAATGAAGGCCAAAGCTCTCCTCAGACTGAGTCATCAAGATCTGCAATTGACAAAGGCCAAAGGAAGATGACTCCTGAAGAGATTGAAGAAGAAAAGAGAGAGAGGAATAGGAAGCTGAGGGGAGAGATTTCAAGTGGTTCCCCAGGATTCATGCTAGCTGCAATTCTAACTGCCCCTATACCAAACACTCGAGACGATGAATTAAGGGCAGCCAGGCTCAACTATCTGGGGACCAAGAACTACAACATAGATGAACTCATCTCTCTCCCCTTAGAGGAGTTAAATGAACTGGCTGATATTGAATTGTCAAAGGAGAGGAAGGAAGCAGAAGATGCAGCCTTGACCCTCAAACACAAGGAAGAAATGTGGAGAAAAAGGCTTTACAAAGAAAATACTGAGTCAAAGACTGTTGCTGCTGAACAACCTCAGGTAGTTGATGAAGAACAAAAATTAAAAATGATCAACTACCTGAGTGCCACAGGTCTCTATCAGGCACCTGCACTCCTTCCCTTGCCTTATGATTATATATTATTTGAATACAATAAGCAGCTGGAAGAGCAAGTCAAGAAAGAAAGGCAAGCTGCAAAGAAGAGGCAAAGGGAAGAAGCTGCAAAATCAAGAGCCATCATCCAAAAAAGTCAAAAAAAAGTCTGCAGATATTTATCATGTTTATGTTTGATTAGATATGCTAATTGAGTACCCCACATTCAGAAGTATGGAAGAATAACCCTCCTCATGAAATGCAAGGTGACACTTTATTACAACTTGAACCAGGCTACTTAGAGTAAAAATTCTCATGATATGATCCACTTTAGGATTCTTTTACACTTCACTTTGGAAGTTGATCCATATTCGGATTCTTTTAGCTCTGTTACCAATTGTGAAAATCCAATAATTGTAGGATCGAATATTGCAATCGTATTGTTGCCGTTTATCAGATCTATGATGCGGAATCTCACAGACCTGTTGATGATATCAAGTGAAGATCTGTTGCAAGATTTAATGTATGATGATAAGTGAATGATGAACAATTCCAGAACACATATTCATAAAAATTTTATTCATTCATATGGATGATAATGCTAGGAGATTATAAAGGGAGTTTGTAAGAAAATTCTTTCTCACACACACTCAACCTTATTGTTTCTCTCACTAGACAAATTTTTTCTTCTTTGTTATTATTAGTGCTTACAATGCTTAGCAATGCTTAGAGTATAAAATGACTACACTTAGTCTATTTATACTCATTACATAAATAAACAATATTACATTTAAGCCCTATTGATTACACAAATATTGTTCTAAGTCTGATAAATTCTCTGTTGTTGGTGCGTGACTACCGGGTGCTGATGTCATTCAGGATGACCGCTGATGTTGACTGTTGACTTTGACCATGGTTGACTAAGTTGACCAAGTTTGACTTTGATCAATTTTCTTTGTTTTGATCATATTTTTAGCATAGCTTCACCGTTTCGGTTTTGGCAATCATCATAAGATTCGGCACTTTGGTTTTTGAAAGTATTATCTTCAAATAGTCCAATAATACTCCCCGTAAGATGATGCTGCCAAAACCTCATGATTATCAAAACCTTGGATGTTGATTGATGTGCAGTCTTAAAGTGCAGTCTTCTCCCCCTTTTTGGTAGCATCTTCTTAGAGGATTCAGAAAAAGGCATTGAGAAAAAGACTTTGCTTTGGCACATATAGACTTTGTTTCGGCACTTGATGGATGTTTCATCAGCTTGATCTTCTAGTCTCATTTTGAAGACTTGAAAATACACCTATTTGTAAACACTGTGGATTGCACAGGTAGTAATATCAGCAGCTTTATCTCAACTTTAGAAGTGAAGGAGAAGCATCAAACATTCTTCAGACTTGACATATACTCTCCCTCAACAAAAACTTTGGAGGGTAAGGAACTTTTGTGTATGAGACACCAAGAGCAGGATTCTTAGTTCTCAGCAACTGGCAGGAGATCTTATAAAGAGGCAGGAGTGTTAACTTTTACATCTTGAACTGAATGAGAAACTCAGGCATGTTGTGCAATTCATCACCTGTAAAAGTCTAAATCCTCTCGGTAGAGGAATTGCATGGAAGTTTCACTCCTACATCAATAACACATGTAAATCTGCCAAAACTAAGAAAAATACTAGAAATGACAAATCTTTTTTGAATTTTAGATTTTATGATATTTACAAGCATGAATCCTTCAACTGTAATGAGATCATACTAATCCAAAATCCTCTACATCTAAGAAGTTAAAGTTGGAATAGACATAGACAAAGAACAAAGTTGATTGTAAGTATGTTTGCCCACTTAAACTCATGCAAGGATCTATTTTCAACACTTGGTGATATTTATCATGTCTAGGTTTGATTAGATATGCTAATTGAGTACCCCACACTCAGAAGTATGGAAGAATAACCCTCCTCATGAAATGCAAGGTGGCACTTTATTACAACTTGAACCAGGCTACTTAAAGTAAAAATTCTCATGATATGATCCACTTTAGGATTCTTTTACACTTCACTTTGGAAGTTGATCCACATTGGGATTCTTTTAGCTCTGATACCAACTATGAAAATCCGATAATCGTAGGATCGAATATTGCAATTGTATTGTTGCCGTTTATCAGATCTATGATGAGAAATCTCACAGACCTGTTGATGATTTCAAGTGAGGATCTGTTGCAAGATTTAATGTATGATGATGAATGAATGATGAACAATTCAAGAACACATATTTATAAAAATTTCATTCATTCATATGGATGATAATGCTAGGAGATTATAAAGGGAGTTTGTAAGAAAATTCTCTCTCACACACAATCAACCTTATTGTTTCTCTCACTAGACTAATTCTCTCTTGTTTGTTATTGTTAGTGCTTACAATGCTTAGCCATGCTTAGAGTATAAAATGGCTACACTTAGTCTATTTATACTCTTTACATAAATAAACAAAATTACATTTAAGCCCTATTGATTACACAAATATTGTTCTATTCTCTGTTGCTGATGCGTGACTGCTGGGTGCTGTGTCATTCAGGACGACCGCTGATGTTGATTATTGACTTTGACCATGGTTGACCAAGTTTGACCAAGTTTGACTTTGGTAAATTTTCTTTGTTTTGATCATATTTTCAGCATACCTTCACCGTGTCGGTTTTGGTAATCATCATGAGATTTGGCACTTAGGTTTTGGAAAGTATCATCTTCAAATAGTCCAACACTAATGGAACCATTTTATTTCTTAGGTGCTTCTCTTTTCTATCGAGGATGCTGATAGGTTGTTCCACGTAGTTCAGTCGTTTATCCACCTCGATATCTTCAAGTGGCATGATTACATCATCATCTGCCAAACACTTTCTCAGATAAGACACATGGAATGTCGAATGTATTCCACTGAGCTCATCGGGTAGCTCTAACTTATATGCCACCTCACCAACTCTGGCAATGATTTTAAATGGCCCAATATACCTCGGGCTTAACTTCCCTCGCTTTCAAAACCTAATAATCCCTTTCCAATGAGACACCTTCAACATCACCTTATCTCCTACTTAGAACTCAATTGGCCTTCTTCTCTTATAAGTGTAGGACTTCTACCGATCCTTTCCTGCTTTCATAAAGGCTTTGATCTTTTCCAACTTCTCAAATATGGACTCGATGATCTTGATACTTCCCAACTCCTTTTGCCTGATATCACCCTAACACACCAGGGTTCTGCACCATCTCCCATACAACATTTCGAATGGTGGCATGCCTATACTTGCATGATAACTATTGTTGTAAGAGAACTCTGCCAACAGTAGGTGCTCATCCACCTTTCACCAAAATCAATAATGCATGCCCAGAGCATGTCATATAGAGTTTGAATTATTCTTTCTGATTGACCGTCTGTCTAAGGGTGGTAAGTTGTGCTAATATGTAACCTCGTTCCCATCAAATCATGGAATTTCTTCTAGAACTTGGATGTGAATAGAGTGTCCCTATCTGGACACCGGCACACCATGAAGAGTTACAATCTCCTTGATGAATAGATCCACCAACCTTTTTGACAAGTAAGTCTCTCGGATTGGCAAAAAGTGGGCACTTTTTGTCAAGCGATCTATAATCATCCAAATGGTGTCACATCCCCTCACCGTGTGGGACAACTTCGTGATGAAGTCCATCATGATGTGTTCCCACTTCCATTCAGGTATATCTAAGGGTTGGATCTTCCAGTATTGTTTCTGATGTTTTGCCTTCACTTGCAAACAAGTCAGGCACTTACTCACATACTCCACCACGTCACGCTTCATCCCTGGCCACCAGTAATCCTTCTTCAGATCATGATACATCTTTGTGGCACCAGGATGTATGGAATACTGAGTTTTGTGAGCTTCATCCATAATCCTTTCCCCCAGATCCCTGTAGCAAGGAATCTATATCCTCCCGGATCGGTATCTTACACCAAGGGTGTTCTCCTTTAAATCAGATATATGTCCCTTCATCTGTTTAGAGTTGATCCTATCATCCTTTAGCGTCTTGTCTTTAAACTTTCTGATCTGACCCATGACATCGGGCGTAGAACTGGTTGACAAGCCTTCATCTAAATCGGTTCAGGTCATTCCTTTCTACCAAGGGCGTCAGCAACCATGTTCGCCTTGCCCGGATGATAGTGAATTTCACAAACGTAATCCTTGATCAACAATAACCACCTTCTTTGCCTCATGTTAAGATCCTTTTGTTCGAAGAAATACTTTAGGCTCTTGTGATCTGTGAAGATGGCACACTTTATCCCGTACAAGTAGTGCCTCTAAATCTTCAACGTAAAGACCATAGCCGCCAACTCCAAATCATGAGTAGGGTAGTTAACCTCATGGATCTTTAACTGCTGAGATGCATAGGCTATAACCTTCCCTCGTTCTATCAACATGCAACCTAAGCCCGAATGCCAAGCATCCGAATACACAACCAAGTCATCATTCCCTTCAGGCAACGTCAAGACTTGGGCTTAGGTTAACCATCTTCAACTCTTGAAAGGCACCCTCATGGTCTGAACCCCATTCCAATTTTACATCCTTGCGAGTCAAATTAGTCAACAGGGATGCCACCTTAGAGAAGTCTTGAATAAACCTTCGGTACTAACCTGCCAAACCTAGGAAACTATGGATCTTGGATGGTGTTCTTGGGGATTCCCATTGCATTATAGCTTTGACTTTTGCAGGGTCCACCATTATACCTTCAGAATTAATCACATGGCCAAGAAATTGGACCTCTTGTAGCCAAAACTCACACTTAGAGAACTTCGCGTACAACTTCTTGTTTTTAAGTGTCTCTAGTACCTCCTTGATGATAGGCATGCTCCTCTTCGCTCTTGGAGTAGATCCAAATATCATCAACGAATACATTCACTGATCTGTCTAACATCGGTCGGCATACCCGATTCATAAGGTCCATAAAGACAGTCAGGGCGTTAGTTAAGCTAAAAGACATCACGAGAAACTCGTTGTGTCTATCCTCAAGATCCAACTTGCACCCAGGAGCTGATCGAACAAGTCATCAATCCTCAGTAACGGATACCGGTTCTTCACAGTCAACTTGTTCAGCTCACGGTAGTCGATGCACATCCTCATACTACCATCCTTCTTCTTCACGAATAGCATCGGAGCACCCCATGAAGAGATGCTTGGTTGACTAAAGCCCTTATCTAAGAGCTCTTGTAGTTGCGTCATTAGCTCTTTGAGTTCGGATAGAGCCAACCGGTATGGTGCCTTGGCAACGGGTTACGTTCCTAGTATCAAGTCAATCCAAAATTCAATTTCTCTATCGGGTGGGACCCCTGGCAGATCCTTAAGAAACACATCAGGAAAATCGCATACCACTGGTACATCCGACAATTGAAGCACTGTCGCATCCACATCTTTCATGTAAGCCAGGTAAGCACCACACCCTCGCCTTATAAACTTTTCAGCTGTCATCTTAGATATTACTCGCGGAATGACGCATTCCTTGTCGCCATAAACCGCAACCAATCTGCCGTCGGGCACAATCAGACGAATCATCTTCTTTCGACACACAATATTCGCCTCGTAAGTCGCCAACCAATCCTTTCCTAACGCCACATCAAAACCTCCTAATGCCATCACATACAATCTAGCAGGAAACCAATGAGCGTCTAATTTCATAAGGCAATCATCAATCATATCAGTCACTTTGGTATCATAGTCTCCATATGGATAGGCACATCTATCTTCCTACTCTTACCATGCATCACACGACAAAAGGCAGCAGATACAAAGCTCCTACTAGCACCGGAATCAAAGAGTACAGAAGCATACAATCACCAAAAACGTACCTGAAACTACCTCAGGGTCCACTCTGGTTTCCTCCCTGGTCATGTTGAATGCCCTTGTTGTTGCTTTGGTGTTGTCACCCTTCCCTTTATCCCCAATTATCTTGACTCCTGAGCCTCCTGCTCCACCCTTCTTGCAATCCTAGCCTGAGTGGCCTACCTCACCATATTGGTAACACCTTGGTACCCTGCACTCCTTAGCATAATAGCCCTTGCCCCCACACTTGAAACACCTATTAATTCCCACTCTGCATTCATCGATGTGACACTTCCTACACTTCTTACACTCCTTTCGATCATTCCTCTTTCTCTGCTCTGTGTGACGGTCCTCGACCCTCATATTCTTTTCCCCAATCCAATAGTTGTCATTCTTGAACCTCTTCCCATTACTGTTCCTATTCCAACTCCACTTCTTTATCTTCTTTTGAACTGGTACCAGTTCCCTTTCATCATACAACTTTCCCACCAAATCCACCACCGACCTAAACATGCTCGGTCTACTGGCGATCATGTTTTTCCTAATGTCCACTGGCAACCCTTGCATGTATCTGTTGATCTTCTTAGACACAGGGGTTACCAGGTCTGGCAAGAGTCTTGTAAGTTCATTGAACTTAGAGGTATACTTTTGACGAGTCATGTTTCGGGCCTCCAAATACAAGAACTCCTTCTTAACTTTATCCACCTCTTGATGCGGACAATACTCCTCCAGCACCAACTCCTTCGACTCTGACCACTTCATTTTAGGTATTGATCATTCCCTAAGCTTGAATAATGTTTTCCCACCAGCATAGTGCTGAGTCTACAAAAGACTGGGTGGTAAACTTCATGTTGGATCATATGAGGCTGGTGCAACCAAAACAACACTTAGAAGATTTTGATTTATAATTGAAGTGGTCTTCCGAAGAGAAAGCGGCTCTTCCGAAGACAAGTCAAAGATCTTTCGAAGCTCGGGGATGAAGAACTTCCGAAGTAAGAACTCAGTCTTCCAAGACTAAGTAGTTCTCCTTTCGAAGTATACAATTTAGAAGATCCTAAAGACAAAGTCTTCCGATTAATAAAGTCCTAAATAATTGCCTAGGAAGAACTTATTCTTCCAAAGCCATTTAGCTTCGGAAGAACCAACTTTGAACAAGTAGACATAAGTATGGTCTATCTGACATCCGCTGCAACCTCTGATATACTGCATGGCGCTTTCCCACGCCCATGTAGTTGACCATACTTTTATCTATTGTTCACCCATTATCAGTTAGTAGAGTTGCCTCTTTTAGTTAGTGACCAGAAGGTAAGACATGGGCCTGTCATGACTACCTAATCAAGGATAACATTTTATCATAGATACTTTACTTCTAGCAATGTAGTATTTGTCTAACTGCACATTCCATCTGGTTATCCAAAGTATAACCAGCTGTAGATAGTAGTATATATAGTTTCTCATTGTAACTTTGTAACCATGCTTGTAAGAGTCTTGTAGTATTGAGTTGAGAAGTAATATATAGAAGTATCTTGAAAAACTACTCTTGTGTTCATTTGTTTTCATTAATTTATTATATTACTTGTGAACTTAGTTAGAGATTCTGCTTCATCAAATCGAGTGAGATTAAGTGAGCTTGTGGGATAAACTTGTGTTATGAAACCAACACCGATCCTGCAATTGGTATCAAAGCATTTTTAGGCTCTTGATTGTGAGATCTAACCGTCCCATATCACCCTTTTTTCCTCACACTTACTTCACTCAAATGTCTCTTAATCAGAAATTTTTTGAGTCTGAGATAGGAACCATGACCAAGGCTCCTATCATCACCTCTGATGATTTTGGAACCTGGTGCAAACGTATTGAAGGCTTTATCAAGTATCAAGACAGACGCATGGGGAGATCAGTCACTCATGGTCCTTACTAACCAAAGGTGGAATCCCCAGCTAGTAATGGTGCCATGATTGAGAAAGCTATTGAATACTACTCTGATAAAGACTTCAAGAAGATGGACATTGACTGCAAAGTCATGATTGTGTTGCTCACATCTATACCAAACTCCATAATGGTAGGCTTTAAGCAATTCGAGACTGCTAAAGAACTATTTGATGATTTGAAGCTGATGTACTTTGGTTCTACTGAATACATGGAGACCAAGAAAGATGTGCTGAAGCAAAAGTTTGAGAACTTCACATACATTGTTGGTGAGACCTTGAGCCAACAATACTTCAGGTACATAGACTTGATCACCTCTCTTCAGTCTTTGGGAGCGGTTCTTGAGAAGAGAGACATAGTGAGAAAATTCATGAGTGCACTTCCTCATGAGTGGACTTTCTATTATGTCTCAATCAAGAGAACTGAGAATCTCAACACTCTCACCATGACTGAACTATACGGAATCCTTGATGGATACCGTATGGAGATGGAAACTCAAAAAGACCATCAGATGAACAGAATCTCAAACCTTCCTGTTAGCAATGCTTTACATGTTCTTGAAGGTTCAAGAACTCCCCAGCCCTAAGTGCACCTGAACTACCACCAACAGCCATCATCCTCTTCTGGGCCATACATTACATTCCCTGAGACACCCAGGTCTTAACAGGATCAACGAAATCCTTTCCAGGATAGTTGTGCTTTTGTTTCAGGGAGTGAGAACTCTTGAGATTTTCAATTCTGCTTTGATGACCTAGAGTGCTTTATCCCATAAGATGTTAAGTATATGGACATTGTCTAGCAGATGGCTCTTCTAACCTACAGAGCAAAGAAGTTATTTTAAAGAACTGGAAGGCGAATCCCTTAGAACCCAACCAACATCAAATTTGGGTTTGACAAGTCAAAGGCCAAGTGCTACAACTGCAACCAGCTTGGTCACTTTGCAAAGGAATGCAAGGCTCCTAGATCTAATCTTAGAGTAGCTAAAGCCTCCCAACACCCTGCCACCCTAAAAGCTGCAGCCAAACCTACTGAACAACAGACTGCTATTGTTGCTCAAGAAGTTGATTGGAGGTTCTTGGTGCAAGATGTCACTCTTGCTCAAGCTTTCATGGCTGGAACTGAAGACAGTAAGGTATATGAACATCTCTGTACTCTAGCCTGTATCGCTAATGTTAAGTTGTATCAGGACTACAACATGGAGATTCAATCTGATATTGAGTCCTCAAACATATTAAAATCTCATTTTAAGAGAGCAGAATCTGACTACAAACTCTAAATTGAAGAGTTAGAGAAAACTGTGTCCTCTTTAAAACATGAACATTCCAATTATAGGGCTCAAATAAAAGATTTAATATCCAAGTTGATTGAGGCTCAAGCCCAGCTAGTAATAGCTAAGGTAAAAGCCAAGATGTATGTCATTCAAGAGCATAACTTCAACACCATCATTGTATCATCCTCCTACTCAAAGGTGTGTTATATAAACAAAAGTGGGTTGGGAACCAATGAAATTGCTCTACCACACTCTATGTGTCTGTTAGACAGCCAAGATGTGGTACTGGTGAGCAAGAGGTTCCAACTGCTGACCCACAACCTAATGAGTAAAAGAATGATGCAATAATGGTGAACACCACAGGGAAGGATAAGGTAGAAAACCTCATCCCCATAGCTGTTGATCAACCCCTAACCACCAAAGCCAAAAAGAACAAAATCAGGGCAGCAAGAAAAACTATCAAGAAGGTGGCTGAGACTAAGCTGAAGATAGACTCAAGGCAAAAGGGTGTATTCGTCTTAGCTGGATTCCAAGTGGTTGGAAGTTCTGATTTAGGAAAAGAGTGTAGTACCAGCACTCCTATCCAGCTAAGGATCAGAAATTGAAGGGGAAGGCTATTGAAGAAGAAAAGAAGTGCAAGAAACATTAGCCCTCATGCCCCATTAAGAATAACATTGAGTGCATAATCTGTGGTCTGCATAACCACATGGCTAAAGATTGTTACTACAATCCAGCAAGCACACATTATGCAACCGATGTTTAGAAAGAAGGAGTCAAGGATGGTTTCACATTTAGACCTTACCATATGGTCCAAGTGTTAAGGAAAGGAAAGCTTGTTTCCGAAGCCAAGTTACTTTCAGAAGAAAATCATTCTTCCGAAAGGAAAATAGCTTCGGAAGACAAGCTAAGGAACAAACAAACAAACAAAAAGAATCCTTTGAAATCTTTCGTGAAGAAGACTGCTTCAGAAAAAAAGGTGGTGAAAACTTCTTCCAAAAAGAAAGAAACCTCGGAAGCAAGTCATGTTGCTCAAGCCTCATCAGGCTCATCTACACTGATCAACCAGAGGATGGAATGGAAGATTAGAAAAGATGTTGCAGCCCAAGCCTCTTATTCACAAACCATAATTGAACCCCCATGCATACATTTTGGTTCAATTATATCATCTACATTGGAAGAGCCCAAGACCAACAAGGCTTGGATTTCCAATAGTAACTAATCTTTTCACCTTATGTGCAGGAACATCGACATGACAAAAATGAAATATATGGATTATGGACAGTGGATGCTCCAGGCACATGATAGGGAACAAATCTTTCCTACAACAATTTGAACATTTTAATGGAGGTCCTGTTCAGTTTGGAGGTGAAACCGAAGGATACATTTCTGGTAGAGGTAGTATATCTAATGGTAAGTTAAAAGTTGACAAAGTAAATTTTTGTCAAACAGCTTGAACACAATCTCTTAAGTGTTTCTCAATTCTGTGATCAAAAGCACCAAATGCTTTTCACAGAGCATGAGTGCATTATCCTTAAACCCGGGATGATAATTCCTCAGGAATTGGTGCTTCTTAGATCTCCCAGGAATGGGGATATGTACAAGCTGGATATGAACAATGCTTCCCCATTGGGTGAAGTATCATGCTTTCTTTCCAAAGCTAATGGTGATGAGTCAACTATTTGGCATAAAAGAATGTGCCATGTTAATTTTAAAACCATGAATAAATTGGTTAAAAATAATTTGGTACATGGTGTCCCTAAAAAGGAGTTTTTTCATAAAGATAATTGTATTGCTTGTCTGAAAGGGAAGCAACACAGGGTCACTCACAAATCCAAAGAGGTTATCTCCATCACCACCCCATTACACTTATTGCACATGGATCCTTTTGGTCCCACATGTATAATGAGCATTGGAAGGAAATCATATTGCCTTATGATTATTGATGATTTTATAAGATTTACACGGGTTTTCTTTTTAAGAACTAAAGATGAAACTACTGAAACTTTAAAATCTTTTATTCTTAATATTGAAAATCAGAAGGATCACAAGGAAAAAATCATAAGAAGTGATCAAGGGACTGAGTTTAAGAATCAAGTTCTTGACTCATTCTGTAACTCAAAAGGGATTGCCAGACAATACTGTGCTCCTAGAACTCCTCAACAAAATGGTATTGCTGAGAGGAGGAACAAGACACTTATAAAGGCTGCAAGAACTATGTTAGCTGATAGGCCCTGTTCCCGGGAACCCCACAGTTGGTTAATCACAACCTTATTAATATCAAAACATATTAAGTTTTATTAAGTAATAAAATATTATAGCAGAATAATTCATCAAAAACCATTTCATGCTTTAATAAATACATTTGCCAAGTAATACATCATCGTTTAAAAGATTACAAAATGTCACTTAGTTGTATTACAAAACAACATCATAATTATTGCATGAGATGGATACCAGTCTAGCCCGCCAAGTAGCTTCACCCTCGTGCCATCCTCAACAACAAGTTACCTGCCAACTGAAAATGCATGAAAAGTCAGCGTTGCTGAGTGAGTTCTAGTTTTATATAATAAAATACTTTTCCTTTAGGCAAAACCTTTCCTTTACTTTCGTTTGTGATCACACAACATACAAACATCTTGATAATATCATTATTATCTTTAAACATTAATTTCATACTTTCATCATTATCTTTCACTTTCATCTAGACCAATTTCATATGCTATACTCCAAACATTGTATGCAAAGCTGGTACTGGGCCGAAGTCAATAAATAGACCCCTAACATTGTGCACGAAGCTGACTCCAGTACCGGGGCAAGCGACAAGGGTCCCGTTTCATCATATTGGTCAATCACAAGGATTGACCCCTGTGTGCATCCTCATGGGTTAGCTAAACCACACACAGTTGAGCTAACAACCCCTCAATGAGTTGTGAACCTCCTTTCAATTGCTTGCAAGACTTTACATTCTTTCATTAGGTTCCACTTTGTTAATAATGTCTTTCACTTTCATTATATAATACTTTACGTACAAGAGCATTAACACACCACGTAATGTCACGTAATAATACGTAATAAGGAACATCAATAACAGGCCACAACATGCATAACATGAACAAACATAACCCCCAAAACATTCCAGAGCTTAATCATAAATTTCCATTTTTCCCAAAATTTCAGAAAAATTCTAAGTCATCTTAGGCGCATGAGCACTATGTAGGCTCATGGGCACTATACAGGCACACGGATAGTTGGGCGCATGGGAACACTTGGGCGCATGGGGAAAAACTTAGGCGCATGGGAAAAACTTAGGCGCATGGATACTATGCAGGCGCATGAGTACTATGCAGGTGCATGGATACTTGGGCGCATGGGAAACTTTGGCGCATGGGCAAACACTTAGGCGTATGGGCAAAAAACTTAGGCGCATGGGAACTATGTAGACGCATGAGTACTATGCATGCGCATGAGTAATTGGGCACATGGGAGACTTAGGCGCATGAGCAAACACTTAGGCGTATGGACAGTTTGGGCGCATGGGCACTATACCAGTTCTAACTTATGCAAATTTTTAGTTTCCGATCATCATCCTTACATAATCCTAGCCCAAATCTAGCATACTAAGCTCATAATACAAGCATACAACCACATAATTCAGTCAAACATTCACAAATACACATACCCACATAAACAGGGGAACATATACGGTTAACATACTGGAAATTGCGAAAATAATAGTTTACATGCATTTCAGTCCCAAAACATGTTTAAAATAGAAAAACCGGGGATCTAGAACTCACCTACAGCAGCCTTCGAGTAAAACTCCTCCAAACTCGAGAGCACTTGGAGTTCAAACACCTAAACACACCAAAAACACCCAACCGAACGCATAAAAACTCATAAGACTCGGTCTACATGCTGAAAACCCAGCTGAAAGCGATCAAAACACACAAAATCTTACCTTCTAGACGATCTTCTTCTTCTTCTCTCTAAAAACTGATAGAACTCTGCTTTTCTTCTTTTGTGCTGTTGAAGGCAGTTGGTGAGAGCAAGAAGAGTGGGTGGCCATGCCCACTTTAAAACATAATAATATTAAAGTTTGCCTCTTACACAACTTTAACCCCTCAACTTGGGTTATTTCACCTTTCTTTCTTTATACTTCTCTTTTCTTTTCTTTTTCTCTTCTTTTCTTCTTTTTAAAATATCCGGATGTTACAAGTCCACCCCCTTATATAGGTTTCATCCCCGAAACCTGTCACTCCTCGGACAGTTATGGATAATACTATCTCATCTCTTCCTCGGTCTCCCACGCAGACTCAGATCCCTTCGTGTGCCTCCACTGTACTCGCACCAGTGGAACCACTTTATTCTGTAATCTCTTCTCTTTTATGTCAGTGATGGCCATCGGTTGCTCCACATAATTGAGTTGTTCATCCACCTCAATATCCTCCAGTGGCACAATCATATTCTCGTCGGCTAAGCACTTTCTCAGCTAAGATACATGGAATGTTGGATGAATCCCACTTAACTCATCGGGTAACTCCAACCTATAGGCCACCTATCCTACTCGAGCAATGATTCGGAAAGGTCCTATATACCTCGGGCTCAGCTTACCCCGCTTTCTGAACCGAATGATCCCCTTCTAAGGTGAAACCTTCAGCGTAACTCTATCACCCACCTTGAACTCAATCGGTCTATGCCTCTTGTCAGCATACGACTTTTGCCTATCTTTTGCCACCTTCATAAAGGCTTTGATCTTCTCCAACTTTTCAGTCGTATCCTTGATCACTTCAACACTCCCCAACTCCTTCGGTCTGATGTCACCCCAACATACGAGCAATCAACACTTCCTACCATATAGCATCTCATATAGTGGCATGCTAATGCTGGCATGATAACTGATGTTGTATGAGAATTCAGCTAACGGTAAGTTTTCGACCAACTTCCCCCGAAATCAATGATGCATGCTCTGAGCATATCCTCAAGCGTCTGTATAGTTCTCTCTGACTGACCATCCGTCTGAGGATGATAAGTTGTACTGATGTGCAACCTCGTCCCCATCGCGTCATGAAATCTCTTCCAAAACTTAGATGTAAACCGAGTGTCACGGTCAAAACACGATAGACACTAGTACACCATGACGCATCACAATCTCTTTGATGAATAGATCTGCTAACCTCTCAAATGAATATGTCTTGCGGATCGGTAGAAAGTGAGCACTTTTCGTCAAATGGTCAACTATCACCCATATAGCATCGTACATCCTCGTCGTACGTGGTAACTTCGTAATGAAGTCCATGGTGATGTGCTCCCACTTCCACTCTGGTATATCCAAAGGTCAGATCTTCCCATATGGCTTCTGATGCTCATCCTTCACTTGCAAGCAAGTAAGGCACTTGCTCACATAATCCGCTGCATCGCGCTTCATACCCGGTCACCAGTAATCTTTCTTCATATCATGATACATCTTTGTAGCACTGGGATGAATGGAGTATCGAGTCTTATGAGCTTCATCCATGAATTTCCCCCATAGGTCTCCATAACAAGGGATCCACATCCGCTCGAAGCGGGTTCTAACTCCGAGAGTGTTCTCACCCAACTCCATGACTAGACCTCTCATCCTTTCAGAGTTAAGGTGCTCTTCTTTCAATGCCTCATCTTGGACCTTGACCTGTGTCATCACATCGGAGGTCATCACCAACTGGTAAGTTTACACCCAGATTATCTGGGGTCTCTCCTTTCGGCTAAGGGCATCCGCCACTACGTTGGCCTTGCCCGGATGGTAGTGGATCTCATAATCATAATCCTTGATCAACTCTAACCATCTCCTTTGCCTCATATTGAGATCCTTTTGCTCAAAGAAATACTTCAAGCTCTTATGGTTAGTGAAGATAGTGCACTTCATCCCATACAAGTAGTGCTTCCAAATCTTCAATGCAAAGACCACAGCCGCTAGCTCTAAGTCATGATTAGAGTAATTAGCCTCATGGATTTTCAACTGTCGGGATGCATAGGCTATAACCCTTCCCCGTTGCATCAGCACGCAACCCAATCCTGAATAAGAAGCATCTAAATAGACCACCAAGTCTTCATTCCCTTCAGGCAGCGTCAAAACAGAAGCTTGAGTCAATCTTGTCTTCAACTCTTCAAAAGCACTCTCCTGTTCTAAACCCCATACAAACTTCACATCCTTGCAGGTCAGCTTGGTCAATGGTGAGGCTATCTTAGAAAAGTCTTGAAAGAATCTCCTGTAATAGTCCGCTAAACCCAAGAAACTACGGATCTCAGATGGCATCTTTGGAGTCTTCCATTGCATCACCGCCTCCACCTTTGCCGGGTCTACCATGATCCCTTCGGAATTTACCACATGAACCAAAAACTGAACCATCAGCTCCTTCATCTCGGATGGAGCCAATCGATACGGTGCCTTGGCAACAGGTTGAGCACCAGGTATGAAGTCGATCTGGAACTTGATCTCGCGATCCGATGGCACACCTGGTAAATCTTTTGGGAACACGTCTGGAAAGTCACACACAACTGGTACATCGGACAATTGTGGTTCTGATGCATCCACATCCTTCACGTAAGCCAGGTAGGCACTACATCCACGTTTCATGTACTTCTCTACCACCACCATCGAAATCACCTTTGGAACTGTAGTAACTCGATCACCGTAGATCGTCATCGAACTCCCATCAGACGCAGTCAATCGGATCATCTTCTTGCGACACACAATATTTTCCTTATAGGCTGCTAACCAATCCATCCCTAGAACCACATCAAATCTGCCTAGGGGTATCATGAATAATTTAGCAGAGAACCTATAGCCTTCCAACTTTATGTCGTAATTTTCTATCAGATCAGAAATCCTGGTAGACTTACCAATGGCAGTTTCTACATTGAAGGGCTCATCAATCTTTCTACTCCTAACAGGCAACTTAGCACAGAAGGTAGCAAAAATAAAACTCTTACTAGCACCAGAATCAAATAATTCCATGGCACAAGTTTGGTTTACTAGGAACGTACCGACATGTCATTGGGGTCCACCCTAGCCTCCTCCTGGGTCATCGTGAATGCTCTGGCTTTTGCTCCATGCCCATCCTTCTCGGTCCCCTTCTTTGCCCCAGAACTCTTGGCCCTCGGCTTCCTGCAATCTCTACTCATATGCCCAGTCTCGCCACAATTGTAGCACCTCATCACTCCATAATCCCTTGCCCTATGACCGGGCTTCCCACACTTGAAGTAGAGATTTGATCCCCACTTGCATTCCCCCGCATGCTCCTTCCCACACCTGTTACACATCCTTGACCCAGTACCTACTGTCACCACCCTCTTGTTATCCATTCTTGCCTTTTTGTTTTTGGAGGTGAAACCACCACTGCCAAATTTTTTCCCCTTCCAATTTCTATCACCATCACCTTTCTTATTCACCTCTACCACTGCCACCTATCTTTCATCATACAACCTCCCTGCCAGATCAACCACCGACCTAAAAGTACTCGGTCGGGCGGTGATCATATGCCTGCGGATGTCTGTCGGCAAACCCTGAATATACCTTTTGATCTTCCTTGACACCGGCGTCACCTGATCCGGCACCAGCCTTTCCATCTCGTTGAACTTAGTCGTGTATTGCTGGTGTGTCATAGTTCCTGCCTCCAACTGTAGAAACTCTCTCTTAATCTTGTCAAGCTCCCTATGAGGACAAAATTCCTCAATCACCAACTTCTTCAGCTCACTCCCCCTCATCCTTCCAATTGCCCTGCTACCCTCGGCCTGGACAATGTTGTCCCACCAGCATAAGGTCGAGTCCACAAATGAGTGGGTAGCAAACTTCACCTTCTGATCCTCTCAACACTTACTAACATCAAGCACCGCCTCCATCACCCTCACCCATCAGTGCGCAGCAACAGCATTACCATTACCATCAAAAGTTGGGGGCTTGCATCTCTGGAATGCCCCATAACTACACCCCTTGGCAGTTTCCTGTACCTCTTCCTCTTCCTCTTCATCACTGGAGACACCCATCTCAGCTTTTGGTTGCTCCCCTTCACCTGAACCTCTCCCAATGGTCCTCCTCCTCTCCTCCTTTTTCTTTTCATCCTCCCTCACAGCACGAATAACCTCGATCACCACAGATGGCAGGATCGTCTGCATGACCTGATGAACCTCCTCCACAACTGCCTCTTTCATAAAGGCTCTTAAATTAGCACTCTCATCACCGTCTTCCTGGTGATGAAGCTCGGGCTCTGCAGGAGCCGTCTTAGCAGCCTTAACCTTGTTCCCGGTGACACGTGGCCTAGCACCACGACCACCCTGCACACCTCCTCGAGAAGCCTTCGAAGATCTACCACCCGCCATCCTCTAAACACTATAAGATTCAAATACCAACATGGTCATTCAACGTAATAGCTCGGATTATATCAAGTATAGTAAGTCCCTAATTATAGTGGCCCGTTGTGATTAGCCACTTACTTTACTCTTCATTCCCCAAGCATTGCCTATCTTGACTACATCAGTATCCAAATCTACTAAGAGCACGTAAATCAGATAGCACACGCACATAATACCAGTGAACCTTAAGAAAATACATTACCTGGTGGCACGTAGCTACTTGGGCTGACATCCCTCCACTCGGTCCCATTCTCAGTTTAAGTTTAAGTTTTGAAAATATTTACCCATTTCTCTTAAACTTTGGCTCTGATTCCAACTTGTAAGGCCTCGTTCCCGGGAACCCCACAGTTGGTCAATCACAACCTCATTTATATCAAAACATATTAAGATTTATTAAGTAATAAAATATTGCAGCGAAATAATTCATCAAAAACCATTTCATGCTTTAATAAATACATTTGCCAAGTAATACATCATCATTTAAAAGATTACAAAATATCACTTAGTTGTATTACAAAACAACATCATTATTATTGAATGAGATGGATACCAGTCTTGCCCTCCAAGTAGCTTCACCCTCGTGCCATCCTCAGTAACAAGTTACTTACCAACTGAAAATGTATGAAAAGTCAGCGTTGCTGAGTGAGTTCAAGTTTTATATAATAAAATACTTTACCTTTAGTAAAAACCTTTCCTTTACTTTCGTTTGTGATCACACAACATACATACATCTTGATAATATCATTATTATCTTTAAACATTCTTTTCATTCATTTCATACTTTCATCATTATCTTTCACTTTCATCAAGACCAATGTCATATGCTATACCCCAAACATTATGCACGAAGCTGGTACTGGGCTGAAGTCTATAAATAGACCCCTAACATTTTGCACGAAGCTGACTCCAGTACCGGGGCAAGCGACATGGGTCCTGTTTCTTACATATTGGTCAATCACAAGGATTGACACCTGTGTGCATCCTCATGGGTTAGCTAAACCGCACACAGTTGAGCTAACAACCCCTTAATGAGTTGTGAACCTCTTTCAGTTGCTTGCAAGACTTTACATTCTTTCATTAGGTTCCACGTCGTTAATAATGTCTTTCACTTTCATTATATAATACTTTACGTACAATAGCATTAAGACACCACATAAAGTCATGTAATAATACGTAATAAGAAACATCAATAACAGGCCATAACATGCATAACATGAACAAACATAACCCCCAAAACATTTCAGAGCTTAATCATAAATTCCATTTTTCCCAAAATTTCAGAAAAATTCTAAGTCATCTTAGGCGCATGAGGACTATGTAGGCGCATGGGAACTATGCAGGCACACGGACAGTTGGGCGCATGGGAACACTTGGGCGCATGGGGAAAAACTTAGGCGCATGGGTACTATGCAGGCGCATGAGTACTATGCAGGCGCATGGATACTTGTGCGCATGGGAAACTTTGGCGCATGGGCAAACACTTAGGCGTATGGGAAAAACACTTAGGCGCATAGGAACTATGCAGGCGTATGAGTACTATGCAGGCGCATGAGTACTTGGGCGTATAGGAAACTTAGGAGCATGAGCAAACACTTAGGCGTATGGGCAGTTTGGGCGCATGGGCACTATACCAATTCTAACTTATGCAAATTTTTAGTTCCCAATCATCACCTTACATAATCCTAGCCCAAATCTAGCATACTAAGCTCATAAAACAAGCATGCAATCACATAATTAAGTCAAACATTCACAAACACACATACCCACATAAACAAGGGAACATATATGGTTAACATACTGGAAATTGCAAAAATAATAGTTTACATGCATTTCAGCCCCAAACTTGTTTAAAACAGAAAAACCGGGGATCTAGAACTCACCTACAGCAGCCTTTGAATAAAACTCCTTCAAACTCGAGAGCACTTGGACTTCAAACACCTAAACACACCAAAAACACCCAACCGAACATAGAAAAACACATAAGACTTGGTCTACAAGCTGAAAACCCTGCTGAAACTGAACAAAACACACAAAATCTTACCTTCTAGACGATCTTCTTCTTCTTCTCTCTAAAAACCGATGGAACTCTGCTTTTTTCATTTCTTCTGTCGAAGGCAGTTGGTGAGAGCAGGAAGAGTGGGCGGCCATGCCCACTTTTAAACATAATAATTTTAAAGTTTGCCTCTTGCATATCTTTAACCCCTCAACATGGGTTATTTCACCTTTCTTTCTTTATACTTCTCTTTTCTTTTCATTTTCTCTTCTTTTCTTCTTTTTAAAATATCCGGGTGTTACACTGATTCAAAGCTACCTCTAACTTTCTGGACAGAGGCGGTTAGCACTGCATGTTATGTGCAAATCAGGGTTCTTATTGTTAAACTCCATGGAAAGACCCCCTAAGAGTTATGAAACAAGAGGCCACCATTCATTGGCTTTCTTAGGTCTTTTGGCAGCAGGTGTACCATACTTTACACAAAAGACAATTTAGCAAAATTTGCTAAAAAATCGGATGATGCTATCTTTGTTGGATATTCCTTAACCTCTATTACTTATAGAGTGTATAATATTAAAAATCAACAATTTGAGGAATCATTCGACATTATTGTCAATGAGCACACTCCTTGTGTTAAGGGAAAAGGTCCTGATCATATCTTTAACTTAGAATTGTTTCCAAACTATTCTAAACCATCTTGTGAGAATGTTTCAGCTAGAACAAGAACTTAAAATGACCCTTATAAAGATCAACTGTTTGAGTTACCCAGACCTATTCCTAGTTCTCCAAGAAGAATTAAAGATCAAGCTCCTTCAACTAGAATTCTTGAAAGCATGAATATCTTAGGAAACAAGGAAGAATCAACAAGTTGTCAGCCAACTGAGCCTAATAACTCAACTGCTGACAACTCCAGCATTCAACACCTAGCTGATGAAGATAGTGATCTAGAGGAACAGGCAACTATTGATACTACTTCATAGCAAAATACCATTAATGCTGTCACACATACATTCAATCAGTCTTCATTGAATAAGTGTGAGACATTAATTGGTTATGGTGTTCAAAATTCTGAGCAAAACTTCTCAAACCTAGATCTATCTATGTAACTAGATATGATTCCTAGGCTCAGGATACACATCACTCATCCAGCTGAAAACATCATTGGGGATGTCTCAGAAGGTATGAGAACAAGAAGTCAAACCCATAATGGGAATGTCTACATGTACTCATGCTTTCTCTCTCAAATGGAACCAAAGAAGGTGGAATAACCCCTCAAGGACAATAATTGGGTTGAAGCTATGCAAGAAGAGTTGCTTCAGTTCAAGAGGCAAAAGATATGGAACTTGTGTCCATTGCCACCTGGCCAAGTCCCCATTGGCACCAAGCGGGTGTTCAAATATAAGAAAGATGATAGAGGTGTGATCATCAAGAACAAGGCAAGACTTGTTGTTCAAGGATACACATAGGAGAAAGGCATAGATTACACTAATGTCTTTGCACCTGTTGCAAGACTTGAGGTTGTGAGTTTCTTCCTTGCTTTTGCAGCATTCAAGAACTCCATAATCTATCAACTTGATGCCAAATGTGCATTTTTGTATGGGGATATTGATAGAGAAGTCTATGTGTGCCAGCCACCTGGATTTGAAGACCCACAGGACCCCAACTATGTGTGCAAACTGGATAAAGCTCTTTATGGGTTGCATCAGGCACCTAGGCTATGGTATGAGACACTGTCTTAGTTTCCTCTAAAGAATGGCTACACCAGAGGCACCATAGACAAGACATTGTTCATAAAGAAGTCTGGGAAAGACATGTTTCTTGTTCAAGTCTATGTCGATGACATCATATTTGGATCCTCAAATGACCAAATGTGTAAAGACTTTGAACGCATCATGAGAAAGAAGTTTGAGATGAGTTCCATGGGAAAGATGGATTTTTTCCTTGGAATTCAAGTGAAGTAGATGGAAGACGGGTTCTTCATCAATCAATCTAAGTATGTCAATGACATCTTAGAGAGAATTGAGATGAAAGATTGTAAGCCAGCCAAGACACCTATATCCAAAAATCACAATCTTTCTCCTGATTCGAGGGGGAGGATACTGATCAGCATCAGTATAGGGCAATTATTGGATCTCTGATGTATCTCACCGCAAGTAGACCTGATATCATGTTTGCAACTTGCATCTGTGCAAGATATCAGGCTGCTCCAAAGGTGTCTCACCTAATTGCTCTAAAAGAATCCTTAGATACCTTAAAGGAGCTCCCAAATTGGGCCTCTGGTATCCTAAGAATAAGGATTTTAACCGTTATGGTTACACGGATAGTGATTATGGTGGCTGTAACATCAACATGAAATCAACATCAGGAGGATGTCAATTTCTTAGTAGAAGGATCATCTCCTGGCAATGAAAAAAGCAATCATGTGTATCCACATCTACTGCTGAAGCTGGATTCAGAATCAGATGCTGGATTATGGTTTCAACTTGATAGAGAACCCTATCCACATAGACAACAAGAGTGTCATATCTACCACTAAAAATCCAGTCAAACACTCCAAGACAAAGCATATTGACATCAGGTACCATTTCATTCAAGATATTCATGAGAAAAATCTAATCAAACTAGTCAAAGTCAATTCAAATGAACAATATGTTGATTTGTTCACCAAAGCCTTTGATGAACAAAGATTCAAGTATTTAATTATAGCAATTGGGATGATTAACATTAACTAGTCTTTCTCTTACGAAAAACCTCTTTAAATGTGTCTTGTCTATGTTGCCTATACACAATCTAAGCCCTCTTACAAGAAGGTTTTCTTCAAAAATTATCTAAGTATGAGTTCTTTTGAAGAGAAATTTACCCTCGAAAGAGATCTTTATCTCTCTTCCTGTAACACCCGGAAAATTTAGCAAAAAAAAAAGAGAAGAGAGAGAGAAAAGAAAAGAAAGGGGAGAAAAGAGTTTTGCTTAAAAGCAAGGGGTTAAAAAAGTGCAAGGGGCAAACTTGCCCATTATGGGATTCAAAAGAAGTAATGCAGCCCGTACTTCTCTTTTTCATACTTACTCTTTCGGCTGAAAAGGAAAGAAGTAGCTTCAATTGGTTTTTAGAGAGAGAAATAGAAAGATCTTCAAGAAGTGAGGTTTCTTAGTGTTTTCCTCTTCGTTTTCAAAGGGTTTGAACTTCTGGACCGATCTTTATGTGTTTTCTTTGTGTTTGGCAGCTTGTTTTTGTGTGTTTTAGTGCTAGAACTCCAGGTAGCTCTCGGGTTTGAGGAGTTTTCACTTGAAAGCTGTTAGAGGTGAGCTCTAGATCCCCTCTTTTACATGTTTTTGCTTGTATGGGGCTAGTATGCATATTAAACTGTTATTTTCTGCTCAAACTATGTATTTTCCATGTATGTATGACTGAATTATGATGTATGTGTGTTTGTGTGATTGCTGTGATGTTTGGGTTGATGTTTAGTATGTTTTAAGTGTGCAACATGTAAGATCTATGCTAAGCATAAGTTAGAATGATGTTTGGAAACTGGAAAATACGTATGATGCATTGTAGGTGATATTATAGTGTCTGCTGTGGACACTTAGAATTTGCATGGTGTCCGCTGTGGACTTGGTATGTCTGCTGTGGACACTTAGAAATATTTTGCATGTGTCCGCTATGGGCTTGGTACGTCCGCTGTGGACACTTAGAAAATAATCATGCGTGTGTCCGCTATGGACTTGGTACATCTGCTGTGGACACTTAGAAAATAATCATGCATGTGTCCGCTATGGACTTTACACGTCCGCAGTGGACACTTAGACAAATTTTGCATTCTGTCCACTGTGGACTTTACACGTCCACTGTGAACACTTAGGAATTTTTATGATTGTCCGCTGTAGATTTGTTCATCCGTTGTGGACTTTGTTCATCCGTTGTGGACTTTTTTCATCCACTTTGAACACTTAGTAAATTTTATGAACTGTCTGTTGTGGACTTTGTTCATCCGCTATGGACACTTAGAATATTTTTGGTTGTCCGCTGTGGACTTTGGCTGTCCGCTGTGGACACTTAGAAAATTTTAAGCCATCCGCTGTAAGTCTGTTCATGCACTGTATACACTTAGTAGTTTTTTGAAATTCCGGTAAAATGAATTTAGTGTTAAGTCTTGACGTTTTATGATGGTTTATGCCTGTTGATGTTATGTATGCTTGAGGGCCGTTGTTGATGTTCCATATTATGTATTATGATGCGACTTTACATGGTGTGATATGTGCTTATGTATGTAAAGTATTATTGTAAAGAAAGTGAAAGATAAAGATAATGAAAAATAGAACGTAATCAATGAATGAAAGTCTTGCAAGCAAAATGAATGGAGGTTCACAACCATTGGGTTGTTAGCTCAACTGTGTGCGGTTTAGCTAACCCATGAGGATGCACACAGGGGTCAATTTTTTTGATTGACTAATATGTATGAAACGGGACCTTTGTCGCTTGCCTCGGTACTGGAGTTAGCTTCGTGCATAATGTTTGGGGTATAGCATATGACATTGGTCTAGATGAAAGTGAAAGATAATAAAGTACGAAATGAATGATTATGAATGATGATGAAAGATAATATTGATTATTATCAAGATGTACGTATGATGTGTGATCACGAATGAAAGTAAAGGAAAGGTTTTTATTAAAAGTAAAGTATTTTACTATATAAACTAGAACTCACTCAGTGTCGCTGACTTTTTATATGCATATCAGTTGGCAGGTGATTGTTGATGCTGGGGAGGTGTAGGCATGGATGCATAAGCTAATGGGGACAATTCGAGTCTGGCATCCATATTTTGAATATGTTAATGTATTAATACAATTTTTGGGTTGTAAAAGAAATGATATGATAATTGACATGTTTTTATTTATCAATGAAAAGTTAAATTTCCGCTGCACAATGAGATGTTTTTTATTATTTACGCGATGATTGACTAACTGTAAGCGTCTCGGAAACAGGGCCTTACAAGTTGGTATCAGAGCCAAAGTTTAAAAGAATTGGGTAATTATTTTCAAAAAAACCTAAAACTTAAACTGAAAATGAGACAAGAAAGGGAAAGGGATGCCAGTCCTAGTAGCTACATGCCTACAAGTAAATGTTTCATGTAAACGTTTTATGTAAATTAATGGAAAAAGGAATTATGTGCGTGTGCTATGTGAATTATGTGATCTTAGTAGATTTGGGTACTAATGTAGTCTGGATAGGGAAGGCTTGGGGAATGAAGAGTAAAGTAAGTGGCTAATCACAACTAGCCACTGTAATTAGGGACTTACTATACTTGACGTTATCTGAGCTATTACCTTGAATGACCGTGTTGGTGTTTGAATCTTATAGTGTTTGGAGATGGCTGGTGGTAGATCTTTAAAGGCTTTTAGAGGTGGAGGTCGTGGTGGACGTGGTGCTGGACTACGTGTCATAAGGAACAGGGCTAGAACCGATAAAATGGCTCCTGAAGAGCCTGAGCTTCATCACCACGAGGGAGGTGACGAGAGTGCTAACCTGAGGGCCTCAGTGAAAGAGGCGGTTGTGGAGGAAGTTCATCAAGTCATGCAGATGATTCTGTCGTCTGTAGTGACAGAGGTTATTAGAGCAGTAAGAAAGGATGAAAAGAAAGAGAAAGAAGAGAGGAGGAAAACTGTTAGGAGAGAGGGCGAGGAGAGAGGTTCAGGTGAAGGGGAGCAGCCAGAGACTAAGATGGTTGTCTCCAGTGATGATGAGGAAGAGGAAGCAATGCAGGAAACTGCAAGGGGATGTAGTTATGGGGCATTTCAAAGATGCAAGCCCCCGACTTTCGATGGAAATAGGAACACTGCTGCTGCTTACCGATGGGTGAGAGAAATGGAGGTTGTGTTGGATATCAGTGAATGCAAGAAGGATCAAAAGGTGAAGTTTGCTACCCACTCACTTGTGGGCTCGACCTTATGCTAGTGGGACAACATTGTCCAGGCCGAGGGTAGAAGGGCGATTGGGAGAATGAGGTGGAGTGAACTTAAGAAGTTGGTAATCAAAGAGTTTTGTCCTCACAGGGAACTCAACAAGATTGAAAGAGAGTTTCTACAGTTAGAGGCGTGAACCATGACACACCAACAGTACACGACAAAATTCAATGAGATGGAAGGCTGGTGCCTGATCAGGTGACCCCTGTGTCATGAAAGATCAAGAGATACATCTAGGGTCTGCCGGCTGACATCTGTAGGCATTTGATTGCCCCTCGGCCAGGTACGTTTAGGTCGGTGGTCAATCTTGCAGGGAGACTGTACGACGAGAGGTAGGAAGTGATTGTGGTGGGGGTGAGCAAGAAAGGTGGTGGTGACAGAAACTGGAACGGGAAACGATTTGGCAATGGTGGTTTTACTCACAAGAACAAAAAGGCAAGGGTGGATGATCAGAAGGTGGGGACGGCAGGTATAGGGACGAGGAGGTATAATAAGTGTGGGAAGGAGCATGCAGGGGAATGTAAGTGGTGGTTGAATATCTGTTTCAAATACGGGAAGGCAGGGCATATGGCTAAGGATTGTGGGGGAATAAGGTGTTATAACTTTGGAGAAACAGGTCATATGAGTCAGGAGTGCACGAGGCCGAGAGCTGAGAGCTCCAAGGAAGGGAAAGAGGCTGAGAAAGGGAAGGAAGTACAGAAGGCCAGGGAGAGAGCTTTTACCATGACCCATAAGGAAGCTAGAGTGAATCCTGATGTTGTATCAGGTACATTTCTGGTTAATGACGCTAGTGCCTCTGTATTGTTTGATTCTGGTACTAGTAGGAGTTTTATTTCTGTTGCCTTCTGTGATAAGTTGCATGTTAAGAGTAGAAAGACTGATGAGCCCTTTGATGTAGAAACTACTATTTGTAAGTCTACCGGGATTTGATGTAGTCCTAGGGATGGATTGGTTAGCAGCCTATGAGGCAAACATCATGTGCCATAAGAAGATGATTTGGTTGACCGCGCCCGATGCGAGTTTGGTGATGATGTAGGGTGATAGAGTTAGTATGATCCGGAAAGTAATCTCATTAGTTGTAGTAGAGAAGTGTATAAGGCATGGATTTGGTGCTTATTGGCTTATTTGAAAGATATGAAAGCGACAGTGCCAGGAATGTCGGATGTAACGGTTGTGTGTGACTTCCCAGACGTATTCCCGGAAGATTTATCAGGTGTGCCACCTGACCGCAAGATTGAGTTTCAAATTGATCTGATACCTAGTGACCAACCTGTTGTAAAGGCACCGTATCATCTTGCTCCCTCTAAGATGAAGGAATTGATGACTCAGCTACAAGAGTTGTTAGATAAGGGGTTCATTCGGCCGAGTATCTCTCTGTGGGTGCTCCGGTCTTGTTTGTGAAGAAGAAGGATGGTAGCATGAGGATGTGCATAGACTACCGTGAACTGACTAAGTTGACAGTGAAGAATCGATATCCGTTACCAAGGATTGATGACTTGTTTGATCAGCTCCAAGGTGTCAGTTGGATCTCGAGGATAGACCTTCGATCTAGTTACCACCAACTGAAGGTGAGGGAGCAGGATATTCCTAAGACAGCTTTTTGTATGCGTTATGGGCACTATGAGTTTCTTGTGATGTCTTTTGGTTTAACCAACACGCCAGCTGCTTTTATGTGTCTGATGAATTGGGTGTGTTGGCCTATGCTAGATAAATCAGTGATTGTGTTTATAGATGATATCCTGATTTATTCAAAGAGCGAAGAAGAGCATGTCGGTCACCTTCAGGAAGTTCTGGATACCCTTAGAAGGGAGAACCTGTATGCTAAGTTCTCCAAGTGTGCATTCTGGTTACTCGAAGTTCAGTTTCTGGATCATGTGATTAATCCTGAAGGGATCATGGTAGACCCAGCGAAAGTTGAGGCGGTGATGCAATGGAGGTCGCCAAAGAAGCCATCCGAGATCCGTAGTTTCTTGGGTTTGGCAGGCTACTACAGAAGATTGATCCAAGACTTCTCCAAGATAGCTTCACCATTGACCAAGTTGACCAGTAAGATGTGAAGTTCGTATGGGGTCAAGAGTAGGAGAATGCTTTCAAAGAGATAAAGACAAGATTGACTCAAGCTCTTGTCTTGATGTTACCCAAAGGGAATGAAGACTTGGTGGTCTATTCGGATGCTTCTTATTCGGGATTGGGTTGCGTGCTAATACATGAGGCTAACTAACCTACTCATGACTTGGAGTTGGCAGCTATGGTCTTTGGATTGAAGATTTGGGGGCACTACTTGTACAAGACGAAGTGCACCATCTTCACTAATCACAAAAGTTTGAAGTACTTCTTCGAGCAGAAGGATCTCAATATGAGGGAAAAGGAGATGGTTAGAGCTAATCAAAGACTATGATTGTGAGATCCTTTACCATCCGGACAAGGCCAATATGGTAGCGGATGCCCTTAGCCGAAAAGAGAGACTCGAGCCAATTAGGGTGAAAGCTTATCAGTTGGTTATGACCTCCGATGTGATGAAGTAGGTTAAGGAATTTCAGGATGAAGCGCTGAAAGAGGTGCAGATCAACTCCGAAAGGAAGAAAGGTCTAGTTGCCGAGTTGGGGGAGAACACTCTTGGTGTCCTAACCCTATCGGGGCGGATATGAATTCCTAGTTATGGGGATCTATGTGGGAAGATCATGGATGAGGTACACAAGACTCGATACTCAATTCATCCCGATGCTACAAAGATGTATCATGATATGAAGAAAGATTATTGGTGGCCGGAAATGAAGTGCGATGTGACGGAGTATGTAAGTAAGTGCCTCACTTGTTTACAAGTGAAGGCGGAATACCAGAAGCCATAGGGGAAGATCCAACCCTTGGATATACCCGAGTGGAAATGGGAGCACATCACCATGGACTTCATTACGAAGTTACCTTGTACAGCAAGGGGATACAATGCCATATGGGTGATAGTTGATCGACTGACGAAGAGCGCTTACTTTCTACCGATCCGTGAGACATATTCATCTGAGAGGTTGGCGGATCTGTTCATCAAAAAGATTGTGACTCGTCATGGTGTACCGGTGTCTATCGTGTCTGACCATGACACTCAGTTTACATCTATGTTTTGGAAGAGATTTCATGATGTGATGGGGACGAGGTTACATATCAGTACAGCTTACCATCCTCAAACAGATGGTCAGTCGAAGAGGATGATTCAGACACTAGAGGATATGCTACGAACATGTGTCATTGATTTTGGAGGATGTTGGGATGAACACTTACCGTTAGCCGAATTATCATACAACAACAGTTATCACGCCAGCATTGGTATGCCTCCATATGAGATGCTATACGGTAGAGGTGTAGAATGCCTGTATGTTGGTGTGACATCGGGCAGAAAGAGTTAGGGAGCATTGAGGTGATCGAGGCAATGACCGAAAAGTTGGAAAAGATCAAGGCCTTTATGAAGGCGACAAAGGATAGACAGAAGTCGTATGCTGACAAGAGACGTAGACCGATTAAATTCAAAGTGAGTGATAGAGTTATATTGAAGGTCTCGCCTTGGAAAGGGATCATCAGATTCAGGAAGCGAGGAAAGTTAAGTCCGAGGTACATAGGGCCTTTTCGAATCATTGCTCGAGTAGGAGAGGTGGCCTATCGATTGGAGCTACCCGATGAATTAGGTGGAATTCATCCAACATTCCATGTATCTCATTTGAAGAAATGCTTAGCTGAGGAGGATATGATCATGCCACTCGAGGACATCGAGGTAGATGAACGGCTCAATTATGTGGAGCAGCTAGTAGCCATCATTGACAGAAAAGAGAAGAGGCTAAGGAATAAAGTGGTTCCACTTATGCGAGTACAGTGGATACACAGGAAGGGGTTTGAGTCTACGTGGGAGATTGAGGAGGAAATGAGGCAGCATTACCCACAGCTGTTCGAGGAGTGACAGGTTTCGGGGATGAAACCTATATAAGGCGGGTGGACTTGTAACACCTGGAAAATTTAGCAAAAAAAAAAGAGAAGAGGGAGAGAAAAGAAAACAAGGGGAGAAAAGAGTTTTGCTTAAAAGCAAGGGGTTAAAAGTATGCAAGGGGCAAACTTGCCCATTATGGGATTCAAAAGAAGTATGGCAGACCGTACTTCTCTTTTTCACACTCACTCTTTAGGCTGAAAAGGAAAGAAGAAGCTTCAACCGGTTTCTAGAGAGAGAAAGACGAAGATCTTCAAGAAGGTGAGGTTTCTTAGTGTTTTCTTCTCGGTTTTTAGTGGGTTTGAACTTCTGGACCGATCTTTATGTGTTTTCTTTGTGTTTGGCAGCTTGTTTTTGTGTGTTTTAGTGCTAGAACTCCAGGTAGCTCTCGGGTTTGAGGAGTTTTCACTCGAAAGCTATTAGAGATGAGCTCTAGATCCCCTCTTTTACATGTTTCTGCTTGTTTGGGGCTAGTATGCATATTAAACTGTTATTTTCTACTCAAACTATGTATTTTCCATGTATGTACGATTGAATTATGATGTATGTGTGTTTGTGTGATTGCTATGATGTTTGGGTTGATGTTTAGTATGTTTTAAGTGTCTAACAAGTTAGATCTATGATAAGCATAAGTTAGAATGATGTTTGAAAACTGGAAAATACGTATGATGCATTGCAGGTGATATTATAGTGTCCATTGTGGACACTTAGAATTTGCATGGTGTCTGCTGTGGACACATAGAAATATTTTGCATGTGTCCGCTGTGGACTTGGTACGTCCGCTGTGGATACTTAGAAAATAATCATGCATGTGTCCGCTGTGGACTTGGTACGTCCGCTATGGACTTGGTACGTGCGCTGTGGACACTTAGAGAATAATCATGCATGTGTCCGCTGTGGACTTTACACGTCCGCTGTGGACACTTAGACAAATTTTGCATTCTGTCCACTATGGACTTTGGCTGTCCGCTGTGGACACTTAAAAAAATTTAAGCCATACGCTGTAAGTTTGTTCATGCGCTGCAGACACTTAGTAATTTTCTAAAATTTTCGGAAAATGAATTTTGTGTTAATTCTTGATGTTTTATGATGGTTTATGTCTATTGATGTTATGTATGCTTGAGGGTTGTTGTTGATGTTCCATATGGTGTGATATGTGCTTATGTACGTAAAGTATTATTGTACAGAAAGTGAAAGATAAAGATAACAAAAAGTGGAACATAATCAATGAATAAAAGTTTTGCAAGCAAAATGAATGGAGGTTCACAGCCATTGGGTTGTTAGCTCAACTATGTGCAGTTTAGCTAACCCATGAGGATGCACACAAGGGTCAATCTTTGTGATTAACTAATATGTACGAAACGGGACCCTTGTCGTTTGCCCCGGTACTGGAGTCAGCTTTGTGCACAATATTGGGGGTCTATTTATAGACTTGGTCCCAGTACCAGATGTACGTATGATATGTGATCACGAATGAAAGTGAAAGATAATAAAGTACGTAATGAACGATTATGAACGATGATGAAAGATAATAATGATTGCTATCAAGAATGTACGTATGATGTGTGATCGCGAATGAAAGTAAAGGAAAGGTTTTTATTAAAAGTAGAGTATTTTACTATATAAACTAGAACTCACTCAGCGTCGCTGACTTTTTATATGCATAACAGTTGGCAGGTGATTGTTGATGCTGGGGAGGTGCGGGCATGGATGCGTAAGCTACTGGGGACAATTCGAGTCTGGCTTCCATATTTTGAATATGTTAATGTATTTATACATTTTTTGGGTTGTAAACGAAATGATATGATATTTGACATGTTTTTATTTATCAATGAAAAGTTAAATTTCCACTGCAAAATAAGATGTTTTATATTATTTATGCGATAATTGACCAACTGTAAGCGTCTCGGGAACGGGGCCTTACACTTCCGAAGGAAAATTCCTTTACATAAATATTCTCTTCCGGAGAGTTTTTAGCCTTGGAAGAATATTTAATCATAGATTAAATCTACTTTTGAAGCTTACTAACTTCTTTTCTTGGAAGAAGACTGTACTCTCGGAAGCAAACTTTTTATTAAGACATGGTTTGCTTTCGGAAGTTAAAATGGCTTCAGAAGACAATACTAAGAATTTGAGCCTAATTGAGCAATTCATAGAATATGTTGATTTGTTTTAATTTTTGCAAAATGAGGGAGACCATAATGTGCATTTAAGTTAGAACTCGTGTAATTGATGCGTGTCAAGATCATGAACCAATATGTGCATAAATGTGATAGAGGCATTAGGAATGAGCCATTTGCTTAAACCTTTTATCTTGAATTCCTTACCTTGATAATCTTCCTTTAGACACCATGTTGAGCCCCAACTTATCGTTTGAATAACCCAACACAATAAGCCTATAAAGCCTTAGCCTTTTAATGAAACATAGGGTGATGAAGTCCAATTCATGATATGTTTAGATGTGTTGTTTCAGTAATAGTTCAATAATAGTATGATTGGTTGTGAAAAAAAGAGAGAAAAAGAAAAAAAAAGGAAGAAAAAAGCTAAATATGAGGTCAAAATGACCAAGATATGAAGTAACACAAATGGTGTGAAAATTCGATGATATTATTGCAACTAGATGATAGAGATTGATAAACAAGACATCAAGCATGTTAAATTGGATTTCATTCACCGTTAGCCACTCAAAAATCCCTATTCTATCCCACCTAAAACCTTAGCCTAACATTAAAACCCATGAAAGACCTCTTGATTTATGTATTATATTGTGTTAATTGATGGTGATATGATTAATATACGAGCTTATGATGAAGATGTACAGTCTTGGTTTGAGAATTCCAGATATACTAGTATAAACCGAGAGTAGTGTTCATTGTGAGCAATGTGAATGCATGCATGTTTGATGAAAAAGGTGAAGTTATGCCAACTAAGGTGATTCTAAGTTTAAAACATAAGCAGTATTACATGTTGGGTTGTGAATCTTACATGATGAAAGTTAAAACTAAATATGCCTCGGGACCTTAACTTATACAAAGTTATGATAATTTAGCATGTTTGATTAAGTAAGGTTAATTGTGCAAATAAGTTGTTTGAGGACAAACAAAAGGTTAAGTGTGGGGATGTGATCACGTGGTAATAATTCAAGGTTTAATTGATCTAAATGTTTGATTTTACATCATGATTATGGTGGAATAGTTTCAAGTTGTTTGTGTTTTGATTTATAGGTGTTAGGAGCTACAGAAGGCTTATTTTGGAGAAAAAGGAGCCAAACACGAAACTACAAGGACTAAAGATGTAAACATCAAAAGTTACAAAAAAGGCACAAGATTAGGTATTCCGGCGTATGATACGCTTGGTATGGGCGTATAATACGTCGGTCGGTGTATGGGCGGCGTATCAGTGGGCGTATATGACAAAAATTACAGAAAGTTGGGAGTAGGAATGCTGATATGGGCGTATGATACGCCCAGGGTCTGCGTATCATACGCCGGTCACCAACAAACCCCCGAACTTTGTTGATCTTGATGTCTATTTAAACCTATCCAGCCAAAATCTAGCAAGTTCAAGGTGATTTTGGGTACTTTCAAGCTTCCTAACTCCATCCAAAGCATCATTGATCATCATATAATCAAGATTGAAGATTCAATGAAGACCATGCGTGGCTAAGTTCTTCTTGATTGCTTTCGGGAGTATAATTCTTGTTAAGTGAGACAATTGGTAAGTTTGATTAGGTTTTTGTATTGAACAATTGATTAATGAAGGAACCATTTTGTTTTGATTGATTTAAAAGGTTTACTTATAAATAAAGTTGTGTGCTTGATTATCAGTTTTATGTTTCCTTGCATCGTGAGCTCATTAAGAAAAGTAGACAATGTGATATAGGTGAATTGGTAACTTTGTGAATGAACAAGTCTTAAAAGATTGTTCCTTTGTTACCACTTTAATCAAAAGCTAAGATCTTGAAGTATTATTTCCTACAAACCCTAATTTGAAAGTATCAATTATGGATCTTGCGGAATTGGAAACCCAGAAGTGATTGTTTCTTAATATTTAATCAAATTCGTTTCAAACTTTGTTGCTTTTTGCAATAGAGTTCTTTATTTCATCCCAAGTTCCAGTTTTTAATATTAAAGTTTGCGTCTTTAAGTTAACTTAGTCATATCGTTAAACACTTTCCACATATTCCCAGTGGAGACCTTACTTACCCTTACACAATAAAGGTAGCTAAGACCGATAAATTAACTTGTTTTTGATCGAGTCTTGACAACCAGATCACTACTCAAAATTTATGCTGAAAAAATTAAGAGGCAATCTCACCCAGGATCCATTCTACATGTATCCCTGGTTCATTCAGCATATAATCAATTGTGAGCTAGACCAGGACAGACTACAATATGCAGATGTTCTACTGGTCCCTCACATAAGGCCTGGTATCTTCAAAACTCTAAAGAAGGTGTCCACCAACTTCACTGGAAGATTCACTAATCTTCTTCCAGGTATGCTTGAGCCAACGGCTCCTGGTGACATCCTTGTAAGCCCAGCAGGTGATGAACCCGCACCAGACACCACCACTCTAATGCCAATTACTTCTTCCCACCTAATCAAGATCACCTAAACAAGATGCCCGAAACAAACCCCTGATCAATCTACTCTGCTTGATCAGGTCCCCTATGTTCAAACCAAAAAGGCTAGAGTGGAACTCAGGGCTCCCACTCTGCCAGAGGTCCAACCATCCTCCACCATTGACCTCAATATCAATGTTGAGTCTCCTCAGTCTCAACCTGACGAGCCCACAACCCAAGCCGTTAGCCCTCAGTGTGAGTCTCAACACTCCCTAGAGCAGCCAAAAAGGGACAGACACATCATTGGCTCAATTGTTATTGCAGAGGAGCCATTAGGTGTTGACCAAGGTCCCGGGTCACTAGATGTAACTTCTCTATCCTTTATTGACCTATTAACCCAACCTGATGAGGACAATATGTTTCATCCGGGCCATGAAGTTGATCTACCACACCACTCTCAATATCAATTGAGCCCCAAGGAACCTTTAATGTCTAGCCCACATCAGCTAAGCCTAATTGAGGTGAGTCAAACGGGTGTGGAGGTGACTCATCTAGGCTCAGCTGCCACTACTAAGAGTGTTTCACTAACCTCTCAGGATAGTGGTAACATCAGTGGGACTGAGTCTACAGCAACCTTGCTAATTAATGCGTCTGAAAGAGACATTACTAAGCAAGGGTATCCAAGGCACCAAGAAACCACTACTGGTGGTGATGATGAGCATACTAGGTATGTTATCTTATCTCCTAATGATTCATCAAAAGAAGATGAGGATAGTCTAAAACTCATTATCGAAGACCTGCTTTCTAAAGTCTCAAACCTTGAATTAAAGGTTAAGACTTTAGAGGACAGGTCTGCCACTCAGCAACTTGAGATTGAACATCTCAAGGCTCAACTAGCTGAGAAACAGATTAAGAAGTCTGTTAGGCATGTACCAATTCAAGTTTCTTTAAGTTCTTCCTCCAGCTCATCTACTTCTCAAGATGATGCTACCAAGAAAGGGGATAATGTACAGAAACAAAGACATGAGGAACCTAGCCTTGCCATCACTACTTCCCTTGATGCCATCTCTTCTTTCTATCCCACACAGCAACATCCTGCAACCATCTTTCCTCAACCACCTCCTATTACCATTCACGCGGACCCAAGGATGCCTATTAACCTTAACAGATTCTTAACCAAATTTCTAATAAGCTCCTCCCTTAAACAACCCTCCCCTGATGTTACCATATCCTATTTTAGAGCTAAAGAGCTACAAAGGCTGAGTGCACAACCTACCTCCAAGGAGGAAGTTTGTCAACCTAAGGTCTCTATTAAACCTAAGATTAACTTCGAAGGGGAAATACAGACTGATGGCCCAGCAATCAACTTAGAAGGGATAGGTCGTGCAACTCCAATTACTTCCAAAGAAGAAATCCAAGCTGCCGAAGGAATAATTCAACTACCTTCCTTGTCTGATGACCTGTTCATCATAGAGGCCATTCTTGACCTGGCCTCTAAGGTCAATAGTGAGGACTTCCTTACAACTCCCATCTCCCAAGCACCACAAGTTCAAACCCTCTTTCTCCAACCTGAAACCTCTGAGCCTGAGTCTCCAAAAGCTTAATCTTCCTCTGATCTTATGGGGAAGAGGAAGCTCACTGCTGAAGATCTTCTAAAAGAAGAAAGGCCAAAGAAGTTGAAAAAGAAAGGAGGAATTGATACTAAGAAGTTGCTGGCCATAAGCAGCAAAGCAGCAGCAGCCGCCTAAGAAAGTATCAACAACTAGAGGAGAGTGAGGTTATTGACAGGCTCATCAGCCTGGGAGTAGTCAATGAAGATATCCTTCTACTCCCACTTGATAAGCTTGTAAAGCTGGAGAAGGAAACCTTGCTAAAAAAAGAAAAGGAGGAAGCGGCAAGGTTGGTTGTAGAGGAGGAAGAGAAGAAAAAGAAGGAGGAGACAATGGAAAAGGAGAGGATGGAGAGAATAGCCTTTCTCTGTACTAGAGGCTATTCTTAGAAGGAGCTAGCACCTCATGATTATGATATAATCTTGTTTATTTTTCACAAAGAGCAAGATCAAATCAACAAATAAAGGAAGAAGGGTGCCTGGGAGAAGCTAAAGGGGAGGAAGAAGATGGAGGAAGAGGCAAAGCTTGCAGCTGCCAAGAGTGAAAGTGATAAGGAGTGGATGAAAATCTATCTTAAAACCCATGGATTCATTGGCAAGTAGGTGGGTCCTATGTCCTTAAAGACCCTACTACGACATGTCAGTAACATCAAGGATAACATTCGCTTAGGAAGAAGGCAGGAAGTACTTCAAGGGCAAAGTGTTCAGAGGATGGCACCCAAACCAACTCCCAAACCAAAACTAGCACCCAAACCATAACCTATGCCTACACCTTTTCCCTTCCCTATTTAAACTGAGCCAACCACTGAACCTTACACCCCTGAACCCACACCATCAGCCATAACTACAGCTTCACCCACTATCTCTCAACAACCTCCACCACCACCTATCCTTAAACCCAAAACACAACCCTGAACCTAATCACTACTCAAACCATCTTTTGGACCATCTAAACCCCTGACCTTAGAAGAATTCAAGGAGATCAAAAGGAAGCTCATTAACTGCATAACCCTAAGCGACATCTCTTATGAGGAAGAGTCCATAAAGCTGAAATACATTGATGGGTATTCCTGTTCCCTCATAAGAGATGCATTCCTTGATCAGCCAAGGGGAACACTGGACCAAACTCTCCAACTTCTTGCAACAAACTCAGATGCGCTTAATGAAAAAGAGAAGAAGTTGAGAAGGAGACTGGTGACTCTGCTGGACACAAGAAAAAGGGACAAGCTGTCAACCAATCCCTTAAATCCTAGAAGCCAAATTGTCCAGTGGAGGCTTGATGAAGCTACACATAGGTTTGTTATGGAAAGGGAGAATGGTCAAGTGAACAGACTTGATACATCTGCTCTGCTACACTCAAGTAGGTTTGACATTGTTGAGTTAGCAGAGAGACCATTCTCCAATCCCTCTAACTCTCAGATAGCTGCTCACATCAGGAATCATCTGAGCAGTCTTCATGTTGAAGAGCTTACAAAGAAAGCCAAGACTGAAGAAGAGTTGAAAAAGAGAGCAAATGAATAAGAAGAAGGTGCAACCAGAAAAGGAAGAGCATTCCTGCAGATGGTTGAAGGTCCAACTTCGGATCCTATAGTTAGATAGGAATATGACTACAATTCCCATCAACTAACTCTCTTCAGAGGGACGCAACATAGGGTACACATCATCCAGAGAAATAGATTGAATCTATTATCTATGGATGATTTGTACAGGCTCCTCACCACTGCATCAGGGAAGAACAAAGAGACAGACAAATATCTCCTTTCCCTGGTGTTGAAGACATTAAGGAATAGAAGGAAGTGAAGTTTTGGTAGCATCAACCTAGGGGGAGTTTGTAGGATCGTATGAGGCTGGTACAACTAAAACAACACTTAGAAGATTTTGATACAATTGAAGTGGTCTTCCAAAGATAAAGCTGCTCTTCCAAAGACAAGTCATAGATCTTCTGAAGCTCAAGGTTAAAGAACTTCCGAAGTAAGAACTCAATCTTTCGAGACTAAGTAGTTCTCCTTCCAAAGTATACAACTTAGAAGATCCTAAAGACAAAGTCTTTCGAAGCATAAAGTCCTGAATACTTGCAAAGACTCGAAAGAAGTTGATTCTTTCGAAGTATAAATGGCCTCGAAAGAACTTATTCTTCCGAAGCCATTTAGCTTCGGAGAACCAACTATGAACCAATAGACATAAGTGTGGTTTGTCTGACATCCACTGTAACCTCTGATATACTGCATGGGACTTTCCCACGCCCATGTAGTTGACCATACTTTTATCTATTGTTCACCCATTATCAGTTCGTACAGTTGCCACTTTTAGTTGGTGACCAAAAACTAAGTCATGGATACCTAATCTAGGATAATATTTTATCTTAGATACTTTACTTCTAGCAATGTTGTATTTGGCTAGTTGTAAATTCCAGCTGGTTATCCAAAGTATAACCGGCTATAGATAGTAGTATATATAGTTTCTCATTGTAACTTTGTAACCATGCTTGTAAGAGTCTTGTAATACTGAGTTGAGAAGTAATATATACAAGTATATTGAAAAAATACTCTTGTGTTCATTTGTTTTCATTAACTTATTATATTACTTGTGAACTTAGTTAGAGATTCTGCTTCATCAAACTAAGTGAGATTAAGTGAGATAAACTTGTGTTGTGAAACCAACACCGATCTTGCACTTCACCTTCTGGTCTTCCTGACACTCACTGATGTCCAGGACTGCTTCCATTTCTTAAACCCAACGGTGAGCGGCTGTAGCATTACCATTACCGTTGAAGGTCGGGGGTTTGCATCTCTGAAATGCCCCATAGTTGCACCCCTTAGCAGTCTCCTTCTCTGCCTCCTCCTCGCTATCATCATCATGAATTACCACCTTTGGGCAAGATGTCTCTTCTTCAGATTCCTCAGTCCCTTCAGTGGACTTTCCTGATTTCTTCTTCTCCTTATTCCCCTTATCCTCAGCTTTCTCCCCATCCTTAATAGCTCTAAGAACTTCATTCACCATCGAAGGTAAGACATTTTGCGTAATGTTTTAGACCTCCTCGTTAATAGTCTCCTTCACAGTAGACTTGAGGGTAGCTGACCCTTCACCCTCTTGGTGGCTATGGAGATCCGTCTCCTCGTGAACCATCTCGGGAGACTTAGCTTTGCTCCTGGTGACATGTGGCCTAGTAGTACACCTGCCACAAGCACCTCCTTGGGTTGCCTTCCCAGATTTCCTACCCGTCATAACTTCTACCTCTTATAAGACAAATACCAACCCGGTCATTCAAGGTAATAGCTCAGATTATGTCAAGTATAGTAAGTCCTTAATTACAGTGGCCAGTTCAGATTAGCCACTTACTTTACTCGTCATTCCCCAAGCATTTCTTATCCTATCTACATCAGCGTCCAAATCTACTAAGCGTATAAATTCAGATAGCACAAGCATATAATATTGGCTAACTTTAAGAAAATTTTACCTGATGGCACATAGCTACTTGCGCTGGCATCCCTTCATTTTGTTCCATTTTCAGTTTAAGCTTAGATTTTGAAAATAATATACCCAATTCTATTAAACTTTGGCTCTAAGACCAACTTGTAAGGCCCTGATCCCGGGAAACCCCAGTTGGTCATTCATAGCACAATACGTATTAAAATACATTAAAGTAAGAAAATATTGTAGCGGAATAATTTTAACAACCCATTTCATGCATTAATAATAATTTAAACCAAGAAATACATCATTGTTACTTGGTTCAAAAATTAACATTTTGTTGTATTAGAAGACAAAAACATTGTTCTGCATAAACATTGATGTCAATCTTTATTTGCCACGTAGCTCCATCCTCATGCCATCCCCAGCAACTTTATTACCTGCCAACTGATATGCATATAAAGTCAGTGTTACTGAGTGAGTTCTAGTTTTATTAATATATAGAAAATATACATTGAAAACTTCCTTTAATGATCATCCATCCATTATACATAACAATCAAATGATTGATAACATTCTTTAAAAGATTCTTTAATTTTCTTTCTTTCATTATATGTCTTTTTCATTAATTAGGATTGCACAAAGCAAGAGCCTACATCATATGGTTGGAAACAAATACCGAACCCCTGCTAGTACACATTTATAAGTGGTAGTTAACCCCTGACAGTTGACCCACACTGCCAGCCATGAAGCCTGCTCATGAATACAAGTCCCATTCATTCATTGGTCAATCACAAGGATTAGACCTTAGATGTGCATCCTCATGGGCTAAAACTGCCGCACATCAAATGAGCTAACGACAACAAGGTCGTGCACCTCCATTCATTTTGCTTGCAAAGCTTTTCATTCATCATAAGGGCCTGGGGGTAACATTCATTAGGTTCCACTATCTTTCTTTTATTCCTTTATGTATACTTGATTATATATAACACTTTTAAGATATCCATTGTCTTTAAAAATCACATAACATGAAATGTATATTATTAATCCTAACAGTAGCCCATAAGAAAAGAATATAACATTAAAAACAGTTAAACAAACATATCATCCATTAAAACTTAAGTACGATCACTTTAGACTCTATCTCCAAAATTTCAGGATAAACTTAAGCGTTTGCAACACATGAATAAAGTTTACAGCAGATGGCTTAAAACACTAAGTGTCCATAGTGGACAGCCAAAGCCCACAGCAGACGACCAAAATCCATAGTGGATGAATTAAAGACTTAAGTATCCAAAGCGGACAGTCATTGTCCACAACGGATGACTTTAACACTTAAGGGCCCACAACGGACATGCTAGAATATTTAAGTGTCCATAACGGACATGCATGAATACCTAATTGTCCATAACGGACATGCATGAATACCTAAGTGTCCACAGCGGACATGCATGAATACCTAAATGTCCACAGCGGACAGTTAGCATCCACAGCGAACAATATCATAGTCCATCTAAAGTGTCCATAGAAGACCACCCAAGGTCCACAACGGATAGTATGTTTAATACCTATGGTCCAGCTTATGTAGTTCTAGTTCCATATAACATTTTTAAATGTATACTTAGCATAGATCTATCCAATTCACACTGTCATACCCATTTATCATCATGAATCATTGAAAAGCATGCAATATTCGCAAAAGTGAACTTTTTCATGGAAAAACATAGTTTGGTTTAAGAAACATCGGTTTAATATACATATCACAAGTAGAAAACATGTAAAAAGGGGGATCTAGAACTCACCTTAAACCAGCTTTGAGCAAATCACTATAGTCCCAAGAGCAACCTAGAGTTCTAACACCTAAACATACATAAACATACAACTTAACACATGGAAACACGTAGAAAGCTGTCTAGAAGCTTCAACCTGACTAAATCTGAGAAGAATCACCATGAAAATCTTACCTTTTGAAGATCTCTTCTACTTTCACACTCTAGAACTAGTGAGAGCTCTTTCCCTTTCTCTAGCTATAAGTTTGAGTGCATGGGAGAGAGAGTATGGGCGGCCATCTTCTTTCTAAACCCCATTATGGGTCGGTTTTGCCCTTGCACACTTTTACCCCTTGCTTTTTAAATAATAACTCAGTTGCTCCTTTATTTTTTTCTTTTGAAGTTTTTTCGGGTGTTACAAAACTGATATGGGCCTTGGGCCCAATACCTTAATAGGCTTAGAATTCACTAAAACTTGAATAGGCCCTAGCCCACATACCAAAGTGAGTGTGGCCCATTTAAATAAAAATAATACATAAAAGTCCAACATCAATAAAACCCAAAATTATTAACGATACCAAATAAAGACCAATTATAACTAAACAAACCCATGACGTTTAATATAACTTAAGACTATCGGCAAAAATCTAACAAGCATAACTATGCAGATTATAAAGTAAAAGACACTTAAATTAAATAAATAAATAGTAAATTCATAAGCTAAAAGCTCATAAATATATAAAAGCTTGAAGGACCCAAATTTTTATAAAAATATAACAATTTCTTTAACCAACTAATTATTAAATAATATGTTGTAACTTTTAATTATTTAATTCAAAATAAGTAAAACATAAATAAACAAAATATATGCTCAGTCATATCATATCTAATCAAATCTAGATAGTTAATCCTATAATATCCTATTTTATCCTAATAAATCCTCTAATAAGACAAAAAAAACTAATTATAATACTTATATAATCTTATTACATGCATACACACTACTACCCATGACACACCATACATACATAAAATAATAACCCAACACACTCATATGAATATATATGTATATATATATATATATATATATATATATATATATATATACGCACACACACATACATATGGTGCACACACATATACATACATATATACATGACACACACATGGACACATATATATATATTATATACATATATATATATATATATATATATATATATATATATATATATATATATATATATATATATATATATCAAGACACACACCCATGAATATGTATATGCATGCATACATACATCACACACCATGCATTTAATTCACCTAGCCTAACTCTAGTATTATCCTAAAGATACCACGTAAGATCTCTAGAACCTAGCCACCACCCCTCTAACTCAATCAAAGTTCATGCATGGCATGGATGAACCTATAATCCTACCAAATCCTAGTAACTTGCAAACTTGACCAAAATCTCACCAAAATCTCAGCCATATCTTAAGTAAATCAAGAATTGAGAGTCCCAATCTCACTCTCTTTCCTCTATTACGGCCAAAGCCCCACACCCACACATATTCACACTTCAAATTCATCCACTCAACTCTCTAAACACTCTCAAACTCTATTTACTTGAAACTACTAAGCAAAAACTCTCTTGCACATCCAAGAACATTGAAGTTTCAGCCTACTTGAAGCTTCGGTCGATCCACTAGTGCAACACCATCAACCCCACCAAGTCAAGGTGATCACACATACACACACACCTACACCATGTCACACTTTCATCTCATATTTCTCATATTCTAGAACCTGAAATAATATGCCATTTTGGATAGCTAATCCTCATCATTTCAAGATCCTACACCAGCCTTTGAACCCCTCTCACCCATCTTCCACCTCAAAGGTAATTCGTTAAAACCCGAAAACACGCGAAACATAGCGTATCGTCACACAAGTGACACAACAAACCCCATGACACCCTAACTCCTTATGAACTTCTAAAAAAAAATATTTTTCAATAGCTAAATGATACAAAAACTTTCATACAAACTACCTTGGTTATAAACCCAGTTTTGATAAAGCTAGTCCACCTGAAAAACTAGTTTTTCACAAAATATAAAAATTATATTATCAAATTCTAAAATTTATAATCTAAACATTTTTGAAAGTTAATAATAACCATATTAAGTTAAAAATAATGTTTCATGATTTATGCATATACACATCACATGTTATAAATAATACAAAAACTTGAAAATATGTGATTTTAAGAAAAATAAAGGAAAGAGCGTTGGGGGCCTAAGTTACTGAAATTATGGGGTTATTTAGAAGTTATTCATGTTATACAAATATCTGGGAAGGGAAAAATCTGACAAAAATGCTTAGTAATATAAAACCTAAACTTAACGAACACTTAACGGAACTAACCGGACAATATAACGAAATTACCAAATATAAATAAAATCCACATTTAAAAATTTCCAGTAGCCTTATAATTATAATTAAAGCTTAGAAATTAAATATCATAATTGTTAAAGTTTATTTGCTTAGTAAAAAAATATAAATGTTATTCATGCTAAAATAGTAAAAGTGCATAAAAATGAGTTCTTAAGCCAAAATCATGAAAACTCTAGAACCCAAAAATGTTTCTAAGTATAATAAAGTAATATATGACCAAATTATGACCAAAATCAACCGGAACCCAAGAACCCGTTAAAAACCAAACCCCAAGTGTTAAAATACTAAAACCGACAAAAACAACTGAAGATATAAAATTTCAGTAGAAAATAGTCAAAAAAAATTAATAATAAGCTAACAACCAAATGTTAACATTTATAGAATCTTCTAGGAATTTATACAAAATTTAATGTTAATATAAGCTAGTTAACGACTCGCTAGAAAGAAAAATAATAAAAATATATAAAAATATTTAAACTAAGAAAGTCAACATCTTCCGGTAAATTATGACTTGCAAACTTAAAGTACAACTAATAATTTAATAAAACAAATGAACTTAAAACTACACCACGTAACACACCCAAAACGCGACCCAATACGCATTTAAAAATATAATAACCAACTCATAGACCCTATGACCATAACCTTAATATTAAAGAGACTAATTAATACTTAAAATAAGTTATCTTTGAAAGTTAAACACCATTTTGGCCACGTAACAACCTTAAGCAAGAAATTCATATTTTAACCGACATAAAACAACAAAATCAAAAGTATGCCTTTGAAACTATTTGTAAGGTTATATTAGAGATGCAACCAAAGAAGTCAAAACAACCAAGGAGCTTCCAACATGCATGTACTGATGTACAAGGTAGAAGTTATTTCGGAAGTTTTACACTTATAACAGAAATTATTCTAAGTAAAATCTTTCGAAGCCAAAGATGAAGTATTCCGAAGCTTCAAAGACAAAGTCTTCCAAAGCCAATGAAGCGAAGACTGATTTCTTTCAAAGACAAAGAGGACATTCTTTCTCTGATCTACTTTTCCATAAAGCTGACTTACTTTCCGCTGCAACTCTGAAGACTCACCAACTTATACAAGTTGGTGAAAAGGTCTATGCTTTAGTAAACTATAGATTATGGTCTTGAGTCTGTAACTTCCTAGTTTGTACCTTTTATCCTTTTATAATATATTAGGATGTGAGTTATGACATGTCATAGTCACTACTTAAAAGGCAATCTGCCTTTTGACTTTACATTGATCTTTTGTTAATAAGATGATTTTTTGTGTTAAAAACTGTTGTTGAATGTTGAAAATGGATAGAACAATACCCGTGTATTGTTATATTAGAAAATACCCATGTATTCTAATGGGTTTTCAGAGAATGTTTGATGATGAACACAATGAAAACTAGTGTATGAATGATGTTTAGAGCTTTAAAACCACAGAGACTTCTTCACAATACATGAAAACAGATTAAGAAATCATGTTTGTTAAGCATTTGATGAATGCTAAGAGTAGAAGAAGGTTGTTGTGATGTATTTTCAGCTCGTAAATGTATGGTTTAAAGCTAATGAACCACTGAAATCATCTTGTTGATTGAGAGGATCGAAAATCATCTTGTTGATTGAGAGGATCGAAAATCAATGAATGATTTTAGCCAAGGCTCTGATACCAGCTGATGAAATCAACTTAAACACATGTTGAACATGAATATATTAGAACAATATTCAATATGAACAGGTCGATTTCCCCAAGGATCTTTTCAAAATCTCTCAATAATCAACAAACATGAACCATGGTGCGAAAACCCATGATAGATGCTATGAAATCATTGTGTGTGAGTGATTGTGTGTGATTGAATGCTCGAAAATAATAATAACTGCTTGTTTGATTGATTGTTCAAAAGCTTACAAAGGATTATGATAGAATGCTATTTATAGCCTATACACATAGCTATATTCAATTACTAAACTACCCTTATGTAAATGAAAATCACATAAATAAACTTAAGCCTACAAGCTATCTGCGATGATGATTGGTCGTCCGTTGTGGATGTTTTGGTCATCCGCAGTGGATGTTTTGGTCATCCGCTATAGAAGAAGATTGTTTATCCGCTATGCATTGGATGTTCTCCGCTTTGAAGTGTTTGCATTGTTTATTGTGCGCTGTGGGATGTTCAGAAATTCTCTTGACAAGTACAGCATCCTAGACTTCATCATATTTCCATGCCATAATCTTGATTTCATTAGCCCTAGCAGTTAGAGATATTCTGTCATATAACTTGACAAAAATTGTTTTTGCACTAATCATTTCTCTAACTTCATTACCTTTAGGCCATAGCCTATGTGGCATAAACTATCTTGGTTCTTCAATGGGGTGTAGTTCTGGTGGTGCTTGGTGGTAAGTAGATAGAGAAGAAGCAGGATGTGGTCTAAAAATCTATGGCTTTAGAGCATTTGAGAGCATGTTTTTGTAGATCTCTCTAGCCATGTCTTTCATCTATGACAGAGATCTTCCTGCATATGACATGATGGGATTCTTGTATGACTCAACTAGTTCTTAAGTTGGGAGTAGGTCATCTTCTCTTTTTGAGGATCTTTAGGCAAATTCTTCTGTCGTTCTTGCTGATCCTTTATCTCTTTGTATCTTCTGTATATTTGCTCATCTTCATTCTTCATTACCTCTTGAAAATCCTTGAGCAAGTCTTTAACCTCTGAGAGGTTAAGTTACATGAAAGCATCATAAGGGAACCCTCTTGAAACCAACTTAATTCCCATCAAAGTTTCTGGATCATCTGGGAAGAGTTCTTGAATGTTTTGAATGGTATCCTCAACTTCTTTTTCTTCTGTTTCATCATCAGAATCAGTCAATATGATGATTGTCTGCTTGTCAGTGCTTTGGTCAATCTCTCCTTCTTCAAGAGGACTTGATTGTTAAGTTGCTTCATCAACTGGTTCTGATTTAACTTTTAAAAGCTTTAGAGGAGGGGATTCAGGTTCATCAACATATTCAATGGCTTTCTTCCCCTTTGATGAGGATCCCAAATACATCATCTTTCTTAACCTTTCATATGTTTTGATCAGGGGTTCAGTAGATAAGGCTTGAAAATCTGATTGTTCAACTTGCATGGTAGCAGTCTCAGCAAACTGCCTAATTAATTCCTTTTGTTTGTCTGTGAGTGGGTTATAAGGAACAATGCTTGTTTCTTGAGCTTGTGGGTCAGGGGTGTGAAAGTGTTGCCTCAAGATTGGGGAATAGTGAATGTTTTCAAATAGGTTGACTTAACTGAACAACTGATCCGTTGAGTAAGACTCTTCAGAGATAATCAGTGCCTGTTCTATTTGAGTTTCTTGTTGGCTTACATCTTCTTCTTCATCCATTTTTTGATCATCACTCTGGTCTTGTTCTAGACCTTCTAAATGTTCTTCCTCATTCAGTTGAGTGTCTTTAAGCTCAAGCTCTCTATTCAACCTTTGAATTTCCTCATGTTGAGCTTCAATTAATCGTTTAAGCTCATCAATCTTATCATTTCTTGCTTCTGTTTGTTTGGATAAGTAGGTAATATCAAATTTTGCACTACTGAGCTCTTTATCTTTGGATTTCAGCTCATCTTTTGTTCGATCAAGTTGTTGTTCTAGAAACTGCACAATCAAATTTTGGGCTTTCTGATCAGACTCAAGCTTCTTAATTTCTTTATCTTTTCCTTTAAGCTTGTCTTTTAGCTTCTTGGCCCTTGTGTTTTATCTTTCAATGAGTTTATTATACTTAGTGAATAAGAAGACCTTTGAGTATTCAATATCTTCCTCTGTAGGAATCTCACTGCTTGATTCTTTAACATTTTCAGCAGAAGTTGGTTGTTCCTGTTCAGGCTCATGGTGTGTAGAAGTGCTCACTTCTTCTTGTTCATTAGATTTTTCTTCCAAGGCTGTATCAATATCTCTTAACAAAGATGATAATGTTTGTTGATCAGAAAGGTTTGGGCTTTAAGGTGAATGAGGGAATTGGTGTTCCAACTGAATGTTTTCTTATTGTTGGATTTCTTCTTCAATGATTGGGTCAGGATGAATGATTGGTTGTTCTTGAATGATTGGGCCTGGCAGTATGATTGGAGCTTGGTGTATTTCATATTTTAAGAGCATGTGTGGTTCATCTTGGCCAGGTATTCTTAAGAATACATCAGGCACTGGGAGATCGTACTCTATCATGTGCGGTGGAACAGGGACCTCACCTCCATTATACAGGCTCGACTTGATCCTGTTAAACACATATACATTAAAATGAATAGGATGGAAGATTGCTCCTTCTCTAGGGATGTTTGGTAAAAGATCATTAATGATCATTTGAAGGAATCTTGGAAACATCCGAAATTTGTTCCTGGCCTCTGTTAAGTTGTATACCATCCTATTTAATACTTGTGCAGCAAAGTTGAATGGTCTTCTGGCTATAATGCTTGCTATGGCAGAAGAGCTTCTTAATGAAGTGGCATCCTATCCTGTCTTTCTGTTTCTCATTGTCTTTTGGTATTTATGCATGAGGAATCTAAATTGGGCACACATATATGACTTCTTGATCTGTTTCTTGTCAATGGTTCCTGTATAACCAATCTGTCTGAAAACATGTAAAACATAGTTTTCATCAAACTCAACTGGACCTTGACCATCTTCTTCACCCAACTGAAGTACTCTCCTGATTACTTCTTCAAAGACAGTAATTTGATGATTATGAACTGAGGATACCACTACTTGTTGATCATTGACTTGTTCCAAGTGTGCATGAGTCTAAAACTGGACAATATGATCCTCATAAATGTCTGGTCTAGCAGTCATTGCATGAACCATCCTTGTTTGCCTGATAGCATGAATCATGTCTCTATAGTTCTCTGGCTTAGGTGAATTAGCATTGAGAAATGCACATATGTTATGATCTCTGACAAACACTAAGTTTGCCATATCTGCAATATAAAGAAGAGTATGTTAGTAACTTGTATAAGATGAATGTATGATGTTTGAATTGATGAAATGTAGATCAAGTGTTCATTGACTTATTTTGATTGTTATAAAATGATAAATATTGTATGTTCAACACTTGTGATTTGTTTGAAATGTATGTTAGAAAGGTATTACCAAATAAGATAGTTTGACTTATTCAAAGTCAACTGTTTGTTTTATTTTGGTCATGAAAAACTTGTATGATACAATTTGTTTTGATTCAACTTGATTCTTTAATGTGTTTGTTTTATCACAAAAAGTTGTTTTGTTCAATGTTTACAACAATTTCACTTTATAACAACTTGTTCATGAATATCAGTTTGACCTTTTAAAGTCAAAATGACCATTTATTGCACATGAATGAATATGCATTTAATGTTTGTGTGATGAATGCCATGCCAAAATAACTGTCTTTACTTGTTTGTTATTGTATTATGAAAATGTTTGCTAAGTTATAACATGTTTTAATTATTTTTGAACATTTTCAAAGATCAAACATAGGGTTTTGTTTGATTTTGGCATGAACGCACTGACTATTCATGAATCCGATGAACAAATAATCAAATTTCATCAAATCAACAGTCTCAATACATTCAATTGAAGTCATAAAACACTCATTCAATGTTTGATTTTGTTTATAAACATCAAGAGATTCATGTGTAATTTTGGTTCAAGGTTCGACTTCGTCGAACAGTGTATGAATATGAATCACTCAATCTGATATTTTAATGAATGATTGATGATAAGAATGTTGTTGTTATACCTATTTAATTATGAATCAGATGATAAATCACAATGATTTTTGGTCTTTAATTGAACAGGGTTTCAAGGGTTTAAACACAGTGTATAACGTTTAAAAAATTTTAGATTTTTCTCTCTCTCTCTCTTGATGAAAAGAAAATTTTAAAAGTGTTGTGTTTATATATACATTGGACAAAAGACTTATCCGTTGTGGGTACAGTGTCTGTACGCTGTATGAACAGTGACTTAAAAATTTTATTTTAAGTGGTGCGCTGTGAGTTACTCATGCGCTGTGTGAACAGCGTGTCCGCTGTATAATTTTTCATTGTACGCTGTGGACCCCTTGTATGTTGTATTGTGTTCACAACAGATGAACAATTTTTCATGCGTTGTACACACAACTGATGACTAATCAGTCATACACAATGTATGATCACTGTTTTCACAGCGGATGAACAATTGTTCATGCGTTGTGGATCCTTGAAACATTTGTTTGTTTGTTCACAGCGGATGAACATTTGTTCATGCGCTGTGGACCCATGAAATGTTTTAATGATTGTTCACTGCGGATGAATATTTGTTCATGCACTGTGGACACACGAAATGTTTTGATGATTGTTCACAGCGGATGAACATTTGTTCATGCGCTGTGGACACTTGAAACATTTGTTTGATTGTACAAAGCGGATAAACATTTGTTCATGCGTTGTGGACACTTGGATGTGATGTGTGAATGTTTACAGCGTGTGATTACCTTTGTGCATACGTTGTATACACTTGAATTGTTTCTGCAACTGATGACTTATGTTAGTCATGCGCTATGGAATGGCACTGTATTCACAGTGGATGTTTTGTCAACATCATGTGCTGTGAACAATTGTATGTTCACAAGTGCATAGCTGATGTTTGCTTGTTTTGTCCACTATATACACTTGGTGTATTTTGCATATATGATGGTTACTGTAGCTACAGCGGATGTATGTTTGTGTGGCCGCTGTGACAACAGTTGTCAAAAATTAAAAAATTTCAGATTTTTGTTTGTTTTGAAATGCTTTCTTCCGAAGCATATGTTTGATAAATTTACTTCCGAAAGAAAATTTTGTTTGATAAAACTTGTTTAAATCATAATGTTTGTTTAAATCTTTGATTTAAAATGTATGTTAAAATATTGAAATTTTAACATATTCAATATATGGATGTTAAGATATCACTCATAAGCAATATTGTGCAACATTAAAAAAAAAAGTATGTGTGTCAACCTGCTGTTTGTTGGTGCTGGCTTGACATGACTTTGTTTATTACACAAAATTTTGAAAATTTCAAATTTTGAAATGTATGAATCATGGACAATTCTGTTGTCTTTGATATTTCCATGTTCAATTCCTCCCCCTAAATTTTTGCATAGTTATAAAAATCTTTTATAAAAATGACAAAAATTTATATGTGTTTGAGTGGAAACTATCAAAGTCCAAATGCTTGTTTGTTAAACACTTATTAAGATCACATTGACTCTTGCTAACAAATGAATGTGTTGCTTGGTTGAATCATGAATCAGTTTCACATACCATGAGATCATACTAGTCTAAAATTCTCACTAAGTGGTTTGAATGTTTTTAAGAATAGACATGGACTAATACAATGTTGATTGTAGATATTTGATCCACTTAAACTCATGCATGGTATTAATGATTGATTGAAACAGTGAGTGATTATCATGTTTTGAGTTGATTGATATGAGTTGTATGTACCCCACATCTGATTGTATGTTTGGTACAACCCTCCTCAAGATATGCTAGAAAGCACTTTCAAAACTTAAGACCTAGCTACTTAGGAGTATAAATGCTTAATTTGATCCATGATGTTTGATCCTTATTGGGATTCTTTTTCACTTCACTTTAGAAGTTGATCCTCTTTGGGATTCTTTTGAATCATTCACAAGGAATGTTGTCTTAAATACTTTATTGATTGTTCATCCATGATGGATGTGTTCCTCTTTGGGAATCTTTTTGGATCATGATTTAGGTCATTCAGGTCTATGCTTAGCATAACAAAGAATGCCTTGGTGTACTCCAGGTCTATGATTATCATAACAGAGGAGACACTTGTATGATTGAGCAATTTATAAACTGTTTCACTTGGTGTATTGTAGTTACTTTATAAGCAACCAATATTGGATAGATTAATACTCACCATAAACCAAGATGTGTTGTTTGACCACACAATCATGAAAATTTAGTTCTTCACTGTTGTATGTGATGTTAGGTGTCCCATACTGAGCCTATCCATATATCAAACAAAGTACAGTCAGTCTTTATTAGTGGAAAATAATTTAAGTGAAGAATATGCTAGTGTATTATCATTTCTCATGAATGGTATGTGTGATTCAATATATTTAAAAAATGATGTGTTTGTTTGATATCTTGATTTTGAAAAATACATGTTTGATGTTAAACTTGGACTTTGACAAAATCAAGCTTGTTTGATTTTAATGTTTTGAAAAACATTACTTGTTTGATTCAAAGTTGATCATTCCAAGTGACTGAACCAAAAATTCAAATCTTGTTGAATCAAATGGTTTAGTAAATAGGTCAGGCAATTGATTGTCTGTATGGACTTTAAACAACTTGATCAGACCCTTTTCTGAGCAATCTCTCAGAAAGTGATATCTGATCTCTATGTGTTTTGTTTTTGAATGTTGAACAGGATTGTCAGTGATAAACATGGCAGTAGAATTGTCAATGTGTATGGGTGTTTAAAGAAAATTAAAGCCATAGTCAAGCATTTGGTTTTGAATCCAAAGCACTTGAGAACAACATGCAGAAGCAACTATGTATTCTGCTTCAGCTATTGACACAGAGACATATGTTTGTTTCTTGCACTGCCAATAGATCAATCTTGATCCAAGAAACTGACAACCTCCGGTAGTGGATTTTCTGTTTTGATTGCATCCACCATAATCACTATCTGTGTATGCATATAAAGAGAAATATCCATCTTTGGGATACCACAAACGAAGAGCTGGTTTGCCTTTCAAGTATCTAAAGATACTCTTTACTGCATTGATGTGTGATTCTTTGGGATCTGCTTGATATCTTGCACACATGCAGACTGCATACATGATGTCTAGTCTGCTTGCTGTTAGGTACATCAGGGAACCTATCATGGATCTATAAAGTTTCTGGTCCACTAATTTTCCTTCTGGATCGGGTCCAAACTTTAATCCAGTTGCAAATGGTGTTTTGTTGGATGTGCAATCAAACATGTTGTTTTTCTTCAATATCTGATTCACATATTTGCTTTGATTGATGAAATTCCTTCAATAGCTTGTTGAACTTGAAGACCAAGGAAGAATTTAAGTTCTCCCATTAAGCTCATCTGGAATTTTGATTGCATAAGAGTTTCAAACTCTTTGCAAAGATGTGTGTTTGTGGATCCAAAGATTATGTCATCCACGTAGACATGCACTACTAACAAGTCTTGTTCTTTTCTTTTTAAGAACAATGTTTGGTCGATTTTCCCATGGGTGTATCCATTCTGTAGTAGAAACTTTGATAATGTTTCATACCACTTCCTGGGTGCTTGATGAAGACCATACAGAGCTTTATCTAACTTGTAGACTCTGTGGGGGAATTCTGGATCTTCAAACCCCGATGGTTGAGCAACATATACCTCTTCATCTATCTTAACATAGTGGAATGCACTTTTGGCATCCATTTGGCAAACAGTGAAAGTCTTGGATGAGGCATAAGCAAGGAATACTCGGATGGCTTCCAGTCTTGCTACAGGAGCAAAGATATCATCATAGTCAATGCCTTCCTCTTAAGTATAACCCTGGGCTATTAGCCTTGCTTTGTTTCTTATGACAATCCCTCTGTCATCTGCTTTGTTTCGGAAGAGCCACCTTGTGCCAATTGCATATTAACCTTCAGGTAGATCAACCAGTTTCCATACTTCTTACTTCCTAAATTGTTGTAGTTCCTCTTGCATGGCTTCTATCCAACTGTTGTCTTTGAGTGCTTCAGTGATGTTTTTGGGTATAGTTAGGGATAAGAAACAGGAGTACAGACACATGTTTGCTATATCAAATTGACTTTGAGTTAATCTGGTATTGAGGTCACCTATGATATTTTCTATGGGAGGGTCTTTGTGAACTCTTATTGTTGGAATCTGACCAACAGGAACTTTTGGATCAAGATTGGTGATTGTTTGAGAAGGGAATAATGGTTGAGCAAGAATATCAGGAATTGTTTGTTTATCTGGCTGAGGGATCTCATTGAATGTTTGAGGTGAATCATGAAAGAAATCTAAGATTTCATCTTCATGATGTGTGCCTCGTAATGAGTGGTAATCATCATCTTCTTCAGCATTGGTTGGTTGATTTGGTTTTGTTTGGTTATGTGGTTATGGTTGGGTGGTCATAGGAGATAAAGATGATGGCATGTTTGATGATGTTACTTTTGATGTGTTTGTTTGTTCTAGAGGAGTTGACACTGTTGTACTTGAAGGAGTGTTGTTAGTTCTCTTTGGAGGATCAGCAGTCAACGAAACATCAATGGTTGTTAGTGGAACCATTGGATACTCATGGTTATCCTTGGTATCTGAAACATCAAAATAAGATGTGTTAAATGATTTAGTTAAAGCATCAATATCAAACAACCAGCTGGATCCAATGACTTTCTTAGTGAAAGAATGTTCATTAAAAACAACATTTGTTGTTTCTTCCACTATATTTAGCCTTGGATTGTATACTCTATAACCTTTTGAGCTTCCAGAGTATCCAACAAAGAATTCATCATCTGCTTTTGGAGCAAATTTGAATAATTATTCTCTGGTGTTTAATATTGATACAGAACATCCAAATGCCTTAAGAAATCCTATGAATGGTTTTCTTTTAAACATTAATTCAAAAGGCGTTTTGAAATGTTCTTTGATGATTAATGTTCTGTTTTGTATGTTGCAAGCTGTGTTGATTGCTTCAGCCTAAAAGGATATGGGCAATAGAGAGTCAGCTAGCATAGATCTGGCTACGTCTATCAATGTTCTATTTCTCCGTTTAGCTCCTTCATTTGCTGAGGAGTTCTTGCTACGCTAAATTGATGACTAATTCCTTTTTCTGTACAAAAAGAAGAAATGTAGTCATTCTTAAATTCAGTACCATTATCACTTCTTAAAGATTTTACTTTAAGATCTAATTGATTCTCAATCTTAGTGATAAAAGATTTTATTATGTCTGTTGTTTCTGACTTGTGTAGTAGAAAGAAAACGCATGTGAATCTGGTATAGTCATCTACTATTACAAGATAGTATTGCTTCTTTCCTATGCTTAGGATGTTTGTTTGGCCAAATAGGTCCATGTGAGGCAATTTGAGTGGTGTGTTATTAGAGTTTACCAATTTTGACTTATGGGACACTCTATGTTGTTTGCCTTTCAGACATGCTATGCAGTGGTCTGTACAAAAGAATTCTTTTTATGGTAAACCTATTACTAGATCACCTTTTACAAGTTGGTTCATTCTGTTAAAGTAAGAGTGTCCTAATCGTCTGTGCGACAATTGGGAAACATCTTCTGATGCTTTTGATAATAAACAAGTTTCACGGGTTGATGCTGAAACTATATTCATAGCAACAATGTATGTATTGTTATGATGGGGAGTTTTCAAAAAGATACAACCTTCTGAAATTTGAAACCCTATCTTGAGGATGTAGCAGTTGTTGGAGTTAAATATGGTGGCATATCCTTTGTCGCATATTTGGGATACGCTTAGAAGATTGAACTGAAGATTGGAGTAGTAGATTGACATGCTAAAAGCTAATCAACCCATTAGTTACTGTTCCTTCGCCAGTTATCTTCCCACATGTCTTGTCTCCTCCAAAGGGTACATTACCTCCATGTTTGCTCTTAAAATCCCGAAGGAGGGAACAGTTGCCAGTCATATGTCTGGAGCATCCACTGTCAACATACCAAATGTTGTCAGGCCTTCTTTGATGTCCCTACAAAAGAAAAGAAATTAGTTAGTTGGTGCAACCCAAGCCATGATGGTCTTGGGTTTTCCATCTTTCCCTATAACACAAATTTCTTCTAATATGGCAGTCTGATGGTATAGGAACTCTAAGTACACTAGTGTTCCTTTGGTTGTGTTTAGCTCTGTCCGGGGAAGTACTTTGAGCCCTTCTCCTTTGAGAGTTAATGTCTGATGACTGTCTATTTTGAGACTTATGTTTCCTTGTTGGTTGTTTAAAGTTGTCATAAAATGTTTTGTCACTGTTTAAAACAACTTTTTGGTGAGGAGTTTGTCTTGGAACTCCTCCTTTGTTCTTAATTTGAACACTTGTTTGTTTCTCAGTTGATTTCTCAACTTGAGCCTATTTGTTTTGCTTTTTATTTTTTTATTAAAAAAGCAATTTGCTGTGCTATGGTTATTTCTTTCACAAATTGAACAATAGTTGTGAAAATGGCATGTTTCAGTACTGTGATTATTCATATGACAGTACTTGCAGTATTGTTTGTTGGAGTGTGTGTATTGATCACACCACTCATAATATGGTAACTCTGATTTTGTTTGTTTGTTAGTAACTTTTGTCTTAAAATTTGATTTTGAGGGAATTTCAAAAGTTATTGTTTGTTGTTTTGGCTGAAATGTGGCTTTGCCTTTCCCTTTATTTACCTGTTTGGGAGAGACAGTGGAAGTTACAGTTTTCCTTCCACCAGAACAGATATCAAAACCATTAATCTATTTCGTTTGTTTGTTTGATGTATCAGCCACACTTGAAACCTTTTGAGTTTCAGTAATTAGGTGAGTTGGCTCATCATCCAATAAATCATCTTCATCGTCATCTGTTTTTTATTCATCAAATTCATTATTCTCTCCTTGATAAAAGTCAGTTGATTTAATTGGTGATGATACTGAACTTTTAACAAATTTTATGAAAGGTGATTTTGATGTTAATGGTGATTTTGATGATGATGATGATGATTGTTTGGAATCATCGATCTTTTCATGAGTGTTAGGAGATTCTTCTTGTTTGTTGGTATTGAGTCAGGTAAAGGAATATAATTATCATTGTAAGGTAGGCTGACCTTGTTATATTCTAAACCTGACGGGTCTTTGAATACCCTTTGTTAAGCAAGAATTTCTTCAAACTTCTTGTTGCTTACCTGAAACTTCTGAAGTTTTACTTCAGTTTCAGCATGCAATGCTTTTGATTCTGTCAATGATGCAGAGAGGTACTCAACTTGAGCTGCTAGTGTTAATTTCTCAGACATTAGTTTATCTAAGTCATTTTGTAATGAAAGTATTTTGGTTGCATATTGTTTATGTTCTGATTTTAAACTTTCATTTAAAATGTTTGTTTCTATAACTTTCTGCATGCTCTATATCTGTTGACCTCATCAATACATGCCTGTGTGCAGAGGTACTCCTTTACCTCTTTCGGGATGTCTGATATTTTATCTTCAATATCTGCCATAAGGGCATGATCTGGAGATGGAATTTTAGCCTCATATAGGCTCCAGTCACATTCACCATCTTGTTTGATTATCATTGCAGAAGATTTTGAATGTTGATTTGGACTGTACTATGTGATTTGTGGTGGGGTTGGTGCAGCTGGAATGCTGATTGGAGATGGCACCTGCCTATTAGAATGATAACCACTGGATGTTTGTGCCTGATGTGTGTTTCTGTCAACCCTTGGCTACTGGCATTCTCTTGAGAAATGCCCATAAAGTTGACAATTGTAACACATCACTTTTGTCTTATCAAAACCAATCCTGGTTTTCTTGTCTATGTTTAATCCCCAATTTCTTTGCAGAAACCTTTTAGATCTGTATGCAATCATAGCCATGGACCACTGAAGATCTATTTCTTCTACCATATCTGGTGGAAGTTCATCCAAATCTTGCTGAATGATCTGTGATGGTGTTAGACTTGCACCTAATAATGCTTCAAAACTTGTAGAAAAGGCTGCATAAGCTTCCTTTTGCACTTCACTTTGTAGGATTATAGTAAGAGCATCCATTGGCTTTTCAAGTCTATGTATGTTGTTGGTTTGAGGTTTTGGCTGTTTGTTTGAGCTAGAGGTATGTGGATGTTGTTTACTCTGAGGTGTTGCTTCATGTGAAGCATGCACACCAGTCTTTTTAGACTTATGTTTGTTGTTGGATGATTCAGGTGGTGAGAAGAATGATGTATCACTGGAGTCCAAAAATTATTCATCTTCTTCTTCTCCAGTGCTTGTCAGAAATGCACTGTCTATTTGTTGTAGTTCTTTGAATTTGTAAGCCTTTGCATTTCTGATTTGATTGTTATTTCTAGATTTTTCATCCATTTCCTACAGAGAGTCAATGGATAGGGCTTCCAAATCCAATGTTGCCTTTATCAAGGATACTGACTAAGTCCAGCTTTCAGGCAGCGTGTGCAACATCTTCTTGTTGATTTCAACAGCTTCATATTTCAGTCCATATACAATCATTTCATTTACTAACTGGACATATCTATGTAGCTGCTGTGGGATAGATTCTCCCTGGATGTGATGGAAAGTTTCATATTGGGTTCTCAGTTTCTCTTTCTTGATTTCCTGTATTTCTTCACTTCCTTCACATATTGTGTGAAGTACTTTCCACAATTCATGAGTTGTTTTGAAATTTTCAACATGAGTCAAAATTTCAAAAGGCAATGTCATTGTTAGTATACTGTATGCCTTCATGTTTGTTTTAACCCTCTTGAGGTCATCACCAGCTATGTTTTTCAAGCTAACTGGCTTCTGTATGTTGTAATCTGGTCTAAGAGTCACAGGTATAAAAGGACCCTCGGTTATAGAAGTCCATAAATCAGGGTCTTGAAAAATTATCCAGTTCCAGAGCATGATCTTCCATTGTTTGAAGTCTGACTTGTTCTTTAGTCTGGGTGGTTTTAGACCACTGTTTGTTCCTGAAATTTCATCAGCCATGATTAAATATTTTAACTTAATGTTTTAAGTTAAATTTGTTTGTTTGATTTTAGTCAGATGCTAACTTTGTTTAATCCTAAGGTCTCTAGAATTTGTTTGTTGTTGATAAACCTTTTTTAATTAGATTTACCAAGTAAAGGAAATTAATTAATTAATTAAAATCGAATGATATGTCACTTTCAAATCCAATAACAGGAAACGAATATTCTATGAAAGGAATGTCAACTTTCTAATTAATGAGATCAATAGAAAGTCAAAACCCTAAAAAAACACAAAAATTGTTTTTAACAGATTACTTTTTGGATCCAAAAGTAACTTTTAAAAAAAGTTCAAAAGAAGATTTCGGATCTTCTTTGAATTTTCTGATGAACCAACACAATCTCCGTAGATTGTGAAGGTTTTTGGAAAATCAAAACCTAGGGTTTGTTGGTGGCGGCTATGTTGTTCTTCACAGAATCAACAATCGGTTTGTTGATTGAAGAACAAAAACCAGATTCAAGTGAGTTTTTTCACTAGAATATGATGATTTTGAACACTCTGAATGATTCAAACTGTTCAAAACAATGTATGTTTTGATGAAAATTGAATGAAACAGTACTTGAAGACTTTTATCATAAACCCTTTAAAACCGATAAGGTTTTAAGGTAATGAGATGTTGTTGAATGTTGAAAACAGATAGAACAATACCCGTGTATTGTTATATCAGAGAATATCCGTGTATTCTAATTGGTTTCAGAGAATGTTTGATGATGAACACAATGAAAACTAGTGTATGAATGATGTTTAGAGCTTTAAAACCACAGAAACTTCTTCACAATGCACAAAAACAGATTAAGAAATCATGTTTGTTAAGCATTTGATGAATGTTAAGGGTAGAAGAAGGTTGTTGTGATGTATTTTTAGCTTGTAAATGTATGGTTTGAAGCTAATGAACCACTGAAATCATCTTGTTGATTGAGAGGATCAAAAATCAATGAATGATTTGAGCCAAGGCTCTGATACCACCTGATGAAATCAACTTAAACACATGTTGAACATGAACATATTAGAACAATATTCAACATGAACAGGTTGATTTTCCCAAGGATCTTTTCAAAATCTCTCAATAATCAACAAACATGAACCATGGTACGGAAACCCATGATAGATGCTATGAAATCAGTGTGTGTGAGTGATTGTGTGTGATTGAATGCTCGAAAATAATAAAAACTGCTTGTTTGATTGATTGTTCAAAAGCTTACAAAGGATTAGGGTAGAACGCTATTTATAGCCTATACACATAGCTATATACAATTACTAAACTACCCTTATGTAAATGAAAATTACATAAATAATCCTAAGTCTACAAGCTATCCGCTGTGATGATTGGTCGTCCGCTGTGGATGTTTTGGTCGTCCGCTGTGGATGTTTTGGTTATCCGCTATGGAAGAAGATTGTTTATCTGCTGTGCAATGGATGTTGTCCGCTGTGAAGTGTTTGCATTGTTTATTGTGCGCTGTGGTATGTTCATCCGCTATGGATGAACATCCGCTGTGGATGAACATCCTCTGTGGAGTGTTGATTGTTGTCAGCTATGGAATGTTCATCCGCTGTGGATGAACATCCGCTGTGGAATTGTATCCGCTATCTGTTATTCATCCGTTGTGGGATGTCTTCATCCGTTGCACACACTTGGGCTTAAATCTTCATCCGTTGCATGTTGACCTTCATCCGCTGTGGGATGTCTTCATCCGCATTGGAGCTTTGTTCATCCGTATTGTAGTACTTCATCCGCTGCGGGTACTTGTCAAAAATTTCGTTTATCTACAATGATGAAAAAGAAATTTAAACAAATATTAGTGTTTGTTATGAATGATAATGATGCTAATGTGTTGATAAATGATTGTTTGGATGTTAGAACACATTATGTTTGTTATATGTTTGATTATGGCAAGCATCATCCTTAAAAGCATTAATCCATTAATGCACTTGTTGAGTCCAACATTGTTGTCTAGATTAATGTTTCCAGCTGGCCTTCAAAGTATGGCCGGCTGTAGGATGTAGTATAAAGTATCTCAGGTCCTTGTATTTCTTTTTATGCTTTGTAACACTTGTAATAGAACTTGAGAGCAATATACAACATTCTTGAAAACCATATTAGTCTGTTCTTGTTCTTAGTTTTGTCTCAGTTACTTGTGTTTTTAGTATCATTTACATAAATCCGGTTCCCTATTTGATCTGTTAAGTGTTCTAACACTCTCCTCATTATGAGACTGATTGTATTGACCATCCTTTAACAGGTCTTGCAATTGGTATCAGAGTTTTTTAGGCTTTTGATTGTAAGATCTTACCATCTTAAATCTCTTCAGTTTCATAAAACTCTTAACATCACAAATGGCAGCTATCACAAAGGCTGATATAGAAACCGCTACTATGACAAAGTCTCCACTTATCACTCCTGATGACTTTGATACTTGGTGCCAAAGAATGGAAGGCTTGGGTTTTCCAAATGTGTAACGCCCTGAAATTTTGAATGAAGGTGAAGTTCTCGCGCGAAGGGTTGAGTACTCGCGCGAGTCATAAAGTTCTCGCGTGGAGGGCAGTTCTCACGCAACTGAAGGTTCTCGCGCGAGAACAGCTGCTAGGAGAGAGAGAGAGACACTATAAATAGGCCCAGACACTTAATGTTCTCCACTTCATGCGAAAAGTCCTACTGTTGTGCTTGAGAAGAGAGAAGTTGGTGCTAGGTGGTGTCTAAGGTATGTATTCATCGATATTTGATATATTTATGCATGTATGAACTGTATGTAATGATATTGCGCATGATTATATAGCTTTTTCTCAAAACACTCTCGGTTTAAGTGTTGCTCATGTGCAAAGATATCATAAGGTGAGTTCTAGACCCCTCTTTTACGTGTTTTTCCATGTTTTGGGGCTAATATGCATACCTAAATGAATGTTTTGATATAGTATGATGATATAAACTGTTATAGCATGTTTTGGGCGTTAAAGTGGTTAAATAAGCGATAACTTGTGGAAAAAGTTTCATGCAGCAGGAAAGTTATCACGCGGGGAGCGAGTTCTCACGCGAATAGTAGGTTTTCACGGCAAGCGGTTACGTTTCAAAAGTACTCGCGCGACTAACGATGTTCTCACGTGAAGGATGAGCTTTCCCGTGAAGGGTGGAGTTCTCGCGCGAAAACTTGGACTGTTACGTGTAATGTTACCCCCGTAGAACGTGCGTTAATGATAGTTTAATGATGAACTTAATACTAAAGAATTAAAGTACGTATATATATATATATATATATATATATATATATATATATATATATATATATATATATATAATAAATTAAAGTACGTATATATATATATATATATATATATATATATATATATATATATATATATCATTACAGTTAAAGGCTAAAGAACGATGGTAAAGTCACGTGTGAACGTTAAAGAACTTGAATAATAACTCAAGAACAGTTACCCGATAAATCACAGCTGTGAAAACATTAAAACGCGCTAATGAAGTCTTGCAAGCACTGCTAAAGGAGAATTGAATTCGTTGCATTCTCACATAGGAGCTACACATTGGTGTGCTCAACCGCTAAAGGAGTTATGCTTGGTGCATTCTCACATAGGAGCTACACATTGGTGTGCTCAACTGCTAAAGGAGTTATGCTTGGTGCAGTCTCACATAGGAGCTACACATTGGTATGCTCAACCGCTAAAGGAGTTATGCTTGGTGTATTCTCACATAGGAGCTACACATCGGTGTGCTCAATTGCAAAATGAGGATGGTATTCGTTACATTCTCACATAGGGGCTATACTTTGGGTATGCCCGCCTGATAAAGGAGAATGGCATTTGTTGCGTTCTATCATTCAAACAATCATTAACTATAAAGTAAAGTAAACGAATAAAGCTAAAGTACAGATGAAGTAAACGGTAAAGTAAACGATAAAGTAAACGATAAAGTAAATGTTAAAGTAAAAGCTGAAGTATAGTTATCGAACGAGTTTGTTGGACTCAACAAGTGCATTAATAGATTAATGCTTAAAAAGGATAATGCTTGCCATAATCAAACATAATGTGTTCAAACATTCAAACAATCATTAACTAACACATTAGTATCGTTAACACTCATAACATACACTAATGTTGCTTAAATTTCTTTTTCAGGTTTGTAGATAAAAAAGGAATTTTTGCTAAGTGTTGGCAGCGGATGATGAGTTTTCCATAGCGGATGACTAAGAAGATGTAGCGGATGAAGATCAAGTCCAAGTGCCCATAGCGGATGCCTAAGTCCACAGCTGATGAACTGTACACAGCGGATGTTCATCCACAGCGGATGAACATATCCACACCAGACAACATACAAAGCAAACACACACAAGTGTTCACAGCAGATGTTCATCCACAGCGGATGAATATTCCACAGCGGACAACATACAAGCAAACACACAAGTGTTCATAGCAGACAGCATCCAAGGCACAGCGGACATGTTATCTGACTTCCACAGCGGACATCTTAACATCCACAGCGGACAGCTAATCATTCATAGCGGACAGCTTATAGACTTAGGATTAGTTATGTAATATTCGTTTACATAAGGGTAATTCAGTAATTGTATATAGCTCTGTGTATAGGTTATAAATAGCATACTACCCTAATCCTTTCTAAGCTTTTTGAACAATCAATACAAACAAGCAGTTATTATCATTCAAGCACTAGGAATCACTCACACACACTGATATCATAGCATTAATCATGGGTTTCCGCACCATGATTACTGTTTCTTGAATGCAAGTATAACAATCTGTTGTTAAATTTTTTGTTGAGAGATTTGAAAAGATCCTTAGGAGGAATCAACCTGTTTATGTTCTTCATTGTTTGTCTAAGTTCATAAACACCACACTGTTGGGTTGATTTCATTAGAGTTTGATAAAGATGATGAATAAAGTTAAAGTTTATGCAATGTTAAAGTATGATTAAATGTATGTTCATGATAAAGTTTTGTTAAAGTAAACCTAGAGCTCACTCAGCTCGCTGACTTTAGTATGCATATTAGATTGATAGGTGTGCTATACATTTTGGGGTGAGCTTGGCATGGATGGGAGAGCTACTTGGCACATGGTCGAGACTTGCATCCCGACATAAAACTTTAGATTAATAGCTAAAGTGATCTTTTAATGTTCATGTTTAAACAAATAGAAATTTTTATGCTTCGCTGTGTATATTAATGAAATTTTGATGTTCGAGAACTTGTGTTTCTGATGACCAAATCCAACTGTGAGCTTTCCTGGAATAGGGCCTTACAAGTTGGTATCAGAGCCTTAGTTTGAGAGATTTAGATACTCGGATGTCTAGACTCGAACTGAGAATAGGATCAATTAAGGGATGTCAGTGCTAGTAGCTCTATGCCAGGAGGGTTATGACTGATAAAGGTTCCTTGAAGTTATAGTGCTTATAGTGAGATTGAGAGCTGGTGTGACTCAGGCTAGGAAATGTTTAGGACATGAAGAGTAAAGTAAGTAGTTAATTACAACTGCCCACTATCATTAGAAACTTACATTACTTAACATGATCTGAACTATTACCTAGAATGATAATGTTAGCCTTTCGTATCTTGTAGCAAGCTATGGCTGGAAGAAAAGCTACTCAAGGAGGTGCTCATGGTGGTAGGGGTAGACCACCAGTCACCAGAAACCAAAGGCAGACGACTGAGGAGGTGCATGTGGACTCTGTTCACACTACTAACGAGGAAAACTCTCATCATTCTAAAGAGAGGATTACCTTGGAGCCTGTTGTTAGGGAGGCTATCGCCGAAGAGGTCCATAAGATCCTTCAGGACATTATGCCTTCAATAATGATTGAGGCCATGAAGGAGGTAACCAAGGAGTGGATGTTGGAGGCAAAGAACAAAGCTAGCAAGAAAGATAGTGAAGGTATCGGGGAAGGATGAGGGGGACGAAGCTGATGGGGATTTAGCCAAAGGGTGTTCGTACCGCATTTTCAAGGAATGCAACCCTCCATCCCTGGATGGCAAGGGTGATGCTATTGCCACTCTCCAGTTGGTGTCTGAAATGGAGGTGGTGATTGAGATTAGTGAGTGCAAGGCTGACCAAGCTGTGAAGTTCGCAGCTCGCTCATTTGTTGATGAAGCTATTCATTGGTGGAACACCACCAAGCAGACTAAAGACCCTCGTGATTCAGGAACTTGAAGTGGAATGACCTGAAAGAGATGGTAATGAGGAAGTTCTGCCCTCAGAATGAGATCGACAGGGTGGAAAGGGAATTCTTGGGATTTAAAGCTGGAAGTATGACCCACAGGCAGTACACATCTCGCTTCAACGAGATGGCCAGGTTGGTGCCTCACCTGGTAAGTTCTGAGGAGAGGAGGATGAAGTGTTATGTGCAGGGTTTGCCCTCGAAGGTCAGGACATATGTGAAGTCAAGAGGGCCGAATACCTTCGAGTCTTTGGTGGAGCTGAGTGGGATAGTGTATAAGGATGTGGTGGGTGATGAGCCCGTTGAGGGGGCGAAGAAGAAGAGTTGGTCGGGGAATATGAAGCGAGAGAGAAATAAGAGGTCTGCTTCTCAGGCCAAAAAGATGAAGGTGGAGTCATCCGATGATTGCCGGAAATGCGGGAGAAAGCATGATGGTGAATGCAGGATCGGCTCAAGCCTGTGTTTCAGATATGGGAAGACGGGGCATTTCTCCAAGGATTGCCCTAATCTGGTGAAGTGCTACAACTGTGGCAAGTTGGGGCACTACAGCCGAGAGTGCAAAGAGGCAAAAGTGGTTGACTCGGCTAGAGGAAAGGAGACTAAGAAAAAATGAAGGCTGGTGACAAGCCAAGGCCAAGGATAGGGCTTTCACGATGACAAGAGAGGAGGCCAGAGTGGAACCTGATGTCATGTTAGGTATGTTTCTGGTTATCAACATAAATGCTTTTGTTCTTTTTGATTCCAGTTCAAGTATGAGTTTCATAGCTGCTACCTTCTGTGATGTGATGAATGTTAAGGCCAAGGAAATAAATCATGTGTTTGAAGTAGAAACTGCAATTTGAAAGACTACTAAGATAACTGAGGCCTTAGAGGATTGTAGCATAGAATTGGAAGGTCATAGATTCCCCGCTAGTTTGTTTGTTATAACCCTAGGAGGATTTGACGTTACGTTGGGTATGGACTGGTTAGCCGCCTATGAGGCTAATATAGTTTCCTAGAGGAAGATGATTCAAATCAAAGCTCCTGATGGTAGCATAGCCACGATTTACAGCGATAAAGTCAGCGAAGTTCCAAAGATGATATCCAGGTTAAAGGCAGAAAAGTTTATGAGACGAGGGTGTGGAGCATTCTTGGCATACGTTAAAGATGCTAAAGCTGAAACTGTAAAGTTGACAGATGTGCCCGTGGTGTGTGCCTTCCCGGATGTGTTCCCTGAGGACTTGACGGAGGTACCACCCAATCGGGAGATAGAGTTTTAGATAGACCTCGTGCCAGGAGCTCAGCCCATTGCTAAAGCGTCGTATCATCTGGCTCCATCAGAGTTGAATGAGTTGCTAGCCCAATACAGGACCTTCTTGATAAAGGATTTATCAGACCAAGCATTTCCCCTTGGGGTGCTCCAGTGGTGTTCGTGAAGAAGAAGGTGTTGGATTTTCACAAGTTAAACAGATCTATTTTATCCTTATAAAATAGAAGAACGCAGCGGAATATATATATATGATTTTAAACTTGTTACAGTGAGCTAACTTATATATAAAACATTTTTATATAAAATCAATCAAAACCCATATGGATCGATATATGAAATCATGCTTACAAACAACCATAGAAGGTACGAAGAACTACCTTCAACAATGTGGTCGGCAGGAGGTGAACGAGGATGGCAGCTCCTAAAGCAAGAAGCCTCAAGCTGGTCTACCCACGAGCCACCAACAAGAACACCGGTTGCTAGGATTTTCACTTATACAACTCCCTTTTATATTTCTCTAGACCGATCGAGAGAGAAAAAGGGTTCTTACACTTTTCGTGTTCTCAAGTCGTGAGTTTAGAGAGATCTGCAAGCCATCTTATATTGCATGTCCTTGGAAACATAAAGTTCAGGAGAGAGAAAAGTGGGTGGGGCCTAGCCCCTTAACCCATCCGCATTTCTCAGAACAACATCCACATTAGTTAATGCGGATGAAGTTGTTCTCCCGCATTTGTAAATGCGGGTGAAGTAATTTGTCCGCATTTGCAAATGGTCATCCGCATTAGCTAATGCGGATGTATGTTTCCATCAGCATTTCCAAAAATGCTCATCCGCATTTGTTCCAAAACAAATGCGGACAGGGTTTGTTCACCCGCATTTGTAAATGCGGATGAGTAAACATCATCCGTATTTGTTCAACCACATCAAATGCGGATGTGTTAAACGAATGCGGATGAATTAATATTTCTCTCTCTTTGAAATAAATTATCCATATAATTTATATACAACACAAGTGTAAATGTTTGGAAACCCAATTTCCAAATATTCTAAGTGTTAATATTTATTTATATGATCATATCATAAAACAAATATCTTTGGTGTTTGTCTAGCTCGTTATTGGGTATGACCCGACTTGGATCATGACATACTAGCCACATCAATTCAATATGTATTTTGGGCAGATCAATTCCATCAATCTCCTACTTGCACAAGATACATAGAGAATTGATGCAAGTAGCAAATACCACCTAACAACGGTTTACTACCCCTAATATGCATGACTAAGTGCCATTCAATAACATCATTCCTTTCAAGTCCCTTACTTGAACTGATTTAGGTGAATCCAATCATATATCCTTTTGTTTAAGATGTCATGTTCAATCCAGGGACACAGAATGATCATTCCCTGTTGATTTAACTTTATCAGGCCTTAGACATCATACTCTCAACGAATAAGAGGAACAAATCCCATCTTGACTACATACGTTTATCACAATCACCTTGTATCACACCTGAACATAGCCTTGTGTATTGTCCATTATTTCAGAACAGTAAAGAACTAGATCAAGGTATAATATTTGGTGAATATCAAAACCCAATATGTATCTCAGGTCAGAGGACACTATGATATTCGCCTTTACTCAAATTTACTTATGATCAATTATAAAATTCCATGCAGTAACATTTGAGAGCGGGTCAGTCCAATATTTGTATCCCACAAATATCTATGAACCTTGGTAGCAACCTTTTGCTCTATATTCATATCTTATGAATATCTACCAATCCATGTTCATAATAGTCTTACATTCATATTTGTTTCCACAAATATAACCGACTACAGACATTTAGAATAATAAACATATTCATGGATGTAAACATGCTAAAATGGAACATAACTCAAAATGTCATAATTTATACAAAGAGTTAGTATTACATTCGTTCCAAAGTTAAAATACAAAACAGATCAAATCCAACCACTAGAATATCAAGTCCTAAGGCACAAGTATGACTCTCATGCTTTGCCCTTTCAAGGAGCTTCATGAGTGGATCCGCAATATTTTGATCTGTGTGAACTTTGCGAATACATATCTTTCCCTTTTCAATTCATCCCTTATGTAGTTGAATCTCCGCTCAATGTGCCTTGTCTTTTGATGTGCACGGGGTTCCTTGATTTGAGCAATCGCACCCTCGTTATCACAAAAGATCTCTAGGGGGTCTTTAATGGTAAAGAATACCCCTAGATCGGCAATAAATTTCATTAACCATGCAGCTTCTTGAGCTGCCAATGAAGCGGCGATGTATTCGGATTCTGTAGTGGACAATGCTACCACATCCTGCTTCGAGCTCTTCCAGGACACTGCCCCTCCATTCATAATGAAGACATACCCCGATTGTGATCGAGAATCATCTCGATCAGTCTGGAAGCTCGCATCCATGTAACCTTTTACAACGAGATCCTCCTCACCAGATCCATATATTAGAAACATATCCTTAGTCCTCCTAAGGTATTTCAGTATACTTTTAATAGCCATCCAATGGCTATTACCTGGATTCTGTTGATATCTACTTGTCATGTTTAATATGCATGACACGTCCGGTCTAGTGCATATCATTTCATACATGATGGATCCTATAGCAGATGCATATGGGATTTCCTTCATTCTTTCTTGCTCATCCTTTGAGTTCGGACATTGAGATGTACTCAATATTGTCCCTCTTTGAATAGGTACCATACCTTTCTTAGAGTTTTCCATCTTGAACCTTTTCAAGATTTTATCAATGTATGCACTTTGGTTTAAACCTATCAACCATCTTGATCTATCCCTATAGATCTTTATTCCCAAAATATAGGCGGCTTCACCAAGATCTTTTATGGAAAAGCAACTTCCAAGCCAGGCTTTAACACCTTCCATGGTTGGAACATCATTTCCAAATAGTAGTATGTCATCAACATACAATACTAAGAATGTGATAATGCTCCCACTAGCCTTTTTATACACACAAGCTTCATCAGCGTTCTTGATGAATCCAAATTTCTTGATCTCTTCATCAAAACGTTGATTCCAACTTCTCGATGCTTGTTTCAATCCATAGATTGATTTCTTTAACTTGCATACTTTATTAGGATGTTTTGGATCGACAAAACCATCAGGCTGAACCATATAGACAGTCTCTTCGAGATGTCCATTAAGGAAAGCGGTTTTGACATCCATTTGCCAAATCTCATAGTCATAATATGCAGCTATGGCAAATAATATCCTAATTGACTTTAGCATTGCCACAGGCGAGAATGTTTCATCATAATCAACCCCTTGAGTTTGAGTGAAACCTTTTGCTACAAGTCTTGCTTTATAAGTATCCAAGTTTCCATGCATATCGGTTTTCTTCTTGAAAACCCACTTACATCCAACCAGTTTGGAGTTAAGTGGTGGTTCAACCAATTCCCATACTTGGTTGTCATACATGGATTGCATCTCAACGTTCATGGCTTCTAGCCATTTGTCACAATCCGAATTGGACATTGCATCATGGTATGTAGTTGGTTCATCCGAGTCAACCACATAGCATCCATTCATGAAAAATCCATATCTTTCAGGTGGAATGCTAATTCTACCAGATCTGCGAACGTTTTGTGTGTATTGATCAACCATTTGATCATTATCAACAACCTCTTGTTGATCGCTAATTTCAACCAAACATGTATTGGCTTGTGGTTCTTGATCCTCATCAATTTCCACTGTTCTATACGCGTTTCTTCCATAAGAAACTTAGTTTCCAAGAACTCAGCCTTTCTAGCAATAAATACCTTTTGCTCGGTTGGATTAAAGAAGTAATATCCCATACAGTCTTTGGGATATCCAACAAATATACACTTAATGGATCGACTTTCTAACTTGTTTTGGGTGTTCTGCTTCACATAAGCTTCACAACCCCATACCTTTAAATATGATAGTGATGGAACTCTTCCATGCCATATTTCAAAAGGTGTCGTATCCACTTTCTTGGTTGGGGCCGTATTCAAAATACGAGTCGCGAAGAGCAATGCGAAACCCCAAAATGATAGAGGTAGTGAGCTTCTAGCCATCATAGATCGAACCATATCCAATAAGGTTCGGTTTCTCCTTTCAGACACACCATTATGTTGCGGTGTTCTGGGTGGAGTAAGTTGTGAGACAATCCCACAACTCATAAGATGATCTTGAAAAGCATCAATCAGGTATTCACCTCCTCTATCTGAATGAAGAACTTTGATTGTTTTATTGAGTTGATTTTCTACTTCATTCTTAAAGATTTTGAACATTTCAAAAGCTTCATGTTTGTGTGTCAACAAGTACACATAACCATAACGACTATAATCATCGATAAAGGAATGAAGTATCTCTCACCATTCCTTGTCATTGTCTTAAAAGACCACATACATCCGAATGTATGATTCCTAATAAATCCTTTGCCCTTTCGTTAGTACCACTAAAGGGAAACTTGGTCATCTTTCCTTGTAAACAAGATTCACACTTATTAAATGAACCATTTTCATTTGTTTCCAAAAGACCATTCTTTTGAAGTGTTTGAATCCGATTCTTGTTTATATGCCCAAGACGACAATGCCAAAGATAAAATCACTTAAACCCATTTTAAGTTTCTTGGTGCTTGTTTGGTATAACGAGTTATTAAAAGATGAGTTATCATGAACCAATTCATAGATACCATTATAAGGCATAGCCTCAAAATAAAATACATCATCCATAAAAACACAAATACCATTGTTTACAAACTTTAATACATAACCATATTGTTTTAAAAGGGAAACAGAAATTATGTTCCTAGTCAAACTAGGAGCATACAAGATGTTTTTCAAGACAACTTCCAAACCATTTGGAAGCTTCAAAACATAGTCTCCTTGGGCTTCAACATCAACTTTTGCTCCGTTGCCCATGTAGAGACTTGCGTATCCCTTCTTGAAATGCTTATTTCTTTTGAACCCTGCAACAAATTGCAAATATGAGTTCCAACATCTGGTATCCAATACCCATGTGTTTGAAGAAATAACATTCAATTCAATATGAATCATGAAAGTTGTACCTGAGGTCTGCCCAGCATCCCTCTTGTTTCTCAACTCTTTGAGATAGGTTGGACAATTCCTCTTCCAATTCCTATCTCACCACACTCAAAGCATGGATCGTTCTCCGTTACCGTAGGCTTCTTAAGCTTTGGTTTTGGAGGTTCAGTTCTTGCCTTTCCCTTACCCTTTCCTTTGATGTATCCCTTTCCTTTAGCAACATTTGCCTTGGGATCGGGGTGTTGCCTTTTCTTGTTGCCTCCCTCATTGATAGTGAGGACGGGTAAAACCCTTTTACCCATCCCCACCTCGGTCGTTTTGAGCATTACGTGAAGCTCACCAATGCTCTTGTCCCACCCGTTCATGTTATAATCCATGATGAACGTCTCAAACCTTTTAGTTAGGCCATTAAGGATCAAATCCGTGGCCAACTCTTTTGAGACGGGACAATTTAGCCTTTCAAGGAGATCAATGTGGCTCTTCATCTTAAGTACATAAGATGAAACAGATTGAGTTTCTTCCATGCGACATGCATGAAGCGCTCGAACCGTTTCGAAGCATTCTACCCTTGCTTGTTGAAGGAACATTTCCTTCAACTGGGTAATCATGTCGTATGCCCCATGATGCTCTAAATCCTTTTGGAGCTCAGGAATCATAGTTCCCAACATAAGGCAAAAACCTGTACAGAATCCTCAGTGTGCTTAACCCAATCGTTATAGGCCTCAACATCATTAACGTCAGGTTCGTCGGGAATGGGATCGTCTAGTACGTAAGATTTCTTTTCTTGCTTGAGAACGATTCTCAAGTTACGAAACCAATCCATAAAATTATTATGGTTAAGACGATCCCTTTCTAATATAGTTCTTAGTGATAGGTTATGGACGGTCGGGGTGGGAGCGTTGTTGTTGGCGGCCATTTCTACAAACAAAGTTCATTTTTAGTATTTCCGAAAGTAAAACTTTAATTATTAATACCCTTTTCACGTCTCATAGACAATTAATAATTAAAATCTAGAATCCAACGTTATATTTAAATAATGGTTAGGTGACCTTTATCCCATCATTTAAATTAACAAGGTAGTCAACATTTGACAATTGCAACCCTTTGCAACTTCTAGTTTTATGGGATCGGTAAAACATCTTTATGTTTAGTTGGCATGTTTAATCCCATCAACACCATTGTACACCATGCTTCGGTGACCCTATTCACATGGTTTCCAACTCAAGTTTCCTACTTACACACACGTGTGAGTTTACACATACAAGTGGTTAGGTGACCTTTATCCCACAAATATGTTAACCCCACCTCAAACACACAAGTTCCCTAAGAGTGGTTAGGTGACCTTTATCCCACAAATAGTTCCCAAGTGATTCGAGTGTTGTGTAAAAGGATGGTGTTAAACTTGTTTCAAAAGGGATTTTAGTTTTCATTAATTCTAGTTTTGAAAACTATTTTGCACCTAACATTTGCATGCATTCAAATTGTGGTACCAGTGTGAAACAATTTTCAAGGTTCTTTCAATAAAACCAATTTTATTGTGAACACATTAACTTTTAATAAACCCTTTTATTACCCATGTTAATGTTTTATAAGAACCAATTTTATGCTTGTTGTTGATTTTAAATTGTTTAAACATGCATATCCATATATCACAAAACAATAATAAAACAACCACACAAGCATCACATGAGTCCATAACCGTAGCCATCTAAGCTTAACATCACTTGTTGACCGAAACAAGTGAGTTAATAAAGTCGTTTCTAAGGGTGAAAATGACACAACATTTGTGCCGGTGAACTCCCACTTGATCCCGCATCCAAATGCTTCAAGTGTCCACTTTGTGTTGTGACTCTTCCAATCCATTTAGGTCTCCTTTTAGGGTTTGACTTCAGCACCAAACTCCTTTGGGCCTTCACCTTCTCCTTTCGGTTAAAACCGAGAAAGATAATCTTGTTGCATCTTCTTTTACAAAACATATTCTAAATACAATTTTTTCTAGTAAAAGTGAAGTGCAACTAGCCTATTTATTTACATACCAAATGAAAAATAAATAAATTACATACCCAATAGGAAGAATAAACATGTTTAATTATTACATACCATTTGAATAATTAAAACAAATCACAACACATTCATCCATAGGTCTCGGCTTTGGTTATGAACAAATAAAATACATATCCACATATGTAAGCAAAATCCAAAAGCATCCCCTTGAACCATAGATTCTCGGCAGAAGCATAAACAGCCGAGAACCATGGTTTTGTTTCCAAAACAAAATCATCCAAATGATATAAATTTTCCAAGATTCCTATATGCATGTCTAAATAGATCTTGAAAAATAGGGATACTAGGGCTGAAGCCTCTCGGCTTTTGGTGAATCATCACCAAGAAACCGATTTTTCAATCCAAATGAAGCATGTATCCATATAACCGGCTCTGATACCATTGTTGGATTTTCACAAGTTAAACAGATCTATTTTATCCTTATAAAATAGAAGAACGCAGCAGAATATATATATGATTTTAAACTTGTTACAGTGAGCTAACTTATATATAAAACATTTTTATATAAAATCAATCAAAACCCATATGGATCGATATATGAAATCATGCTTACAAACAACCATAGAAGGTACGAAGAACTACCTTCAACAATGTGGTCGGCAGGAGTTGAACGAGGATGGCAGCTCCTAAAGCAAGAAGCCTCAAGCTGGTCTACCCACGAGCCACCAACAAGAACACCGGTTACTAGGATTTTCACTTATACAACTCCCTTTTATATTTCTCTAGACCGATCGAGAGAGAAAAAGGGTTCTTACACTTTTCGTGTTCTCAAGTCGTGAGTTTAGAGAGATCTGCAAGCCATCTTATATTGCATGTCCTTGGAAACATAAAGTTCAGGAGAGAGAAAAGTGGGTGGGGCCCAGCCCCTTAACCGATCCGCATTTCTCAGAACAACATCCGCATTAGTTAATGCCGATGAAGTTGTTCTCCCGCATTTGTAAATGCGGGTGAAGTAATTCGTTCGCATTTGCAAATGGTCATCCGTATTAGCTAATGTGGATGTATGTTTCCATCAGCATTTCCAGAAATGCTCATCCGCATTTGTTCCAAAACAAATGCGGACAGGGTCTGTTCACCCGTATTTGTAAATGCGGATGAGTAAACATCATCCGCATTTGTTCAACCACATCAAATGCGGCTGTGTTAAACGAATGCGGATGAATTAATATTCCTCTCTTTTTGAAATAAATTATCCATATAATTTATATACAACACAAGTGTAAATGTTTGGAAACCCAATTTCCAAATATTCTAAGTGTTAATATTTATTTATATGATCATATCATAAAACAAATATATTTGGTGTTTGTCTAGCTCGTTATTGGGTATGACCCGACTTAGATCATGACATACTAGCCACATCAATTCAATATGTATTTTGGGCAGATCAATTCCATCAGAAGGATGGTAGCATGCGAATGTGTATAGACTACAGGGAGCTGAATAAGCTCACAATGAAAAATAGATACCCGTTACCTCGAATAGACGATCTATTCGACCAGTTGCAAGGTGCAAGTTGGTTCTCGAGGATCGATTTTCGGTTGGGTTATCACCAGCTAAAGGTTAAGGAATAGGATATCCCAAAGACTGTATTTCGGACGTGATATGGGCATTATGAATTTCTCGTGGTGTCGTTTGGTATAACCAATGTTCCTGTAGCATTCATCGACTTGATGAATAGGGTTTGCCGATCGATGCTAGACAAATCAGTGAAGTGTTCATAGACGATATCCTGATCTACTCAAAGAATGAGGGAGACCACGCCTGTCACATCCATGAGGTGCTGGAAACTCTAAGAAGGGAGAAGTTGTATGCAAAATTCTCCAAATGCGCATTTTGGTTACGCGAGGTATAGTTTCTGGGTCATGTGCTTAACCCAGAAGGAATCATGGTTGATCCTGCTAAAGTGGAGGCGGTGATGAAGTGGAATTCGCCTAAAACGCCATCTGAAATCCAAAGCTTTCTCGGATTGGCAGGTTATTATAGGAGGTTCATTCAGGATTTTTCCAAGATTATCTCACCGCTGACCAAGTTGACGAGGAAGGATATGAAGTTTGAATGGGGCGACAGTCAAGAGAATGCGTTTGCGGAATTAATGAGAAGATTGACACAAGCTCCGGTTTTAACGCTACCAGAAGGGAATGAAGACTTGGTTGTCTATTCCGATGCTTCTTATCAAGGGTTAGGGTGCGTACTAATATAGCGAGGCAACGTCATAGCGTACATATCTCGACAGTTAAAGGTTCATGAAGTGAACTACCCTACTGTTAGAGCTCTTAAAAGATTAACATTTGTCTTTTTGAGTTTTATCGTAGTATAGGGACTTATTTTGTAAATATATGTTCCTTGTTTTTCTTCGATAGTATAAATAGGATAGTTTATGTATTGTCTAGAGAACCAAAACCTACCAAAAACTTAGAGAACAAAACAGTTAGAATAGATTTGAACGACTGTAACTCACCCTTACACTTTGTATCCTAAGCATTTGCTATCAATGAAATCTATAAATTTTTGAAGTAATTGCTTGTGTTTGTTTACTTAGTGTTTGAATTGATCATTGCATTATGATATCATCATAGATCGATTCACTTTGAACCTATCAAATGGTATCAGAGCTTTCGGTTCAGTGATCAGAACTTATCGGCAAAATTGAGCTCTTTGAATCACTTGAAATCTCTGTTGATTGCAATTTGATCGATTAATTATTGTTTTCAGTTGTGTTTCATCCATAGAAACATGATTTGAATTACAATTTTGTGTTTAATTCATTCATATCTAAGTATTGATCAAATTTGTATGCGAAAAGTTGTTCTTCATTTTTGGACTGTAATTCAATCAGAAAATAGATTTGTTGTTCATATTTGATCAAAATGTTGATTGATGATTGTTAATCGATCTATTTACTACCTAATTGGAAGTTTTTAGATCAATTGAACAAGTTTTGAAGAATTTCATAAGATGTAATTTTGTTAAAGATGATGAATTAGACGCTTGAGTTGTGAAAAACTACTGAAATTTGCTAAGTGTTCAGACGCTTTGCAACTGTTTAGGCGTTTCATCACTATTAAGGCATTTTCAGAACAGGCGTTTTTCAACTATTGGGACACACTGTGTCTGTTTGGTCACATTGAGACTTTGTTAGAACTTTGCAATTCTAGACGTTAGAGAACTGTTTGGGCATTTTTACCTCAGGCGTTTCTACACTGTCTGGGCGTTTGAGAACTGTTCGGACGCTTCATCAGTCAGGCGTTTCAGAATTTAACTAAGGCATTCCCTTAGACGTTTCTTGTTCAAAGTCAGGTAGTTCAGAAGTTTCATGTGCATCAGCATTCAGACTTATTAGTAAACACTTAAAAATTTTCAACCCAAGCTCAAAAACAGAGTTGATTTCAAAAATTGGTCTCTTAGATTGAAGCATCATCTAAAATCCATTGACACTTATTTGTGGAAATCAATAGAGAAAGGACAACATATCCCAATTGCATCTGATGGTCCTGACAGAGGATTTGTTTACACAAAAGACTCTCCAGAATCTTATCCAGAGGATGGTCTACAAGGTGATGACTTAAGGAAGGTTAAGAATGACATCAAAGCTTATTCATTGATATGCAAGGAGTTACCATTGAAAGTCTTGACTAGACTTGAAGGTTATCAAACTGGTTACACCATGTACAGAGCTTTGAATTTTATCTGTGAAGGTGGTAAATAGATACAAGATCTTAAAAAGCAAAAACTCAAGAGAGAATTGGACTTATTTGAGCATCTTTCTGGTGAAACAATCAATTAAATGATGAACAGATTCGTGAAATTAACTACTGAAATGTCAACTGCTGGTATCAAAAATGATCTCAAAGATCTAAATTACAGACTTCTAAATGCTCTTCCATCCTTATGGAAATAGACAGTCACTCTGTTGAAGCATACCGAAAAATTTTTGATGGATCTGGATCATTTGATTGCCAAAATTGAATCAGTTGAAATTGATGAGAGCTCCAGAAACAATGATAGAGCTGCATCAATATGTTAGTATAAGTACGTTGCTTCTCCAGCTAACACAGTGGAGAATGCTTTTCTGGCAAAAGATGATAATTCTCCAGAAGACGAGGGTGATTTGTTTGTTGGAGCTGGTTTCTTTACAGACTCTTCTTACACAAGTGCTCCTGTTTATACAACTCAACCTCAACCTCAGTCTCCTCCTAAAACTCAAACACCTAAACCTCAAATTGAGGCTCCATCTTCTAGTTCTATTAAAACTAGCAAAGTTAAAGATGTTATTAATATCCTTTTACAAGATGATGAGTCAAAATCTGCTTTTACTGCTTTCATGGCAAGTTTTCATGCTTATCAAGTTAGTCATCTAACCCAGTTAGATCTTGTTTTACAGGATTTGTTTGAGATGGATCCTGATGATGTAGAAGAGATGGACTTGAATTGGCAGATGGTAATGATTGCTTACAGAACACAGAAACACTCATATGTTAACAGGAATTACAAACCTAGTGCGAACAAAACTGTTGGATTTGACAAATCAAAGTCAAGGTGTTTCAACTGCAATAGTTATGGTCATTTCTCAAGAGAATGTAAAGATCCTAGAAATTAAGGTGGAAATGGTCAAGAAGGTTCTAGTAGTCAAAGATACCAATAGTAGTCTCAGAAGACCTTTCAAAAGCCTTATCAAAGTCTTCCGATGCCAGAGCTTAATGATGAGTCAAAATCATCTGAAGAGTGAAAGAAAGCTCTTGTTGTTAGCATCAAAGATGGCTATGACTGGAGTGCTTATGCTGAACAATTCACAGTTGATCTAGCATCTAGTTTAGCTCTTGTTGCTGAAGTTCAAAATGAAGACTGGTCTGAAGAAAATGATCCTAAGGTAGATTGTGATTCTGAAAATGATGATTATGATTGCAGTGAAAAATCTGACCCAAAAGAGGATTCAGAAGAAATTGCACTCATGGCTCAATCTAAACAACCAAAGGTTGAGCATCCATCAACTGACTTTGAGACTTCTTCTTCAAGTTATCCTGAAATTCCTGTTGAAGTCAGAGAGAAAATATGCACAAAAGCATGCTTTGATCAAGTTGAGCATTACAGGACATATTATTTTAAAATATGCGACAAACTTAAACAATAAGAAGTAATGCACAACAAACTGAAAACGATCACAAAGTCTCTGATGAAAAGATCTTATCTCTACAAACCTCATGGAATAAAACTCTAAAAGAACTTGAACTTGTTAAAAACAACTTGAGGAGATGACTAAAAATTTAGAAGAAGAAAAAATAGCTCATGCTACAACACAGGTGGATCTAGCTAAAGTTAAAAGTTCTAAAACAATTGTAGAACAGTTGGTAAGTGAGAGGAAAGATAAAAACAAAATAGGTCTAGGTTTTACACATGAACCCATGCCTGAATCTATCACAAACACTTTATCGGAAAACTTTAACACACATGATCACTCACCTGAAAACAAAGCTAAGCTAAAAGCCTTTCAAAATAAGAAAAAGAATTGTGAAAGTGATGAAGAGAAAACTAATGTTGAGATATTTGAGGAACAAGATTCAGAAAAGATTAAAAATGGTCATCCAATGAAGGTTAAATCTTACGAACCACGACCAAAGAATAAGAAAATGTTTGTTCCCAAAGAGTAAGTTGTTGAAAAAGTCATTGTAAAGAATGACAAACAAAACCCAAAGAATAAAGAGAAAGCAAAACAAGACGAAGTAACATCTGAAGATCCGTTTTCTTACGGATTAAACAATCCAAACTTCATCAAATGGCAGAACGAACAAAAAGATAAAGAAAATCCTAAAGAGTCTTCTACTAAAGATGTTCAATCACAAAGCAAGCAGAGATCATCAAGATCAAGAAACCAAAAAAGAAGAAGGAAAAATGCTAAATCTAAATCCTCTCAAAATAACAATCAAAACAATCATAATCAAAGAACAAATCAATCTAATCAGTTTAAACCAGTGAAGTTTATGTCTGCGGGTACTTTTGATATGAACACAATTCCAGAAATCAAATCAAATTCAAAGAACAAATCTAACTCTGATCTAAAAACAGGTTCGGTTCCAAAGTCTTCCGCTGTCAACAAAAGATTTGTATCTAAGGTGTCTAGGAATGGTGTTAATGACCAAAAGTTAAAACCCAAATTTCAAAAGAACAAACCCACAAATGAAAAACAACAGATTAACTTTGCTACTCCTAAATCAAAACAAGGCTCAAATGTGGCTTCCACATCTAAGGTTAATCAACAGTTTTTAAATTACAATAAAGGTATTATGAAATATATGATATGTACAATCATAATACTGATGAATGTTTCTTTAACATGTACTGTCACATTTGTGATATGAAAAACCATTCAACAGCTGATTGTTATTTCAACAAGTATTGTACCATTTGTGATGAAAGAAATCACAAAACTAAGAATTGCTACATCCGAAGGAACTCGCCAAGGAATGGATATGTAAATCCACAATTTCAAAGAAATCAAAGTGTTGGTTTTCAAAGATTGACAAAACAACCTTCCTTAGGCTTGAGATCTTTTCGAAGGATTGATTCTGATTGTGATGATTCATTTGTTGTGAAAACAAAGAATTATAATCAAGGAAAGTTCATTCCACGATCTGTGAGAATGAACAATGGAAAGTTTGGTAATCAAAATTTTCTAAAATTTTTTTTCTGATGGTTTGAATTATCTTGACGATGATCTTGAAAAACGTTACCATGCTTTACGGACTATGCATATCAAAGATAATCAAAAATTTATCAGAAATGGAATTGGTAAATTTAAACAGGAAAAGAAGCCTGATTTGAATAAGCTTCATTTTAAACTGTTTGCCATTGATGATAAATTTGGCAAGCCCAAGACCATATCGGCTTGGGTTGATAACTCAACTTAAATATCTTTGAAATGCAGGTACGCCCAAGAAGACCTATTAACACGTGGTATGTTGATAGTGGGTGTAGCCGGCATATGACAGGCAACCATGCCTTGCTTCAAGATTTTAAATTAAAAGATGGTACTCATGTTGCATTCGGAGGTGATGTAGGTGGTAAAATAGCAGGCGAAGAACAGTGTCCAATAGGATTATTATCTTTGATAAAGTCAACTATTGTTCACAGTTGAACTTTAATATTTTAAGTGTTTCCCAAATTTATGACAAATCTTACTCTATTCTATTTGATGATTCTTTTTGTTATATTTGAAGCCAGGTTTTCAGATAAGCAAAGAATGGGTAGTTGTTAAAGTTGTTCGAGATCGAGATGTATACAAGTTAGGTCTCAAGTAGATCCATCTACAGAAACAACATGCCTAATTGCTCAAGCATCAAATGTCGAAAGCCAATTATGGCATAGACGTCTCGGGCATTCCAATTTCAAGAACATGAACAAGCTTATAGCAGGAAATCATGTAATAGGTCTTCCAACAAAGAAGTTTGCTACAACAGATCACTGCTCATCATGTTTAAAAAGAAAGCAACAGAAAGCATCTTATAAGCCCAAGCTGATAAACTCAAATTCCAAGCCTCTCCAGATGTTGCACATGGACCTATTCGAACCAACAAATATGCAGAGTATTGGAAAGAAATATGTTAGAGCTCTTAAAAGATTAACATTTTGTCTTTTGTGTTTTGTCATAGTATAGGGACTTATTTTGTAAATATATGTTCCTTGTTTTTCTTTGATAGTATAAATAGGATAGTTTAGGTATTGTGTAGGGTAATCTTAAGAATGAAACAGTTAGAACATATTGAACAACTGTAACTCACTCTTACACTTTATATCCTAAGCATTTGCTATCAATGAAATCTATGAATTTTTGAAGTAATTGCTTGTGTTTGATTACTTTGTATTTGAATTAATCATTGCATTATGATATCATCACAAATCGATCCATTTTGCTAGAAAATGTATCAGAGCTTTCGGTTCAATGATCAGAGCTTATCGGCATTATTGAGCTCTTTAAATCACTTGAAATCTGTGTTGATTGCAATTTGATCAATTAATTGTTGATTTCAGTTGTGTTTCATCTGTAGAAACATGATCTGAATCACAATTTGGTGTTTAATTCGTTCAGATCTGAGTATTAATCAGATTTGTGTTTGAAAAGTTGTTATTCATTTTCGGACTGTAATTCAATCAAAAAACAGATTTGTTGTTGTTGTTTGATCAAAATGTTGATTGAAGATTGTTAATCGATCTATTTGCTACCTAATTGGAAGTTTTTAGATCAATTGAACAAGTTTTGAAGAATTTCATAAGATCTGAGTTTGTTGAAGATGATGAATTAGGCGCTTGAGTTGTGAAAAACTATTGAAATTGGCCAAGTGTTCAGACGCTTTGCAACTGTTTAGGCGTTTCATCACTGTTAAGGCGTTTTCAGAACAGGTGTTTTGCAACTATTTGGATGCATTGAGACTGTTTGGTCATATTAAAACTTAGCAATTCTAGACGTTTGAGAACTGTTTGGATGTTTTTACCTCAGGCGTTTCTACACTGTCTGGGTGTTTGAGAACTGTTTTGATGAATCATGAGTGAGGCGTTTCAGAATTCATCTAAGGCATTCCCTTAGACGTTTCTTATTCAAAGTCAGGCATTTCAGAAGTTTCAGGCACATCATTATTCAGACTTATCAGTAAACACTTAAAAAAAATTCTAAAACTAAAATCCAAAATTATTTTCATTTCATAGTTTCTTTTTAAAAAATTTAAAAACAACAAAAACAAGTCATTTTCATTAATTCAAAAATACAAAATGGTTAAGTCTGAAGATTCTGAGAACAGGGTTCCCAAGCTCAAAAATAGAGCTGATTTCAAAAATTGGTCTCTTAGATTGAAGCATCATCTAAACTCCATTGACACTGATTTGTGAAAGTCAATAGAGAAAGGACCACATATCCTAATTACATCCGATGGTCCTGACAGAGGATTTGTTTATACGAAAGACTCTCAAGAAACTTATCCAGAGGATGGTCTACAAGGTGATGACTTAAGGAAGGTTAAGAATAACATCAAAGCTTATTCACTGATGTGCAAGGGGTTACCATTGGAAGTCTTGACTAGACTTAAAGGTTATCAAACTGGTTACACCATGTACAGAGCTTTGAAGATTATCTGTGAAGGTGGTAAATAGATACAAGATCTTAAAAAGCAAAAACTCAAGAGACAATTGGACTTATTTGAGCATCTTTCTGGTGAAACAATCAATTAAATGATGAACAGATTCGTGAAATTAACTACTGAAATGTCAACTGCTGGTATCAAATATGATCTCAAAGATCTAAATTACAGACTTCTAAATGCTCTTCCATCCTTATGGAAATAGACAGTCACTCTGTTGAAGCCAACCGAAAAATTTTTGATGGATCTGGGTCATTTGATTGCCAAAATTGAATCAGTTGAAATTGATGAGAGCTCCAGAAACAATGATAGAGCTGCATCAATGTGTCAGTTTAAGTACGTTGCTTCTCCAGCTAACACAGTGGAGAATGCTTTACTGGAAAAAGATGATAATTCTCCAGAAGACGAGGGTGATTTGTTTGTTAGAGCTGGTTTCTTTACAGATTCTTCTTACATAAGTGCTCCTGTTTATACAACTTAACCTTAACCTTAGTCGCCTCCTAAAACTCAAACTCTAAACCTCAAACTGAGACTTCATCTTCTAACTCTGTTAAAACTAGCAAATTTAAAGATGCTATTAATATCATGTTACAGGATGATGAGTCAAAATCTGCTTTTACTGCTTTCATGGCAAGTATTCATGCTTATCAAGGTAGTCATTTAACCTAGTTAGATCTTGTTTTCGCAGGATTTGTTTGAGATAGATCCTGATGATGATGGACTTGAATTGGCAGATGGTAATGATTGCATACAGAACATAGAAACACTCATATGTTAACCTGAATTACAAACCCAGTACGAACAAAACTGTTGGATTTGACAAATCAAAGTTAAGGTGTTTCAATTGCAACAGTTATGGTCATTTCTCAAGGGAATGTAAAGCTCCTAGAAATCAAGGTGGAAATGGTCAAGCAGGTTCTAGCAGTCAAAGATACCACCAACAGTCTCAGAAAACCTTTCAAAAGCCTTATCAAAGTCTTCCAATGCCAGAACTTAATGATGAATCAAAATCATCTGAAGAGCGAAAGAAAGCTCTTGTTATTAGCATCAAAGATGGCTATGACTGGAGTGCTTATGCTAAACAATTCAACATCTAGTTTAGCTCTTGTTGCTAAAGTTCAAAATGAAGACTGGTCTGAAGAAAATGATCCTAAGGCAGATTATGATTCTGAAAATGATGATTATGATTAGAGTGACAAATCTGACCCAAAAGAGGATTCAGAAGAAATTGCACTCATGGCTCAATCTGAACAACCAAAGGTTAAGCATCCATCAACTGACTCTGAGACTTCTTCTTCAAGTTATCCTGAAATTACTATTGAAGTCAGAGAGAAAATATGCACAAAAGCATGCTTTGATCAAGTTGAGCATTACAGAACATATTATTTTAAAATCTGTGAAAACTTAAACAAGAAGAAGTAATGCACAACAAACTGAAAAACGATCACAAAGTCTCTGATGAAAAGATCTTATCTCTACAAACCTCATGGAATAAAACTCTAAAAGAACTAGAACTTATTAAAAAACAACTTGAGGAGATGACTAAAAATTTAAAAGAAGAAAAAATAGCTCATGCCACAACACAGGTGGATCTAGCTAAAGTTAAAAGTTCTAAAACAATTGTAGAACAGTAAGAGGAAAGATAAAAACAAAATAGGTCTAGGTTTTACACATGAACCCATGCCTGAATCTATCACAAACACTTTATCGGAAAACCACACATGATCACTCACCTGAAAACAAAGCTAAGCTAAAAAAAATAAGAAAAAGAATTGTGAAAGTGATGAAGAGAAAACTAATGTTGAGATATTTGAGGAACAAGATTCAGAATAGATTAAAAATGGTCATCCAGTGAAGGTTAAATCTTACGAACCATGACCAAAGAATAAGAAAATGTTTGTTCCCAAAGAGTATGTTATTGAAGAAGTCATTGTAAAGAATGACAAACAAAACCCAAAGAATAAAGAGAAAGCAAAACAAGACGAAGTAACATCTGAAGATCCGTGTTCTTACGGATTAAACAATCCAGACTTCATCAAATGGCAGAAAGAGCAAAAAGATAAAGAAAATGCTAAAGAGTCTTCTACTGAAGATGTTCAATCACAAAGCAAGCAGAGATCATCAAGATCAAGAAACCAAAAAAAGGAGAAGGAAAAATTCTAAATCTAAATCCTCTCAAAATAAAAATCAAAACAATCAAAATCAAAGAACAAATCAATCTAATCAATTTAAACCAGTGAAGTTTGTGTCTGTGGGTAGTTTTGATATGAGCACAATCCTAGAAATCAAATAAAATTCAAAGAACAAATCTAACTCTGATCTAAAAACAGGTCCGGTTCCAATGTCTTCCACTGTCAACAAAAGATTTTTATCTAAGGTGTCTAGGAATGGTGTTAATGACCAAAAGTTAAAACCCAAATTTGAAAAGATCAAACTCTCAAATCAAAAACAACAGATTATTTTTGCTACTCCTAAATCAAAACAAGGATCAAATGTGGCTTCCACATCTAAGGTTAATCAACAGTTGTTTAAATTTCAATAAAGGTATTGTGAAACATATGATATGTACAATCATAATACTAATGAATGTTTCTTTAAAATGTACTGTCACATTTGTGATATGAAAAACCATTCAACAGCTGATTGTTATTTCAATAAGTATTGTACCATTTGTGATGAAAGAAATCACAAAACTAAGAATTGCTATTTTCGAAGGAACTCGCCAAGGAATGGATATGTCAATCCATAATTTCAAACAAATCAAAGTGTTGGTTTTCAAAGATTGCCAAAACAACCTTCCTTAGGCTTGAGATCTTTTCGAAGGATTGATTCTGATTGTGATGGTTCTTATGCTGTGAAAACATATAATCAAGGAAAATTCATTCCACGATCTGTGAGAATGAACAATGGAAAGTTACTTAATCAAAATTTTTCTAAAAAATGTTTCTTCTGATGGTTTGCATTACCTTGACCATGATCTTGAAAAATGTTACCATGTTTTATGGACTATGCAAATCAAAGATAATTAAAAATTTGTCAGAAATGGAATTGGTAAATTTAAACAGCAAAAGAAGCCTGATTTGAACAATCTTTATTTTAAACAGTTTACCATTGTTGATAAATTTTGCAAGCCCAAGACCAAATCGGCTTGGGTTGATAACTCAACTTAAATCTCTTTGAAATGCAGGTATGCCTAAGAAGACCTATTAACACGTGCTATGTTACCATGCCTTGCTTCAAGATTTTAAGTTAAAAGATGGTACTCATGTTGCATTCGGAGGTGATACAGGTGGTAAAATAAAAGCAAAGGAACAGTGTCCAATGGGATTATTAGCTTTGATAAAGTCAACTATTGTTCACAGTTGAACTTTAATCTTTTAAGTGTTTCCAAAATTTGTGACAAATCTTACTCTGTTCTATTAGATGATTCTTTTGTTATATTTTGAAGTTAGGTTTTCAGATAAGCAAAGAATGGGTAGTTGTTAAAGTTGTACAAGATCCAGATGTATACAAGTTAGATATGTTTCAAGTAGATCCATCAACAGAAACAACATGCCTAATTGCTCAAGTATCAAATATCAAAAGTCAGTTATGGCATAGATGTCTTGGGCATTCCAATTTCAAGAACATGAACAAGCTTGTAGCATGTAGTAGGAATTCCAACAAAGAAGTTCTCTACAACAGATCACTACTCGACATCTTTAAAAGGAAAGCAAGACAGAGCGTCTTATAAGCCCAAGCTGATAAACTCAAATTCCAAGCCTCTCCAAATGTTGAACATGGACCTATTCGGACCAACAAATGTGCAGAGTGTTGGAAAGAAATATTATTGTTTAGTTATCATTGATGACTTTACAAGATTTTCATGGGTTTTCTTTTTGCATGCTAAATCTGAAACTGCTAAATTGTTAAAAGAAATCATCATTAAAGTAGAAAATCAATTAGAACAAAAGTTGAAAATTATCAGAAGTGATAATGGAACTGAATTTAAAAATTCTAATGTTGACATGTTTTGTGCAGAAAAAGGAATTGCTCGTCAGTTCAGTGCTCCTAGAACTCCACAACAAAACGGAGTTGCTGAAAGGAAAAATAGAACTTTGATTGAGGCTGCATGTTCTATGTTAGCAAATGCAAAGATTCCAATTACTTTCTGGGATGAAGCCATATCCACTGCATGCTTTGTACAGAATTGTACATTGCTTGTGAAAGATAAACAGAAAACTCCTTATGAGTTGATGTTTGGCAGGAAACCTAATATAGATTTTTTTAAATCTTTTGGTTGTCATGTTTTGATTTTAAATTCAAGTGACCAGCTAGGAAAAATTGATGCAAAATCTGATGATGGATTTTTTGTTGGATATTCATCGGTTTCAAAAGCCTTTAGAGTTTATAACTCTAGGACGAATGTTATTCTTGAAACTTTTAATGTTAAATTTCTTGAAAACTCTTTTCCATAAGTTGCAAATGGTCCAGTTTGGTTGTTTGTTTAGATTCTTTGTCAAACTCTTTAAATTCTAACTTGTTTGACTCTCTAGGTGAGAAAAAGAAACAAGGAGATCTTGGATCGTTCAGTGATGACACTGATTTTGATGATATGGATGATTCTAGCCCAGATTACCCATTCTTCTCATTTGTTAAAGATCCTGTATTTCATCCTGAATCTCACGATCAATCTCACTCTCAACAAGCACAAGAACATCCCATTTCTGAAAATTCCAATGTTTCACAACCTATTCCTAATGATGGTCCTGAAATTGTACAACCTGTGTCAGGAATGTCATCGGTTTCTGATGATGTAGTTGTTACCGATAATCTTGATTACTTTATCAACTCACCGACTCAAGTTTCTAATTTCAATCCACATACTTCGAACTTATTGCATCAGCTTTCTGACTTGAACCAATCTAATCTGGATGTTAATGTTCAAGAAAATGAGATTACTACGTCTCGTATTCACAAGAACCATCCTACATCTCAGATTATCGGTCCAATGAATGAGAGAACGACGAGAAGTCATTCTGAACAAGCAAACCTCTGCTTATACTCGTGTTTTCTATCTCAAATTGTTCCTAAAAACATCACCGAAGCGTTAAAGGACAATAGTTAGATTGAGGCAATGCAAGAAGAGTTATTGCAATTCCGCAAACAGGAAGTGTGGAAGCTTATGGATTTACCTAAAGGAGAAAATGCCATAGGCACAAAATGGTTGTTTGGAAACAAGTCAGACGATCGGGGAATTATTGTTCGCAACAAAGCGAGACTCGTTGCATAAGGTTACACCCAAGAAGAAGGAATAGATTATGATGAAGTATTTGCTCCAATTGTAAGACTAGAATCAATTCGTGTCTTCCTGGCTTATACATCATACATGAAATTCAAGGTGTATCAGATGGACGTTAAAGGTGCTTTCTTGTATGGACCAATCACTGATGATGTGTATGTCAAGCAACCTCCAGGTTTTGAAGATTCAAAATATCCTAATCGTGTGTACAAGCTTAGTAAAGCATTGTATGGTCTTCATCAAGCTCCTAGAATTTGGTATGAAATGTTATCGCAACATTTGATCCAGTATGGATACACGCGAGGGAAAATTGATCCTACTTTGTTTATAAAGAAGGATGCTAATGATCTCTTATGTGTTCAAGTGTATGTTGATGATATCATATTTGGTTCAACAAGTCCAAAATTGTGTAATGAATTTGAAGAAATCATGAAGTCTCATTTCTAAATAAGTTCTATGGGAGAAATTAACGTTTTCCTTGGTCTTCAAGTGAAGCAGTCTGCAGATGGAATTTTTATTAATCAGGAAAAATTCGTTGAAAAACTCTTGAAGAAATTTAAACTGCAAGATTATCAATCCATCAGAACTCCAGCTGACGTAAATACCAAGATTGAACCTGATCTGAAAGGAAAATCAGTTGACCAAACTCTATATAGATCTATGATTAGATCTTTGGTGTATCTTACTGCATCTAGACCTGATATAATGTATGTTGTTTGTGTCTATGCCAGGTACCAACAATCTGACCCGAAGGAATCTCAACTAATCGCTGTTAAACGAATATTCAAGTATCTCAAAGGAAAACCGGCTTTAGGGCTGTGGTATTCGTATGAAGGAAACTTCGAGTTACATGGATATACAGATAGTGATTATGGAGGATGTTGCCAAGATCATAAATCTATGACGGGTGGTTGTTAGTTTTTAGGTCCCAGGTTAGTCTCGTGGCAATGTAAGAAACAAACAAATGTCTCCGTTTCAGCCGCAGAAGCTGAGTACATAGCTGCTTCAGCAGGATGTTCTCAAATCCTTTGGTTACAAAACCAACTACTGGATTACAGGTTCAATTTTCTTAAAACTCCTATTTACATTGATAACACTGCTGCTATGTTTATTACAACTAATCCTGTCCAGCACTCAAAAACAAAGCATATTGAAATTCGATATCATTTTCTCAGAGATAACTCTAAAAAAGGTTTAATCATTTTGATTCAAATTACAACTAAAAAACAGTTGGCAGGCCTATTTACAAATCCTTTTGACCAGGTCGTTTTGAGTATTTGGTTAAGTCAATTAGACTTATTAACCATGTTAAAAACTGGTTTTGAGTAATTGAGTTGTCTGAATCATAAAAATGAAAAGAACCTTCCCTTAGCTGAATAAGAAGATTTATAGAGAAAACTATCAAAGTTAACTGTCTAATTGTATATATTGTGTGTGCATGTTCAATAGAAAAAGAAAAAGCAAATACAAAAATAGAAAATTACAAAATCAAAAGAGAAAAGTATAAAACAAAAACCCACAAAAATAGAGTTTATTTTGTTAGTTAATTATTTAGAACTAAATCTGTCTTTGCAATTTGTGAGAAATGATAGATACATTAGTTCTGATCAGTTGCATACTTCGCTCACTACTAAAGTCTGACGTGATCAAATATGATGTGCAGGTAAGCTCATGCAATTTTATACTGAAAAAGTAAATTCTTATGATTAAACTAAATCAATCACGCATTCGTGTTTGTCCATTTTAGTACCAATGAGTAGTGTTGACTTCTCAAATTGATTGCTTGTAAAGTCACAAACTCACACCTGGTGGCGATATGAATAACGATGAGCTCTAATTATTTAAAGAATCTATTCACTTCTCTGTTATGAGTCATCATAGAGCTGAAGTGACGAGATATCCTTTGTTGTAAGTCATTACAGACCTGGATATTCTCACTTGATGCAAAAGATGCCAATGTACACAACCTAAACATGAGATCTGGTTATAAGTATATGTCAGGTTAATAAGTTGAGAAAAGTGCTTTCTTGAATATCTTGATGAGAGTTGAGCTCTCTAAGTCTAAATGTGACTTACATAATGTCATATCGAATTGTACCTTAGTCAATCCAAGAATTGAAAAAGTAAGTGTGCTGATTATCTTACCAAAAGCACTCATTTTCTGTCCTTAGATCTTGTGTCTCCTCTACTGCAGGAACGCTGACCTGGAACACACTGATTTAATCAGTGTCTATGACTATCCACCATTTTATTTTATTTTATTGTGCTTATCTTAACTGATATGATCTCACTGCAGGCATGTGATTCAATTGTGTATAGTAGATTTTTCTTCTGCTTAATTTTGATTTTTGCATGATTTTCTGTGTGTAGGCATGTTGATAATGATTAGTTTGCTCTACTTGCCATATAAAAGAAACTTCTAAGTTTATGAACTTAAAAGTTTAGGGGGAGTAAAAATGTAAAAGAGATAATTTATGAAAAAGTGTCAAAATGTGAAAAAGAAATATAAAAGAAAAAGCTAAGTGATTTGGATGGAAAGGATGAAGCTGAAATTCAAGCATGTGTGTGATTGATATGATGTAAAAATGAACCTGAAAAGAATTCAAAATAAGTGGAAAAGCTTCTTGCAAACAAAACAAGACTATTTGTGTTGTAAAAGTTTTAAAATAAAGACTAAAATGATGGGAAATTGTTGGAAAAACAAAAATTGATTCAAAGTGTTTTTCAAAATGTGCTTGGTTGGTGTTTGAATTGAAAATTCATATTTAAAAATGAAAATATGAGTTTCAAATGATTTGTGATGATTTTAAACAAAAACAATTTGATTGTTAAATTTAAGGGTAATTAATGTAAATTTTGGGTGATAGTAAAAAATTTGACTAAGTGTTGAGACACGTGCATGAACAGTACTAATGTGCATAAACAGTGTTTAGATGCATGTAGTGAAAATTTCAAAGTGTTAGACTCATGGAAGGTTTCTCATGCGCCTGAATAGTGCTGAGAAGTCTAAATCAGGAGTATGTTGAATTTCAGGAATTTGTACAAGTGTTAAGCGTTTTGTTCAAGTACATGTGCCTAAACAGTTGTCATGTCTCTGAAAATGGCTAAGTGTTGGGCGTATCAACTTATGCTCATGCACCTGAACAGTTACGAACTTTCCAATGTTTTTAGACATTTGAAGGTGATGTTTACTCTAAGTGTTAGGCGTTTCAACAAGTCTCATGCGCCTGAACAGTGCCCAAGCGCCTGAACAGTGCCCAAGCTTCTGAACAATGCTCATGCGTCTGAAAACTTAGTGTGAAACTTAGCCTCATGTGCCTTCACAGTGCTCATGCGTCTGAAGATTTAGTGTGAAACTTAGTCTCATGTGCCTTCACAGTGATCATGCGCCTAAGAATTTTTACACTTATATATATTCAACACTTATAGTTCTCATTCACTCATTCGTAAACTAAAACACTCTGATTCACACATTTTCTCACCCAATACATTCATTCACTCAACATTTGATTGCTACCTGTTAATCCTTGTGATATATAGGTATATTCAATGAATCAAAACATCATATTGATCTTAAAACATCTGATTTCATTACCTATTCCAAACTTTGATTAGGCGTTTGAACTCTACTGAGGCGTTCGAACCCTAGGTGTTCAGAAATTTGAAATCTATGATTTAAATGTGTTATGATAACTAAAATTGAACATCAAATGATTGTTATAACATGTATTCGAATAGATTTTGAGAATCAAATCTCAATTTCATAAAAATGTGTTCTTGATGATTCATGGTTCATCAGTTGGTTTTTTAAGAACTAAATTAAACAGTCAGTTCATAATTTTTCATCTAAATTGTTGTGTTAATCATCAAAAATTATCTATTTAATTAATATTGAGATGATTTTAATTGGTTTAGTGTACTTTAAATCATTTAAACTTAAACTTGAATGTGCTCTGCTCTTGATAGAGTGTGTTTGACACTTTGAAAATTTTAACTGTAAAATGTTAGGTTTAAAATTTAAAATATGCTAATTCAATTGAAATTCAATCAATTTTCATGTTTCATAGTTTATTAATTGATTTAATCATAAATTGTGTTGGATCAAAATTGTAACCAGTGCCTACTCTGTTCATGTAATGGGTTGTACAAAACACTTAAAAAAATTTAAGTGTTATTGGTTCAAAATTGATAATACAAAGTATGATTGAAATTTGGCAATTCAAATGTGTTTAATATTTTGTTCTATGTATATAGATGGTAGATCTTAAATTTGAGCCAAAGCATCATGTAGCAGCGTTTCTTAATGAGGATGTTCGTGAAGCTGTTGGTTTTGAAGAAATGATAAGATTTCTATTGAGAACAAAGTATGTGTATGCCATGTGTGCTCAACCAGTTATATATGCTCGTCTCATTAAAAGATTTTGCAGTACTGCTGAAATTGCAAGAGATGATGAAGGAAGGAAAGTTGTCAGATGTTTTATCATAAACTATCGTATGATTGAAGTCTCTGAGCAGTTAATTAGAGAAACTCTAAGACTTAGTGATAATGATCCTCAAGATTTGGCTGAACTCACTTAATGAGTGTAGCGACACATTTTTAGCTATGGGACATCCAGATTACTCTCCTAAGAAATAGTTTTACAGAGCAAGAGTATATAACCACTGGAAACTCCTATGTTATATCTTTCAACATGGAATGTCTAAGAGAACTGCAGGATGGAATTCATTCCCTGTAGACATTACTTCTCCTATTATAGCTATTGCCATAAACAGAAGGTTTAATATGGCAAAATGGATCATGAATGACTTTATTTTTAATTTGGAGAAAGGAATCAGGAACAAATACTTGATGTATCCCAGATTTCTACAGCTGATTATAAATGAAGAGTATCCTGATTTCCATGCTTATGGAGTAAGTGGAGAAAGATTAATTTTGGAGCACATGACTGAAACAGTATACAAAAGACTTGCTATCGTGACTGGTGCTCAAAATGTTCAAATTTGTGATTACATGAGAGCAGTAGCAAGAGATGATGTGAACATAGATGGAAATCATTTTCATTTGATTGATGATGAACCAATTGATCCAAATGATTTGATTGAAGAAGTTCCTCAAGGACTTTCTGAGTCTGAAGCTAAGGATGATGATGAAGATAATGAAGATGATGATGAACCTGAAGATGAAGGAAGTTCTTCGTCAAGTGATGATAATGATGATGATGATATTGGAGTTAATGAAGTTGAAGAAGTTAATGAAGATGTAGTTGTTCCTGAAGTTGAAGAAGTTGATAATCTAAATGAAGATGTTCATAACGTTGATGAGTCAATAGATGTGAATGAAAAAATGATGAAGTCAATGTACAACAACAAATGGAGTGTAATCTTCAAAATGTTGATGCATTTGAGCCTGTAGTACCAGATGAAGGTGAAAGATCAAATCAATATGATACAATTCTTACTGAGGAATTGAACACTGAGCAGATAATAGAAGCTTTGAAAGAAGAGAATATCAATCAGCTTAAGATGATCGGGCAGCTGAAAGATGAAAATAATCAATTAAAAGCAGAATCTTTAAAGAAAGACTTGAAGATTGCTGAGCTTGAAGAAGTTCAAGAAATGAATGTAAAGAACTTTGATGTTTTACTCAGAGATTATGATTTGACGGAAGAAAAATACAAGAAGTTGAAAGAAGATTATGATAAGTTGAAAGAAGAACTTGATATTATGAAAGATAGATTAAAATCTCAATCTTCTCAAACACAAGAAAAATACCCTTTAACCTCAGAGATAGAGGTTATTCCTGAAGTTTAACCTACTGAAGTTGAAAAACTATCTGAGGCTGTGAAAGGAAAATGAAAGATAGATGAATCTGATATTCAAGTATTGGCAGAATCATCATTCAACCCTCCTTCAAAGATGTAGAAAATTGTTTCTGAAACTCGTAACAGTTTAAAAGACATTTTTTTATTATAGGTGTTGTTTTATTTCTATATGCTTGAATCTAATATGTTTTTCTTATGCAGTGAATGTAGGTCATCCTTCTTTACAGGAAATTGCAGAAGCAGACATACAAGAGCAAATTGGAGCACTGGATGATTTAGATATGGAGTTTTCAGATGCCTGGTATGATGAAGTATTGGAGGAAGAAGGCGTTGCTGAAGCTTCTTATTCTCCGATTGAAGCTGTCACTGAAGACATCCCTTAAGACATTGATGACAAATACAATTATCTGGTCAAGAAGAAATACAATCTGGTATTTTTGGATGGTCTAACAGTTTCACAAATTAATGAAGAGTATGAGAAATGCATTATAGCAGAGTCAACAGCTCAGGTTGATCCAGATAAAATAGTTATAGAACATGGAGAGTGGAATCCGATGCAAGAAAGTATTAACATTGAAGACCTTCCAGCATTTGAATTGCATCATCCTGATCCTAAAAATATGACAACTGTTGAGCTTAGGCTATGGCTACAATCAAGGAATTATCCAAGAAAGAGATTAAACAGATTGCAAACTGAGTCTCTAAGAAATTTGGTCAGAAGTTTTCAAGAGACAGAAAATCAAAACAATAAAATGGTTGTGCTAGACATGGATAATCCATAATATTTGGAGATTACAAATAGAACTAGAATCTTAAAGCCTCAAGAAATAAAAGAAATGGAGTTAGTGAAAAGTGGTCATGAAAAGAGAAAAGAATTGATTGAGATGTTCCCAGAGACAGAGAAACAAGCATACAAAGTCTCAGTTGAACAGAAACAACTATGGAACAATGCTAGAACTACAAGAGATTTAGTTAGAAATATAATGCAGAAAGGCCAATCCATTTTTGAATTGCTCAATGCAATGATTGTGCCGGATAACACAAAGAATGTTAAGATAGTTTCCTGGAAGTATGATGAGATTTTTGATGCCTTTCTAATCAAACGTGTAAATGCAATTTGTGATGTATATCATTTTTACATGAGCATAATAGCTTTGCCAGTGCAAGATCTCAAGGATTAAATAAGTTACCTTTGATCAATCCTACCAAGTTAATTCGAGGTGAAAATTTTGTTAAACTTCTAAATTGAGGCATTAACAGAATGGACTCTTATCTTAAAACAAGATGTGATCAAGAAGATAAAGAGTATTTCAAGTCATTTAAAAGCAAAAGAAAGGTCGCTGCTCATCCAGAAGAAGAAGAACAGTTTTTGGATGCGTATAGTGATTAGTACTTTGAAAAGGTCACTAACCCAGGCTTGAAGGTGATAGATGGCACTCAAACTTCTATACCAATTTTGAGATGCTTCTATCATGCTGACTCATTTCAGTTGAAGCTAGTTCGAAACTTGGAAGATTGGGATCAAGATATGATTTCATTATTTGGAGTTTTTGAGCTTAAACTTCTACATCCAAGTTATATCTCATTCTTGTCCTATCAGAAGTTTGATCGTGTTGCGTCAGAAGTTGCAGATAATGATAGAAAATATTTTATGACAATTATTAAGGTAATGGATGCTACGATGGAGCGAATTTCATTGCAAATTTCTAACATCAGAAGAAGGACATAAAGACTATTGATTTTATGAGAATTTCAAGCAAAGGCGTGTTGGAAATTCATTCTCATGATCATCCTAAACCTTATGAGTTCTACGCTAACATAGATATCACAGGTCTGACAAAAGAAACTTTGGATGTAATGGACAAGATGGAGATTAAAACAAATGAGTCAAAGCCTGAGCAAGCCATACGTGCAAAGAAATTCAAGTCATCTATCAAGAAAGCGTTGCGTGAATTGGAGTTTTACAAAGAAAAGCCGGTGTTCAAGGTTAAAGAAGAATCAGAAGAGTTCAATGAAGACTGAAGACAATATGAATCTTAGGGGGAGTATCGTAAGAGCTCTTAAAAGATTAACATTGTGTCTTTTGAGTTTTGTCATAGTATAGGGACTTTTTTGTAAATATATGTTCTTTGTTTTTCTTTGATCGTATAAATAGGATAGTTTATGTATTGTGTAGGGTAATCTTGAGAATGAAATAGTTAGAACAGATTGAACAACTGTAACTCACTCTTATACTTTGTATCCTAAGCATTTGCTATCAATAAAATCTATGAATTTTTGAAGTAATTGCTTGTGTTTGATTACTTTGTGTTTGAATTGATCATTGTATTACAATATCATCACAGATCGATTCATTTTGAACCTATCAAAATATTGTTTAGTTATCATTGATGACTTTACAAGATTTTCATAGGTTTTCTTTTTGCATGCTAAATCTGAAACTGCTGAATTGTTAAAAGAATTTATAATTAAAGTAGAAAATCAATTAGAACAAAAGGTGAAAATTATTAGAAGTGATAATGGAACTAAATTTAAAAATTCTAATGTTGATATGTTTTGTGCAGAAAAAAGAATTGCCCTTCAGTTCAGTGCTCCTAGAAATCCACAACAAAATGGAGTTGCTGAAAGGAAAAACAGAACTTTGATTGAGGCCGCACGTTCCATGTTAGCAGATGCAAAGATTCTAATTACTTTTTGGGATGAAGCCATATCCACTGCATGCTTTGTACAGAATCATACACTGCTTGTGAAAGATAAACAGAAAACTCCTTATGAGTTGATGTTTGGCAGGAGAATATAGATTTTCTTAAATCTTTTGGTTGTCCAATTTTGATTTTAAATTCAAGTGCCCAGCTTGGAAAATTTGATGCAAAATCTGATGATGGATTTTTAGTTGGATATTCATCGGTTTCAAAAGCCTTTAGAGTTTATAACTCTAGGACGAATGTTATTCTTGAAACTTTTAATGTTAAATTTCTTGAAAACTCTTTTCCATCAGTTGCAAATGGTCTAGCTTAGTTGTTTGATTTAGATTCTTTGTCAAACTCTTTTAATTCTAACTTGTTTGACTCTCCAGGTTAGAAAAAGAAACAAGGAGGAGATCTTGGAGCTTTTAGTGATGATTTTGATTCTGATGATATGGATGATTCTGATTCTGATGATATGGATGATTCTAGCTCAGATTACCCATTCTTTTCATTTGTTAAAGATCCTATATTTCATTCTGAATCTCATGATCAATCTCACTCTCAACAAGCATAAGAACATCCTTTTTCTAAAAATTCCAATGTTTCATAACCTATTCCTAATGATGGTCCTGAAATTGTACAACCTGATTTCGGAACATCATTGGTTTCTGATGATGTAGTTGTTACTGATAATCTTGATTACTTTATCAACTCACCGACTCAAGTTCCTAATTTCAATCCACATACTTCAAACTTATTGCATCAGCTTTCCGACTTGAACCAATCTAATCTGGATGTTAATGTTCAAGGAAATGAGATTACTACGTCTCATATACATAAGAACCATCCTACGTCTCAGATTATTGGCCCATTGAATGAGAGAACGACAAGAAGTTAATCAGAAAGCAAATCTCTACTTATACTCGTGTTTTCTATCTCAAATTGTTCCTAAACTCATCACCGAAGTGTTAAAGGACAATAGTTGGATTGAGGCAATGCAAGAAGAGTTATTGTAATTCCGCAAACAGGAAGTGTCGAAGCTTATGGATTTACCTAAAGGAGAAAATGCCATAGGCACAAAATGGTTGTACAGAAACATGTCAGACGATTGGGGAATTGTTGTTCGCAACAAAGCGAGACTCGTTGCACAAGGTTACACCTAAGAAGAAGGAATAGATTATGATGAAGTATTTGCTCTAGTTGCAAGACTTGAATCAATTCATGTCTTCCTGGCTTATGCATCATACATGCAATTCAAGGTGTATCAGATGGACATTAAAGGTGCTTTCTTGTATGGACCAATCACTGATGATGTGTATGTCAAGCAACCGCTAGGTTTCGAAGGTACCAATCTGACCTAAAGTAATCTCACCTAATCGCTGTTAAACGAATATTCAGGTATCTCAAAGGAAAACCGGCTTTAGGGTTGTGGTATCCTTATGAAGGAAACTTCTAGTTACATGGATATACAGATAGTGATTATGGAGGATGTTGCCAAGATCGTAAATCTACGATGGGTGGTTGTCAGTTTTTAGGTCCCAGGTTAGTCTCGTGGCAATGTAAGAAACAAACAAATGTCTCCGTTTCAACTACAGAAGCTGAGTACATAGCTGCTTCAGCAGGATGTTCTCAAATCCTTTGGTTATAAAACCAACTGCTGGATTACGGGTTTAATTTTCTTAAAACTCCTATTTACATTGATAACACTGCTGCTATGTTTATTACAGCTAATCCTGTTCAACACTCAAAAACAAAGGACATCAATATTCGATATCATTTTCTCAGAGATAACTCTTAAAAGGTTTAATCATTTTGATTCAAATTACAACTGAAAAACAGTTGGCTGACCTATTTACAAAAGCCTTTTTATCAGGTTGTTTTGTGTATTTGGTTGAGTCCATTGGACTTGTTAACCATGTTTAAAACTGGTTTTGAGAAATTGAGTTGTCTGGATCATAAAAACAAAAAGAACCCTCCCTTAGCAGAATAAGAAGATTTATAGAGAATACTGTCAAAGTTAACTGCCTGATTGTATATATTGTGTGTGCATGTTCAATAGAAAAAGAAAAAGCAAATACAAAAATAAAAAATTGCAAAATCAAAAGAGAAAATTATAAAACAAAAACCCACAAAAATAGATTTTATTTATTAGTTAATTATTTAGGACTGAATCTATCTTTGCAATTTGTGAGAAATAATAGATACATTAGTTCTGATCAGTTGCATACTTCGCTCGCTACTAAAGTCTGACGTGATCAGATATGATGTGCAGGTAAGCTCATGCAATTATATTGAAAAAGTAAATTATTGTGATTAAACTAAATCAATTATGCATTCGTGTTTGTCCATTTTAGTACCAATGAGTAGTGTTGACTTCCCAAATTGATTGCTTGTAAAGTCACAAACTCACACCTGGTGGCGATATGAATAATCATTAGCTCTAATTATTTAAAGCATCTATTCACTTCTCTATTGTGAGTCATCATAGACCTGAAGTGATGAGATATCCTTTGTTGTAAGTCATTAAGAACTGGATATTCTCACTTGATGCAAAAGATGCCAATGTGCACAACCTAAACATGAGATCTGGTTATAGGTATATGTCAGGTTAATAAGTTGAGAAAAGTGCTTTCTTGCATATCTTGGCGAGAGTTGAGCTCTCTAAGTCTAAGTATGACTTACATAATGTCATATCTAATTGTACCTTAATCAATCCAATAATTGAAAAAGTAAGTGTGCTGAGTATCTTGCCAAAAGCACTCATTTTCTGTCCTTAGATCTCATGTCTCCTCTGCTACGGGAACGCTTACCTGGAACACACTTGATCAGGATTTAATCACTATCTATGACTTTCCACCATTTTATTTTATTTTATTTTAATGTACTGACTTAACTGATATGACCTCACTGCAGGCATATGATTCAATTGTGTATTGTAGATTTTACTTCTGCTTTAATTTTGATATTTGTATGATTTTCTATGTGCAGGCATGTTGATAATGATTAGGTTTCTGTACTTAAAAAATAAAAGAAACTTCTAATTTTATGAGCTTAAAAGTTTAGGGGGAGTAAAAATGTAAAAGAGAAAATCAATGAGAAGTGTCAAAATGTGAAAAAGAAATAAAAAGTTAAGTGCTTTGGATGGAAAGGATGAAGCTGAAATTCAAGCATGTCTATGTTTAATATGATGTAAAAGTGAACCTGAAAAGAATTCGAAATAAGTGGAAAAGCTTCTTCAAGACTATTTGTGTTGTAATAGTTTTAAAATAAAGACTAAAATGATGGGAAATTGTTGGAAAAACAAAAAATTGTTTCAAACTTTCAAAAATTGTTGTTCAAATGATATGTGATGATTTTAAACAAAAAACATTTGATATTGTTAAATTTGAGGGTAATTAATGTATATTTCGAGTGATAGTCAAAAATTTGACTAAGTGTTGAGACAATGTGCATGAACAGTGATAATGTGCATAAACAGTGTTCATATGAGTATTGTGAAAATTTCCAAGTGTCAGACTCATGGAAGGTTTCTCATGCACCTAAATAGTGCTCAGAAGTCTAAATCAGGAGTATGATGAATTTCAAGAATTTGTACAAGTGTTAAGCGTTTTGTTCAAGTTCATGCGCCTAAACAGTTATCATGTTGCTGAAAATAGTTAAGTGTTGGGCGTATCAACTTATGCTCATGCGCCTAAACAGTTTCAGACTTTCCAATGTGGTTAGACGTTTGAAGGTGATGTTTACTCTAAGTGTTAGGCATTTCATCAAGTCTCATGCGCCTGAACAGTGCCCAAGCGACTGAACAGTGCCCAAGCTTCTGAACAGTGCTCATGCGTCTGAAGATTTAGTGTAAAACTTAGCCTCATGTGCCTTCACAGCGCTCATGCGTCTGAAGATTTAGTGTGAAACTTTGCCTCATGCGCCTTCACAGTGCTCATGCGCCTAAGAATTTTTACACTTATATATATTCAACACTTGTAGTTTTCATTCACTCATTCATAAACTCAAACACTCTGATTCACTTATTCTCTCACCCGATTCATTCATTCACTCAACATTTGATTGTTACCTGTTAATCCATATGATATATAGGTGTAAGAGAATGTGATTTCCAAGGAGTCTTCACTCGAGGTTATCAAAGCTATTGTTGATTCACCTATTCATGTGTTAGATGAAGGTGGAAGCTCAACAAAATATGCTACAGTCCTTTCTGAGAACTTAAATGCTGAGCAGATCATAGAATCTTTGAAAGAAATTCAAGACTGCGATCAAGAAGGCTTTCCGAGAGATGGAAATCTACAAAGAGAAGCACATGTTCAAGATCAAAGATGAACCAGAAGAGTTCATGTTGGACTGAAGACAATGTAAATCTTAGGGGGAGTATCGTTAGAGCTCTTAAAAGATTAACATTTGTCTTTTTGCGTTTTGTCATAGTATAGGGACTTATTTTGTAAATATATGTTCCTTGTTTTTCTTTGATAGTATAAATAGGATAGTTTATGTATTGTGTAGGGAACCAGAACCAACCAAAAACCTAGAGAACGAAACAATTAGAACAGATTTGAATGACTGTAACTCACCCTTACACTTTGTATCCTAAGCATTTGCTATCAATGAAATCTATGAATTTTTGAAGTAATTGCTTGTGTTTGTTTACTTAGTGTTTGAATTGATCATTGCATTATGATATCATCACAGATCGATCCATTCTGAACCTATCACCTACCCACAATCTGGAGCTGGCTGCTTGGTATTCGCGTTAAAAATATGGAGACACTACTTATATGGTGTCAAATGTATGATTTTTACGGACCACAAAAGCTTAAAGTATTTCTTCGAGCAGAAGATTCTTAATATGAGACAAAGACGATGGTTGGAGCTCATAAAAGACTAATACTGTGAGATTCATTATCCCGGGTAAAGCTAACGTGGTAGCTGATGCCCTAACCCAAAAGGAGAATCGGGAACCAATTCGGGTGAGATCTTACCAGTTGATTGTGACTCCTGATGTGATAAAGCAAATCTGTGAAGCTCAAAAAGAAGCTCCGGAACCTGAATACGTTAATAAGGCGAGGATGAAGGGGCAGGTCGCGAATCTGGAAGAAAACATCAATGGTGTCAAAACTAGATTTGGGCGTATGTGGATTCCTAGTCGTGGAGGTCTGCGAGAGAAAGTGTTGGACAAAGCCCACAAGACCCACTACTCCATTCATCCGAGAACTAACAAAATGTACCAAGACTTAAAGAAGAATTTTTGGTGACCGGGAACGAAAGCCGACGTAGCAAGGTATGTAGAAAGGTACTTGACCTGTCTCCAGGTTAAGGCTGAACATTAGAAGCCATACGAAATTCCCAAATGGAAGTGGGAGCATATTACCATGGATTTCATAACAAAGCTACCTCATACAGCTAAAGGTTATGATGCCATATGGGTCATAGTAGACAGACTGACGAAAAGTGCTTACTTTCTACCCATCCGAGAGATGTATAACTCGAAACGACTAGCCGAATTGTTTATTAATGAGATAGTTACCCGTCATGGTGTGATAATGTCGATTGTCTCTGACAGAGTACGCGGTTTACATCCAAATTTTGGAAGAAGTTCAATGATGCGATGGGAACCAGACTGCGTATCAGTATACCATACCACCCACAAACGGATGGCCAATCCGAAAGGACTATCCAGACCTTAGAGGACATGCTTCGGGCATGTATCATAGACTTTGGTGGGAGCTGGGATAGTCACCTACCGTTGGCGACGTTCTCATAAAATAAAAGCTACCATGCCAGTATTGGTATGCCCCCGTATGAGATGCTCTACGACCAGAAGTGTAGAACCCTTGTTTGTTGGGGGGAAATCAGACAGAAAGAGTTAGGTAGTATCAAGGTTATCGAGACGACCAATAAGAAGCTAGGCAGAATTAAAGCCTACATGAAAGCTGCTAAAGATAGGCAGAAATGCTACGCCGATGAACATCAAAGACTAATCAAGTTTAACGTCAGTGATAGAGTGATGCCAAAGGTGTCACCTTGGAGAGGAATCATTCGATTCAGAAAGAGAGGAAAGTTAAGCCCTCGATTTATTGGGCCTTTCAAGATATAGCCCATGTGGGGGAAGTGGCTTATAGGCTGGAACTACCAGATGAGTTGAGTGGAATTCATCCTACCTTCCACGTATCACATCTGCGTAAGTGTCTAGCAACGAAGACGCTTATGTTCCACTGGAAGATGTGGAGATTGATGACAGACTGAACTATGTGGAACAGCCTGTAGCAATAATAGACAAGAAGGAGAAACGAATGAGGAATAAAGTAGTTCCACTCGTCCGAGTACAGTAGAAGCTTAGAAAAGGGTCGGAGTCCACTTGGGAATCCAAAGATGAGATGAGACAGCATTACCCTCATTTGTTTAGTGAATGATGGGTTTTAGGGACGAAACCCAAGGGGGTGGACTTGCAACGCCCCAAATTTTTGAAGGAAGGTGAAGTTCTCACGCGAAGTGTTGAGTTCTCGCGCGAGTCATAAAGTTCACGCGTGGAGGGCAGTTCTCACGTGACTAGAGGTTCTCGCGCGAGAACAGCTGCTAGGAGAGAGAGGGACACTATAAATAGGCCCAGACACTCAATCTTCTCCACTTTATGCGAAAAGTCCTGTTGTTGTGCTTGAAAAGAGAGAAGTTGGTGCTAGGTGGTGTCTAAGGAATGTATTCATCGATATTCGATGTATTTATGCATGTATGAACCGTATGTAATGATATTGCGCATGATTATGTAGCTTCTGCTTAAAACACTCTCGGTTTAAGTGTTGTTCGTGTGCAAAGATATCATAAGGTGAGTTCTAGACCCCTCTTTTACGTGTTTTTCCATGTTTTGGGGCTAATATGCATACCTAAATGAATGTTTTGATATAGTATGATGATATAAACTGTTATAGCACGTTTTGGGCGTTAAAGTGGTTAAAGAAGCGATAACTTGTGGATAAAGTTTCATGCAGCAGAAAAGTTATCGAGCAGGGAGCGAATTCTCGCACGAATAGTAGGTTTTCGCGGCAAGCGGTTGCCTTTCAAAAGTACTCGCGCGACTGATGATGTTCTCGCGCAAAGGATGAGTTTTCGTTCGAAGGGTGGAGTTCTCGCACGAAAACTTATACTGTTATGTGTAATGTTACCCCCGTAGAATGTGCATTAATGATAGTTTAATGATGAACTTAATGCTAAAGAATTAAAGTACATATATATATATATATATATATATATATATATATATATATATATATATATATATATATTATATCATTCTAGTTAAAGGCTAAAGAACGATGCTAAAGTCTCATGTGAAACGTTAAAGAACTTGAATAATAATTCAAGAACAGTTACCTAATAAAGCACAGCTATGAAAACGTTAAAGCGCACTAAAGAAGTCTTGCAAGCACTGCTAAAGGAGAATTGAATTCGTTGCATTCTCATATAGGAGCTACACATTGGTGTGCTTAAACGCTAAAAGAGTTATGCTTGGTGCATTCTCACATAGGAGCTACACATTGGTGTGCTCAACCGCTAAAGGAGTTATGCTTGGTGCATTCTCATATAGGAGCTACACATTGGTGTGCTCAACCGCTAAAGGAGTTATGCTTGGTGCATTCTCACATAGGAGCTACAAATTGGTGTGCTCAACCGCTAAAGGAGTTATGCTTGGTGCATTCTCACATAGGAGCTACACATTGGTGAGCTCAATTGCTAAAGGAGGATGGTATTCGTTACATTCTCACATAGGGGCTATACTTTGGGTATGCCCGCCTGCTAAAGGAGAATGGCATTTGTTGCGTTCTCACCTGATAAAGGAGCAAAGCTTTGTGCTAAGTTTAAAGATAAAGTAAACGAACAAAGATAAAGTACAGATAAAGTAAACGATAAAGTAAATGTTAAAGTAAAAGCTAAAGTATAGTTATCGAACGAGTTTTATAAAGATGGTGAATAAAGTTAAAGTTTATGCGATGTTAAAGTATGATTAAGTGTATGTTCATGATAAAGTTTAGTTAAAGTAAACTTAGAGCTCACTTAGCGTCGCTGACTTTTGTATGCATATTAGATTGGCAGGTATGCTATACATTTTGGGGTGAGCTTGGCATGGATAGGAGAGCTACCTGGCACATGGTCGAGATTGGCATCCCAGCATAGAACTTTAGATTGATAGCTAAAGTGATCTTTTGATGTTAATGTTTAAACAAATGAAAAGTTTGTATGTTCCGTTGCGCATATTAATGAAATTTTGATGTTCGAGAACTTGTGTTTCTGATGACCAAATCCAACTATGAGGTTTCCTAGAACAAGGCCTTACAAAATGGGACAAATGAAGCCTGGCATCTTCAAGACTATGTGGAAGCCAACTGCTGGCTTCTCAGGGGTAGAAACAACCCTTGTCCCAAAAATGTTAGAGCACATTACTCAAGGTGATAGTCTAGCAGCACCACCTATTATTGAACCCACACCTTCTACTTCCCAACCACCTATACAGCCAAAAATAACCATCACCTACCAAATAAAATCCAAACGAACCCCTGCACGTGCTACTCAGTTTGTGCAGGCCCCTATATCATCACCCATACAGGATGAAGTGGACACTGGAGCTCCTACTTCTCCTGAGGAGCAAACCACTCCCATATCACCAATGATCAGTGCTGAGGTTTCTTATGCTCAGCCTGATGAGCTCACAACCCCCACAGCCTTAAGCCTTCACTCAGAGTCTCAAAATTCTAGTGAACAACCTTCAGGGGATAATTACCATCCCCAGGCTCTTGATCTAAACCAACCAATCCCAAACCTTGAATTCTATGATGATGATGACATGGGCTTCAGTGAGTATCATGAGTCTCTCTTCTCCACCCCTACTCAAAGAGAGATGAGTACTCCTGTTTCTCCTATGTCTAGCCCACATCATCCACCTACTACTAAGGTGGATCTCCCTAAACTTGTTTAGGAGGTCCATATGGAAGAGGCTCTCACTTCAGTAAGTGATTACATCATTCAGACCTCAACCATGGCAACCCAGCCTTTTGACACTTCACTTGAAGTTGTCATGATGCAGGGGAAATCCAGCAACCAAAAACAAAGTGCTGGTGATGAGGAAGAAGACCTTGGTCCTATTCTCTCATGCCCCTATGATTCTTCTGATGAAGATGAGGGGAGTCTGAAACTAAAGGTGCAAAAACTAACAAAAACATGGACCTATTTAGTCTCAAAGATAAGTCACCTGGAATCTCAGGTGCTGTCTTACAAAGGAGGGTCAATGACCAGTAACTTGAGATCACCGATCTCAATGGCAAGTTAGCTGAGAGAGCACTCAGGAGAACTCAACCAGGTCCACAAGAACCTGCTGATGTGACAGACCTAACCCCAAGCTCACTTATGCAAGAAGATGATGCTACCAAAAAAGGGGAGAAAGTCCAAACAATCACAGAACCTAGGAGTTCTTCACAGAGTATGGACTTTGAGGATTCACCACCCTCACTTGCAATGGTCCATACTCAGCAACCTCCTCAAGTCTACATGGATATGGACTCACTTGCTCAAGTCTACATGGATGTGGACTCACTTGCTCAAGTCTACATGGATGTGGACTTACTCATACAAAGTTTGTTTAAGGAGGATATTCCCAGAGTTATGCCTACCCCATCTTCTCACTCTAAGAATCCAATCATGGGATGGAGGTATGACACTGATAGAAGAGCTCTAGTCATCTCTAGATCTCAGGGTCAACAGGAAATTTTCAACTTTTTCAAGCTAAGTTTCTATGAGAGCATCCATCTGATTGATCTTCTACTTTTCAACCCAAGTCAAAACAGACAAGCTGCAAGATTAGCAGATAGGATTCAAGAAAGGGTGTTTGAAGAATACAAGCTGAGGTCAAGACTATATAAATAGAGGCTAGCAGGTAAGACTTTTGGTCAACTAGATGTTGAGGTGGACCCTAAGATTAGCTTCTAAAGGGAAGCCTTGACTGAAGGCCCAAAAGTTGAACATACAAACCTTGAGACAGGAACTTCATCAGCACCTATTACCCTCAGTGAGGCACCAGCTGGTGAAGGTGCTTCACAACCTCTCTCTGGCCAGAGCTTGACTACTAAATCAGGCAATGAAGGCCAAAGCTCTCTCCACCCTGAGTCACCAAGGCCTGCAAGTGACAAAGGGAAAAGGAAACTGACTTCTAAGGAGATTAAGGAGGAGGAAAGAGAGAGGAAGAGGAAGCTAAGGGGAGAAAGTTCAAGAGAGTCTTCAGGCTTCATGGAAGCTACCATTAGGGCTGCCCTTAAGCCAAATACTCAAGATGATGAGTTGAGGGCAGCCAGGATAAACTACTTGGGGACCAGAAACTATAATGTAGATGAACTACTCTCTCTCCCCTTAGAAGCTACAAAGTCAAGAGCCATCATCCAAAAAAGCCAAAAGAAGTCTGCTGACAGACAAAGGATGATGAGCTTCTTGAAGCTGTATGGATTCTCTGAAAGGAGGCTTGGTCCAATGTCTCTATCCACTATGGATGAGCACATTAGAGTGATCAAGCAGAAGATTAAAAAGGGAGAGCTTGTTGACTTGCATTCTCCACTAAGTCCAGCTCAACCTGAGGTTGTCAAGGTTGAACCCCCTGAGACAACACAACCTAGACCTAAAGCTGCATCTCAGCCAACTTCATCTTTTGATCCACAGCAGGGTCCTCTTCATTCTCCTTATGAACCTATGAGAGAAGAGAACCTAACTGAGAGAGACATAATAGAACAACCTGGTACTGAAGGCCAGTCCTTTTAGTTAAAGACTTAAAAGAGGAGGAAAAGGCTGGCCATGAAGAGTGTTTCCAAGATGAAGACCAAGGCATCCACCTCTACACCTCAGGATGAGTCAGAGCATCCTGAGGTAGTGCAAGAAGAGGCTGCTCAACCAACTCCAACTTAAGTAGAGCCTCTTGTAACTAGAAGACCCATCTTGTCCTGGACTTTTGCTGCTAATCTAGACAGGTCGTATGTCATCAAAGATCAAGGAGGTCAAGATGTCTATTTCTAGCAAGACATGCTTGATCTTCCTCTATATGATCTCCATAAAGTGAGAAGATATTATGAGAGTCTGAGGGATCCTGACCAGATGATGAAGAAAGGTATGGTCTTAATCCTAATGAGGATTATCAACATCTAAATAACTTCTATTTTGGTAGCATCAGCCAGGGGGAGTTTGTAAGGTTATATTAGGAGGCTGATGCAACCAAAGAAGCAAAAACAACAAAGGAGCTTCCTGCATGCATGCACTGATGTACAAGGTAGAAGTTACTTCGGAAGTTTTACACTCATCACAGAAATTATTCTAAGTGTAAAATCTTCCAAAGCCAAAGACCAAATCTTCCAAAGCCAAAGATGAAGTCTTCCGAAACTTCAAAGACAAAGTCTTCCGAAGACAATAAAGTGAAGACTGATTTCTTCCGAAGACAGAGAGGACATGCTTACTCTGATCTATTTTTCCACAAAACTAACTTACTTTCAACTGCAACTCTAAAGACTCACCAACTTACACAAGTTGGTGAAAAGGTCCATACTTTAGTAAACTATAGATTATGGTCTTGAGTCTGTAGCTTCCTACTTTGTACCTTTTATCCTTTTATAATATATTAGGATGTGAGCTATGGCATGTCATAGTCACTAGTCAAAAGGCAATCTGCCTTTTGACTTTACATTGATCTTGTTGTCTAGATTAATGTTTCCAGCTGGCCTTCAAAGTATGGCCGCCTGTAGGATGTAGTATAAAGTATCTCAAGTCCTTGTATTTCTTTTTATGATTTGTAACACTTGTAATAGAACTTGAAAGCAATATACAACATTCTTGAAAACCATATTAGTCTGTTCTTGTTCTTAGTTCTGTCTCAGTTACTTGTGTTCTTAGTATCATTTACATAAACCCAGTTCCCCATTTGATCTGTTAAGTGTTCTAACACTCTCCTCATTGTGAGACTGATTATATTGACCATCTCTTAACCGGTCCTGCACTATTAATGGTGAAGTAACAAAAATACCAATATACTTCAGTAGCCAAACTTACGAAAAACAATACAAGCCATCATAAATAATTAAAATGCAAAATTCCAAATATTTGGGTTAAAAATGTCAATTTAGCAAAGTTAAAGGACCAAAATTTGCCAACTAATGAAACATTACTGTTTTGGAACCAAATCATGCTTATAAGCACTGTTATTATCTAAATTCATGATATAATAACAAAAATTTTACTCAAATACCACATCAAGACTTCAAAACTTTAAGACTTGAACCAAATTATACATACGTAATGTAATTACCAAATAGCGTACGATAAATCTAAACTTAAGGGTTGGGCTTAGATAACTTATTTATATAAAGCTAATACATATGAAATGAACTTATGAACCCTCCCGGTCGGTAGCATCCCAGCTTTCCAAGTTAATTCCGTGAACAACCCACAGGTGAGTCTCATGAACCCCCTTTTTACTTAAAACTTTTGGGGTTTAATGCATACTCTTTAAAAACTATTTTATGGTGCAACACTACTGCTACTGTCCCCGAACGTTAGCACAATCATTAACTTCGTGGCGAGCCTCGTGAATTGTGGATAGTACTATTTGGCGAATCCCCCACTGCAATGGGTCCTTATAACAGGGAAACCTCCCATTGAGATAGAAATATTATTGTAGCACAAATTAGTGTATTGTATCACTGTGCTTGGTAGTGCAAGCTTCAGCCCATAACAATAAGGGGTATGGGTTAGGGGACGTGTTGGAACATGGGTGGGTTGTCCCGTGTCAAGGTTTGATTGAGATACATTCTGTCATGCACCAGTAACGTTTTTTTACTTACTTACATCTATGTATGTTTATGAATACTATTACTGTAAAAACTTGAGCTCACCAACTTTATGTTGACATGTTTTGAGTATGTATTTCTGGTATTTATCTAATTGTAATGGGGAGTCTTGATTAGACTCCCTAAGCATTGGATTTACATATATGAGAACATGGTTGATTTACTTTAGAAGACTCACTTTATAAGAACTGTACAAGACCTTAGACGAGCCATACATGATAACAACTTTGGGGAATAGACAATAATGACCCTATGGCCTTTGCCCATGATGTAGATAGACACATGTCAAGTTATAATACAATGTACTTATTTTATTATTATTAGTGTAAACCAATGGCTCTTTTTTATTACATACATGGTTTCCGCTGTGTTTGTTGGTATTTAGTAGTCACGACTAGCCCCGGTCAACGAGGTGTGACAAATTGACACCCACTGCTTCGTGAGATTCTAGAAATATAGCATCCCTACATTACACATGTACAAATGTAAAAAGTGATGGGAATTACTAAGGCTTCCGTGCGAATCCGTTCCATGGGATACGATGAGGAAAATTGGCTAAACCTCGGGTATGAACTTTCACAAGTTGTAGTAAATCTAACCTATATAGATTTGTGTTTACAAGATCATATGATACCGAACGGTCATTGGATTTCTTCGAATCGGGTCCAGTGCAATACGAGCATCGAATGCTCTTGCTTGACACGGGTATATTGATCTGCAATAGGTTTGATGTAATTGTTCACTTCTTATCTCACCAAGTTTCTTCACTTACTTCCCATTGTGGAAAGGTCATCAAGAACTCATGGAACACCTAGTAGTTACAATTACTCATATTAATAAATATCACTTTGTCCATGTATGCTTAGAGGGTCATATACGATGCCTATGATAACAGTGTAGTGGACTATTTATAAAAATATTAATGCAGCAAGATAGGAAACCATGTACAATGAGCAAATAGAAAAAGACTATCAATCCCTATTTAAAAGTAGTAACGTCAGCCATTTCAAATTGGATTATTGTGCTACAATTGTGTTTTCATAATAATAATTTGTTGATACAATTTATGTTTAGTTTTATCAATATTAAAATATGTTCCTTCATTTTTTTCGTAATAGTAATTTGTTAAAGTGCAATTTATCTTTTTGAATTCGACAAACTTTATTTCTCATCAATGTTTTTCTGATCAGAAGACGGTAAACTAAAGTATACTATAAGTAAACAGTTGTTGGCTCCGCAAACGACAATTTACTCAATGTAAACACAATTTGATTAGTGTTGAATGAGAATTTAGCAATATGTCAATCTTGGCACCCAGGTTCAAATGCTAGATAAATAACTATTTAACTTATTATAATATTGTTTGAATGTGATGTAGATCCGTACACATCCAAAGACAGTAGTCCGGGACCCATGTGGCGGGTGCCATCCATCTGTGAAGACCATGGTGACTCCTCATGCTCACATGGAATCATCAGACCACAGATATGCTTCGTCATATCTTCACCCTATTTTCTTTTTAATAACAAACAACCAGTCATCATCCATTATCCCTTTCCAATTTCCCCTTCAATTAATACTCTCCTACCTTCTTCTGTTGTTATCGTTGTTTATCATCACTATCATCACCTAAAGCTTCTTCTGCTCTACTCTTTCATCTCAATTTCACTGAATCTCCGGTATTATCTCTCTCAATTCTCTCATTTCTCTTTGTTTATGCTAGGAATTTGTTGATTTGATTTCTGGGTGTTTCATTGTTAAGTTGTTTTGAGTTTAATCTTCTTTGTTGTACATGAGCTGTAAGACTGGCTGGATCTACTCAAATTCATTGAATTTTAGTTCAAATTAAGAGTAGGAGTTGCTGTATTTTGTGAATTGTACTTATCTGCAAAGCAGAGCAACTTCTTGGGATACAATTGTTTAGATGATTTTGTTAGTAGTTACTTGTATGTATGAGCATCATATGAACTCCTGATGTTTTGTTATCTACTAAAAATGTTTTGTTATCAGATAATATAGAATGAATTCCCCCAAAATCAAGCGTCGAGTGGGTAAATATGAGGTGGGAAGGACAATTGGTGAGGGGACTTTTGCAAAAGTGAAGTTTGCTAGGAATTCTGAAACTGGAGAACCTGTGGCTCTCAAGATCCTTGATAAAGAAAAGGTTCTTAAACATAAAATGGCTGAACAGGTTAATTCAACTCTCAAAATCTCTAATATTTACACTTTTTCCCTTCACATGACTCAGATTTGCTTCATTTACTTTCTTTCTTATGTATTATCTTGATGATGATGATGATGATGCAGATAAAAATGGAAATTGCAACTATGAAGTTGATAAAACATCCAAATGTGGTCCAATTATACGAGGTCTTCTAATATTATTCTTGTTAAAATTAAAAAAAATATTTATTTATGTGTCTTCTTTAACAGTGTTTTTGTTTCTTTAGGTTATGGGGAGCAAAACCAAGATATTCATCGTACTCGAGTTTGTCACAGGGGGAGAGCTTTTTGATAAAATTGTAAATTGATGATCTTTATATTTGTCATGCTCAATACATTAGAGGGTGGAGAGAATGTACATTAATGTTACAGTTTGATTATGAAGGTGAACCATGGACGAATGCATGAAGATGAAGCCAGAAAATATTTTCAACAGCTTATTAATGCTGTTGATTATTGCCATAGCAGGGGTGTCTACCATAGAGATCTAAAGGTAGTAAACATTCTTTTATTTTCAAGATTCTCCTTTGGCTGATAGTTATTATTGGATGTTTTTATCCATCTGTATTTAATAGTAATGAAATAGTTTCACTACTTTCTCACATTGTTCTTTTCTTTGCAGCCAGAAAATTTGCTTTTGGATGCTTCAGGAAACCTCAAAGTTTCAGATTTTGGACTGAGTGCCCTTTCTCAACAAGTTAGGGTAAGTATAAGATTTTAACTTTTAATTGTTCTTTGTGTTCAATATTATATTTTATTCTAAAGGTTTATTTTACAGGATGATGGCTTGCTTCATACGACGTGTGGAACTCCAAATTATGTTGCTCCTGAGGTGCAGACAACTTTTAACTCTATCCTCATATTCATTATGCATACAAGAGGTGTCAAAATGGGTTGGTTGGCTAAGCTGTGTAACAGGTCAAAATGGGTATTTAGTAGGGCCAAAACACTTTTTTTCAAATTATGAGCAGATAACTGATTTGGCCTGTTTGGCTTGTTAGATATGAAACATAACCCAAACTGACTTGTTTGTAAATGGGTCAAAATTGCCACCTCTAAATTGAGTTATCATCTTCACCTACTGCCTGCTCATGTAATGATGATATTTAATCTTTTTTAGGTCTTGAATGATAGAGGATATGATGGAGCCACTGCAGATTTATGGTCATGTGGAGTCATTCTCTTTGTACTGCTTGCAGGTTACTTGCCATTTGATGATTCTAATCTTATTAACCTATATAAAAAAGTGAGCCTTATATTAAATTCTGGTGTACATTCAATTCCTTCTCGTCACAATCTCTTTTTGAGTTACTTTGGGTGTTTTTATCTGTAGATTTCGGCTGCAGAGTTCACTTGTCCTCCATGGATCTCCTTTAGTGCCATAAAATTGATAACTCGCATATTGGATCCTAACCCCATGACGGTAAGTGTTTGTACTCATGTTGACAATTTCTTATTGAGGTCATGGCTTCATCATTTCTGGAATAAGTTTAGGGGAGTGTTTGGATTTGCAGTTTGGAACCAAGTGTTTACCGTTTATTACCCGTACCTGCTATCCAATCTGCCCTGACTGCCCATTTTTCAACTCCTAATAGCTATTGTGTGCTAACTATTATCTTAATCACCTCATCCCCACCCCCACCACCCCCACCCCAACCCGCTCTCCCTCTTTCATGTGTTTAATCGGTGCAATATGTAGAAAAGATACATGTGCCTAGGATATCCTGGTGGTAATTGCCTAATTGGTGTACTCCCCAACTAAAAGGCTGTGGGTTCTAGTTCTGCAGGGTGCCGCATGTGGTGATTTTATTCTAGAATTTTATTCTAGAAAATTCTAGGTGTTGCTCAAAATGCATTATAAATACCATAATCATGAATTATTTTCTATTAAAACTACATCATTAACAATTGTATTAACACCATTGCAGCATTTCACTATTCATATACTATGTAATATTAATATTTATGCCTATCTCAACACCTCTTTTTGTGACAGCGGATAACAATACCTGAGCTTTTGAGTGACGTGTGGTTTAAAAAGGGTTTTAAACAACCTGAATTTATGGAGAAAAAAGAGGCAAATTTTGATGATGTAGAAGCAGCTTTTCAAGATACAGAAGTAAGTTTATCGACTTTGTTATACTACATATCATATTTTTGGGGTGTTCAAAATCGGATATCTAAAATTTTCGGATAGTGAATTTCAATATCCAAATCTGAATCAGAAATTTTGGATTCGGATATCCGAAAACTCCGATTCAGATTTGGATATCATATCCTAAAAAAGTATGTATTATTTAATATTTTTTATGAAAATCTGATAACTTTTATTAAAAAAAATTTGAATATCTAAAATTTCTAAATAATATTTTTTATTTGGTAGCTTTTATTGAATATTTTGGATATCCGAATATTTTCAAAAACACTATCCGAATCCGAGAATTTCGGATATCTGAAATTTAGATATCCGAATTTTCGGATATTTTAGTTTTTGGATTTTCAGATATTTTAGGTCAGATTTTCAGATATTTCGGATTAGGTTTCTGATTAGGATATTTTTGCACACCCCTTAAATATTTAACCATTTCCCAATATAGGGTTTTGGAAAATGTGATATCTTAGAGGATAAGCATGATGTTTTGTCACTCAAACACATATCCCCAGTGTGGGACTATGGGATAAAGTTGTATACATGTTTACGTGACTTTGGGTTCAGCCATGGTAGCAAGATGGGTGGGTTGGGTAACTAGGTAAAACATGTTTAAGTTGATATTGGTCGAGATGCAATGAGTGTGGTTGGATTGACCCACAATTCACAAACACTTTTTCACCCAAGTTTGTTATAAATAGTAATAAGTTAATTATTATAACAAAAGAATAAGTTTGTTATAAATAGTAATAAGTTAATTATTATAACAAAAGAATATTGTATTATTATTACAATAATAATCTACATCTTTGAATAAAATGATTTACTGGGTTGTAAGGCAACTTTATTCAACCAACTACCCTTCTAGCTGAATAATTTTTTTATTTGATGCTTTTGAAATTAGAAACAACCCAAATCAATATATTCATAAGTAAATGGGTCAGATTGGCCATTTGGTTGGAGAATTGAGCATTATTTACTTAGGTCGTGTTTTGGGAGTTTTGGGCGCCAGAACCATATAAGGAATCAAATTTCCATTTGATTAAAATAATAATAAAAATAAAAATAAAATAAAGTGTGTTTTTCTAATGAAATGATTGGACCATTTCTGAAGGAATGTGATTTTGTTCTCTATGCTAGTTTTCATTCCATGTTAGGGGTTTTTTGTAAGGCCCCGTTCCCGGGACGCTTACAGTCGGTCAATCATTGCATAATACATTTAAAACACATCATTTGCAGCGGAATTAAAACTTTTCATTCATGATTAAAATCGTGTCAATACATCAAATCATTCATTTACATCTCAAAAATTTGTTAACACAATAATCATTCCCAAAAATGTGGATGCCAGACGCTAATCATTCCCAGTGGCTTATGCATCCATCATCCTGATTATCTGCAACTATTATGCATACAAAAGTCAGCTACGCTATTCTAGTTTATAATTAAAATACTTTACTTTTCGTTAAAACATATCCTTTACTTTCGTTCATGATCACACATCGTACGTACATCTTGATAATAATTATTATCTTATCATCATCGTTCATAATCGTTCGTTTTCGTACTTTCTTTCGTTCTTTCACTTTTAATCTAGATCCTGTCATAGGCTACGCCGCATCATTGTGCACGAAGCAACTTCCGTCTTGGGGTCAAGCGACAAGGATCCCGTTTTCATACGTCTTGATCAGTCACAAAGACTGACCCCCCTGTGTGCATCCTCATGGGTTAGCTAAACCGCCCACAGTTGAGCTAACAACCCCTCAATGAGTTGTGAACCTCCTTTCAATTTGCTTGCAAAACTTTCATTCATTCATTACGTTCTAGTTTCATCATCGTTATCTTTCACTTTCGTTACGTAATACTTTACTTAGATAATCATACATATCAAGTAAAGTCACATCATAAAACATATAGTTTTAAAAAGTCGTTTAATGTGAAAAGATAACACATCACACATAACAGTATAGCAAGCGAAAACTTAACGTACATCAGCAACATCTCGCGCGAAAACCATCAAGTCGCGCGAGAACAACATATCGTGCGAGAACTTACAAGTCGCGCGAGAACTACCTGCCGCGCGAAAACATGCATATCGCGCGAAAACTTCCCATAATTCAAAATCTTAACGTACATCAAAACTGCTCGTGCGAAAACTATAGGTTTTCCCCGCCCAATCACAACTTATCGCGTCTAAGGCTGTTCTAACATGCAAACACCTTAACAACATCATACCAAGCATGAACAGGCACATTCAAACGTCTAGTATGCATAATAGCCCCAAAGCATAAAAACTTGCGTAAAAAGGGGACTAGAAAGTCACCTCTTGAAGTTCTAGCACAAACACAACCTTCCCGAAGCCTTTGCCGAGCGAAAACTACATAACCATGCATTATATTCATCAATAATCCATTCTTAGTACATAACACGAGTTACATACCTTAAACACTTGGATTATTCACTCTCTCTCTACGCAACCGATTTCTCTCTCTAGCAGCTAAACTTTTCGCGCGAAATGGAGTCAGACTGGGTGTTCTTAGCTATTTATACCCAGCTGAGCTTATCGCATGAACTTCTCGCGCGAGAACTTCTTTTCGCGCGAGAACTTCACCTGCCTTCTTTATAATTAAAAACTTTACTTTTCGTTAAAACATATCCTTTACTTTCGTTCATGATCACACATCGTACGTACATCTTGATAATAATTATTATTATCTTATCATCATCATTCATAATCGTTCGTTTTCGTACTTTCTTTCGTTCTTTCACTTTTAATCTAGATCTTGTCATAGGCTACGCCCCATCATTGTGCACGAAGCAACTTCCGTCTTGGGGTCAAGCGACAAGGATCCCGTTTTCGTACGTCTTGATCAGTCACAAAGACTGACCCCCCTGTGTGCATCCTCATGGGTTAGCTAAACCGCACCCAGTTGAGCTAACAACCCCTCAATGAGTTGTGAACCTCCTTTCAATTTGTTTGCAAGACTTTCATTCATTCATTACGTTCCACTTTCATCATCGTTATCTTTCACTTTCGTTACGTAATACTTTACTTACATAATCATACATATCAAGTAAAGTCACATCATAAAGCATATAGTTTTAAAAAGTCGTTTAACGTGAAAAGATAACACATCACACATAACAGTATAGCATGCGAAAACTTAACGTACATCAGCAACATCTCGCGCGAGAACCATCCTATCGCGCGAAAACCATCAAGTCGCGCGAGAACCACATATCGGGCGAGAACTTACATATCGCGCGAAAACTACACATTTCGCGCGAAAACTTTCCATAATTCAAAATCTTAACGTACATCAAAACTGCTCGCGCGAAAACTACAGGTTTTCCCCGCCCAATCACAACTTATCGCGTCTAAGGCTGTTCTAACATGCAAACACCTTAACAACATCATACCAAGCATGAACAGGCACATTCAAACGTCTAGTATGCATAATAGCCCCAAAGCATAAAAACTTGAGTAAAAAGGGGACTAGAAACTCACCTCTTGAAGTTCTAGCACAAACACAACCTTCCCGAAGCCTTTGCCGAGCGAAAACTACATAACCATGCGTTATATTCATCAATAATCCATTCTTAGTACATAACATGAGTTACTACACGAGTTACATTTCTTAAACACTTGGATTCTTCACTTTCTCTCTACGCAGCCGATTTCTCTCTCTAGCAGCTAAACTTTTCACGCGAAATGGATCGAGACTGGGTGTTCTCAGCTATTTATACCCAGCTGAGCTTATCGCATGAACTTCTCGCGCGAGAACTTCACCTGCCTTCTTTTTCTTCAAAATTTTCGGGCGTTACATTTTTTTTTTCATTCCACTATGGAATCGAATGAAAAGTTACAATGCAAGTCACTTTTAATTTGTAATCTTCACTAACATTAATCTTTTTTAAAAGTTTTAATAGATAAGATTTTTAACATAAGTAACTAGAAAATATACTTCTCCTTTGTAATTTAACAAAGGTTTTAGTGAGCTCCTTAATGCTTAGTTTGATTACAAATAAAATCAGTAACTTTCATATGCATACTGTTTAAGCTGAGATAAAATTATACATTGTATTTAAATGCTTAATTGAGTTTTGGAAAGTTTATATATCTGTTTTGCATCAGGAGTATCATGTGACAGAAAAGAAAGAACATCCAGCTGCCATGAATGCTTTTGAGTTGATCTCTATGTCTAAGGGGCTCAACCTTGGAAATCTTTTTGAGATGGAACAGGTTAATATATTTTACTTTGTGAATGATGCTTATAAGCCTTATATACTTACTGTTGGACTATAAATAGCAAGTAGGCCAAGCAGGTTGGGTAACAGGTCAAACATGTTCAGGTGAAAGCAGGCGGTTTTTGGTGCCTGTCTAAATGGGTCAGGTTTGGGTAACCCTAGAATATTTTATACAAACATATTTTTTGGTAATAAAGTAATCGTATGCCAACTATAATTTACAGAAGTTCTATTATTTCCAGTTGGAGGTTTTATGCATTAAAAATTTTTGGGAGACAATTGATATGTTTTCTCTTTTTCTCTTATGCTTTTTACCTGCTTACCTGTTGGGGATAAGACATAACCCAAATCTAGTGCAATTGTAAAAATTGCAACCTTTAGTAATGATCAAAGTAAAATTCAGAGCGGGCATGGAACTTTTATTGTTATAATATATATCGTTTCTTGAAAATATTTGGCCACAGGCATTCAAAAGGGAGACAAGATTCACATCTAGATGCCCGGCGAATGAGATAGTTAGTAAAATTGAAGAAGCTGCAAAGCCTCTCGGTTTTGATGTGCAAAAGAAAAACTATAAGGTTAGAAAAAGTACTGTCAATACGCTTCAAATAGGTAGGCTTTTGGATGAGTAATAATTCTGTGTTTCTCACCTCAGTTAAGGCTAGAAAATATCAAAGCTGGGAGAAAAGGAAACCTCAATATTGCTACCGAGGTACAGTTGTGAAATTATGGATAATTTTGACAGAAATAATTTTCACATGGTATCTTACAATTATTCCCTTTACTAGGTCTTTCAAGTAGCACCATCACTTCACATGGTTGAAGTAAGAAAAGCAAAAGGAGATACTTTGGAATTTCATAAGGTACACTATTCATGTATTACATGTAACATTACTTTTCTTTGTTATGAGCACGTGTGTTCAACAAAATATTAATTACGTACATAGAGTGTGTTGTTTGTCTGGTTTTGGCAATTATGCCATCACCTCACTTTGGTTTGGCGGGTTGGGCAACGTGTCCTAAAGGAACAACCTGACATGAAACATCGTTTATCTTTTATTATTTAGATTTTATAAATATGTAACTTGTTAAGTATGAATAAAGAAAGTATACTGTTAAAATAATTATAGAAAAATAAATAAAGCAATTTAGAAAGTTAATGTATTATATTTATGTTTTGGGCGACTTTTGACGTGTTTCCATTTCGATAATTTTTTTAAAATCCACTCCTCTGACTTGCTGGAGACCAAATATACCTGGGTCAAAATTACCACCTCTAGTAATTAATATAATTGTAAAGTGAGTAAACTTATGTTATACTAATGGTGTAAAATCTTCAAGGGTAGTGCAGTGGTAAGTTGGTTCCTCTAGCAAGGTGTGAGATTCGAATCCACCGTCCGCTACTTTCCTACCTCAACCCCTTGAGGCCCACGGGCCCACGTGTGAGCGTAAACCATACTTTCTGGTCCAACTGATTAGCAAGTGTATTAGTGCGGGCTGTGAGTTTTCCCCAACGTGTTCTCGTGGTCAGCAAAAAATAAACAAAGTTAACATTTGACTTACCTGTTACTTAAGTTTTGGAGTTTTTTGTTTCGTTTTGCTGCAGTTCTACAAAAGACTTTCAAGTAGCCTCAACGATGTCGTTTGGAAAACAGAAGAAGAAATGCAAGAACCCAAGTAGAAAATTGAGAATCTTATTCTCCTCATGCGGTTTTTTAAGATTATGTTGAGGAGAACACTATGCTGCATATTAAGTTTCTTGTCGTTCGTTTGTATCAGTGGAAGATTTTCACTTGTAGATTGACATGTTGCCCATTGTTTGTTTGATTAGAACTCTAGTTAAAAGAACACAAGTGGTAAAAGAATCTATGTATTTGGTTATTTTTTTCCCTTGTGAATGTGATCAACAGATCAAATTGTCCATAATGGAATTCTTTTGAAATTGGCCAGAAAGCACATAGAATCTGTGAGGTATTGTACTTTATCTTTCTCCTAATCAAAAGATATGCAATTGATTCTTATATTGACACATGGTCCATTGTGATACGTGCCATGTCTTTTGGAAGATAATAATTAGCATTAAGTTAATTATCTAAGTTAGGTGTACGTAAATATTATGTGTAATATAAAGCATGTCCCAAGTGTTAGTAAATGGGTCAATTCGGGTAAAGACATAATTCCCGCCAAAATAAACTATCATTGGCGGTTGTGTATAACTGTCATGTATGTATGTATATATAGGACACTCATGTACGGATTCTAATCAATCGAATCCATGTTTATGTTTTCCCACCAATTCGCCTTTCCCCTCAATTCTCAATCACAAGTAATATAATAACTTTTGGATGTGCCTAAGTTCAACATGGTATCAGAGGCGCGATCAAGGGACTGTGAAGAACGATCAAGCAAGTTCGGTGGAAGATCCGATTCGTTGTTTGAATTGGAGGATGTCTTTATGCCGGGAAGTATTGATGGGTGTGAAACTTTCGCATTTTTTCGCGTGTTGTATGTAGACCGAAGGGTCATGGGAAAGAGAGTACGACATATGATCAGATCGATCAGAAAATAGAGGGTCGCAATGGGAACTCTCTTCGCATCAAAGCAAGCAATTCAAACATCAAGGGTTGTCGTTCGATGGCAGAAGACAAAAGTGTTGCCAAAGAAGAAAGTAATCGACAAACCATATCAAAGGGGATTTACAGTGGGTATCCAAAAGGAATGTGTTGTAGTTATTGTCATCAACCGTTTCATTACAGGCGAGATTGTCCAGATTGAAAGAAGAATAAAGAATATATGGTCAATGGAACCGACAATCAAACATGGGACTGCATATGGTATGCAAGCCTCATGCAAAAGCAACATGCAACAGGTAACAACTTTTTTTAACTTTCTCAAAATCGTTTGGAGTAGAAAGTTGTGTAGATAGATACACAAAAGAGTTTTTTCGGGGTAAAGGAACCATATTAATCCGTAGCAACAATCAAAATCATTTGATTAAGGATGTGTTCTACATCCCGACCCTCAAAAAGAATCTGTTAAGTATTGCAAAGTTAGCAAATCAAGGATTAAAAGTTCTATTTAATGGGAGTACATGTTCAATTAAAAGACCCATAAACCATGTAAGTTACCCCAACTACATGTATCAAATCGAAAGAACTACAGACAAGTTTGAAAGAAACACTTTAAAGGATACAAAAGATGCAGAGGAATCAAAGGAAGAACAAAATCAAGAAGGGTGCGAGAGAAATGAACAACCAAAGTTGTGCAAGCACTTTGAAGATATTACGGTTGAAGTGGAGAAGAATGCTCAATGACTCAACAAAGAAAAAGCACCGATCGTGTACCCGACGAATGTCTCATCAATGCAAGACTACATAGTGTTTTTAGATCTCATTAACATAGCAACAAAGATAGAGCAATATAAGAAAAGTTTCAAGGCAGAATTCGAAAGTATTATAGAATGGTTCTTGAAAGATTTCTTAAAAGTTAAGACATGAAACCCGATACTACCAAGGGATGCATTCGGTCATCAAGCTAACCTCATGAAACTGTATATTGTAATGCAAAAGAATGGAGGATATGAAGACATTAATAAGGATGGAAAATGGAAGAAAATAATAACTCAAATGGGTTATACTTTAAACTCTTTAACTAATGCAGATTAAGACAGCCTCATCAATTCGTTTAAGAACATTTATCTACAATACTTGGAGATGCTAGAGTGGTACCATCTAAGTACAAAGGAAGGGAGATAAAAATCGAGATAGGAAGCGGCTTATTTGTAAAACCCGGAAATTTCAAAAAAAAAAAGAAGGGGAAAAGTAAAGGAGCAAACAAGTTATTATTTTGAAAAGCAAGGGGTTAAAAGTGTACAAGGGTCAAACCGGCCCATAATGGGGTTTAAAAAGAAAGTAAGGCCGCCCATACTCTCTCCTCATGCACTCCAATCATACAGCTAGAGTGAGAAAAATAAACTTCCATCCGGTTCTAGATAGAGAAAGTGGAAGAAATCTTCAAAATGTGAGATTTTATGGTGTTTTCTTCTCGGTTTCAGTCGGGTTCAAGCTTCTGGACCGATTTCTATGTGTTTCATTATGTTTAGTTGCTTGTTTTCGTGTGTTTAGGTGTTAGAACTCAAGGTTTGCTCTCAGGTTTGTTGTGTTTTGCTCGAAAGCTGTTTAAGGTGAGTTCTAGATCTCCTCTTTTACTTGTTTTCTACTTGTTTGGGGCTGACATGTGTACTAAAAAGAATGTTTATTTACCAAACTATGTTTTCCATGAAAATAGGACTGTTTACGAAAGATGTATGTTTTAAAAGATTTCTATGATGTTGTATGGTTGTTTGTTATGATTTAAGTGTGAACCTGATAGATCTATGCTAAGTATATGTTTAGAAGTGTTGTATGGGACTAGAAACAGCATAAGTTGGATCGTAAGTGTTGAACATGTTCTCCGCTGTGGACACTAACTGTCCGCTGTGGACACTTGAACATTGTTAGAATGTCCGTTGTGAACACTTTAAGCATTTAGACTGTCCGTTGTAGACACTTAAGTGTGCATGCATGTCCGCTGTGAACATTAGTCGTCTGCTGTGGATCCTTTAAATACTTTAGACTGTCCGCTGTGGGCACTTGTAATGTCTAATTCATCCGCTATGAACCTTAGTCATCCGCTGTGGACTTGGTTGTCTGCTGTGGACACTTAATCATCCGTTGTGGACATACTTAGTGTTTTATTCAAGCGCTGTGGACTTTGGTCGTCCGCTGTGGACTTTGGCTATCCGCTGTGTACACTTAGTACTTAAGTCATCCGCTGTATACTTTATTCATGCGCTGTAAACACTTAGGTTTATTCTGAAATTTTGGGAATAGAAATTAAGTGACTGGTACTTATGTTTAATGGGAGATTATGCTTGTTTAATGTTTCTAATGTTTGAGTCTTTTCTTATGTGCTGCTATTATGAATATTAATATTTCATGTTATGTGATTCTAATGACCGGATAACTTAAAAGTATTATGCATAATCAAGTGGTCACAAAGGAATAAAAGAAAGACAGTGTAACCTAATGAATGCTACCCTCGGGCCCTTATGATAAATGAAAAGTCTTGCAAGCACAATGAATAGAGGTGCACGACCTTGTTGTCGTTAGCTCAACTGATGTGTGGCTGTTTCAGGATGCACATCTAGGTTCTAATCCTTGTGATTGACCGATGAATAAATGGGACCTGTATTCATGAGCAGGCTTCATGCCTAGCAGTGTGGGTCAACTGTCAGGGGTTAGCTACCACTTATAAATGTGAACTGATAGGGGTTCGACATCTGTTGCCAACCAATAATATAGGCTCTTGCTTTGTGCAATCCTAATTAATGAAAGAGAAAGATAATGAAAGAAAGAAAGATAATGAATTTCCTAATGAATGATTATGTGTGATGATGGATGAACACCAAGTGAAGCTTACAAAATGTATATTTTTTATATTATCAAAACTAGAACTCATTCAGCAACGCTGACTTTTTATATGCATATCAGTTGGTAGGTAATGATGTTGCTAGGGATGGCACGAGGTTGAAGTTACTTGGCAAATAAAAACTGGCATCCATGTTATGCAGAAATGATATTTTTGTCTTGTAATACAATTAAATGTCATTTTTGAAACTTATAACAACGATGTATTTCTTGGCAAAAGTTATTATTAATGCATGAAATGGTTTTTGTTTAATTATTTCGCTGTCATGTTTTCTTACTTCAAGGTATTTTAATTTGTAAAGTGCTATGAATGACCAGCTGTGGGGTTTCCCGGGAACTGGGCCTTACAAGTTGGTATCAGAGCCAAAGTTTAAGAGAATTGGGTAAATTATTTTCAAATCTAAACTTAAACTGAAAATGGGACCAAATGGAGGGATGCCAGCCCAAGTAGCTACGTGCCATCAGGTAATTTTCTTAAAGTTAATAAGTATTATGTGCGTGTGCTATTTGAACTATGTGCTTTTAGTAGATTTGGATGCTGATGTAGTCAGGATAGGAAATGGTTGGGGAATGAAGAGTAAAGTAAGTGGCTAATCACAACTGGCCACTATAATTAGGGACTTACTATACTTGAAAAAATCCGAGCTATTGCCTTGAATGATCGTGTCGGTGTTTGGATCTTATAGTACTTAGGAGATGGCTGGTGGAAGGTCTTCGAAGGCTTCACGAGGTGGAGGTCATGGTGGACGTGGTGCTGGGTCACGTGTCACGAGGAACAGGGCTAAGACTGCCGATACGGCACCAGAAGAGCCCGAGCTTCATCACCTTGAAGGTGGGGATGAGAGCCCTAATTTGAAGGCCTTAGTGAAGGAGGCTATAGTTGAGGGGGTCCATCAAGTCATGCACATGATTTTGCCATCTGTGGTGACTGGGGTCACTAGGGCCATAAGGGAAGATGCAATAAGATGGGAGAACTGGAGTGGAAAACATTTTGGTAGTGGTGGTTTCACTCCTACGGGCAAAAAGGCGAAGGTAGAGCGTCGTAAGGTGGCTGCAACCGATGCAGGGGGTGAAGGTGTGCAGCAAGTGTGGGAGAGACCATGCGGGAGAATGTAGGTGGGGATCAAATCTCTACTTTCAGAGTGGAAAGGAAGGCCACATGGCAAGAGATTGTCGCGTGGTGAGGTGTTACAACTGTGGCGAGATGGGGTACATGAGCAAAGACTGCAAGAAGCCAAGGGATGAGAACTCCAGGGCAAGAAAAGGGATTGAGAAAGAGAAAGAGGAACATAGGGCTAAAGCCAGGGCATTCACTGTAACCCAGGAGGAGGATAAGGTGGACCCTGACATCATGTCAGGTACATTCCTAGTAAACCAAACTTGTGCCTCTGTGCTTTTTGATTCTGGTGCTAGTAGGAGTTTTATTTATGCTACCTTCTATGATAAGTTGACCATTAGGAGTAGAAAGATTGATGAGCCATTCGATGTAGAAACTGTCATTGGTAAGTCTACCAGGATTTCTGATGTGGTAGAGGATTGTGAGATAGAGTTGGAAGGCTACAGGTTCTTTGCTAGATTATTCCTGATGCCCTTAGGCGGGTTTGATGTAGTCCTAGGGATCGATTGGCTAGTAGCCTATGAGGAAAATATCATGAACCGCAAGAAGATGATTCTTCTAACCGCGCCCAATGAGGAGTTCGGTGATGATTTATGGCGATAGAGTTCGTACGGTCCCGGAAGTAATTTCGATGGCTGTGGCTGAGAAGTGTATGAGGCGGAGATGTTGTAAGGCCCCATTCCTGGGACGCTTACAGTTGGTCAATCATCACATAAAACATTTAAAACACATATCATTTGAAGCGGAAACACATCTTTCCGTTAATAATTAAAATTGTGTCAAAACATCGCATCGTTTGTTTACATCACAAAATTGTATTAACAACATAACGTTCTCAAAAATGTGGATGCCAGACTCGAATCATCCCCAGTAGCTTATGTATTCATGCCTACACCTCCTCAGTATCAATAATCACTTGCCAACTATTATGCATACAAAAAGTCAGCGACGCTGAGTGAGTTCTAGTTTTATAATAAAATACACTGCTTTACGTTAAAATGTTTCATTTACTTTCGTACTTGATCATACATCATACATACATCTAGATAACATAATTATTATCTTTCATCATCATTCATCATCATCATTCGTCATCATTCATCATTCGTTTCATTCATTTCGTTCGTTAACATCGTTCATCATTATATAGATCCTGCCTTATGCTATACCCCCACGTCATGCAAAAATGCTGGTACTGTGCCGGGGCTTATAAATAAACCCCCACGTCATGCCGAAGCTGACGTAGTACTGGGGTACGCGACAAGGATCCCATCACATCATGGTCAATCTCAAGGATTAGACCCCTTTGCGCATCAACAAGGGTTAGCTAAACCACACACAGTTGAGCAAACAACTACCTCATTGAGTTGTGAACCTCTATCATTTTCTTGCAAGACTTTCATTCATTCATTACGTTTCACTTTTCATCATCGTTATCTATCACTTTCATTACATAATACTTTACTTACGTACGTACATAACAAGTAAAGTCACATCATAAAACATCTGTTTTAACATCGTTTAACGTGAAAAGATAACACATCACACATCACAGCATACCATGCGAAAACTTAAACATGCATCATCAACATCTCGCACGAGAACCAGCCTTTTGCTCGAGAACCTTACCACATTCAAATCCTACACATCAAAGTATCACTGTCGCATGAGAACTACAAGTCGCGCGAAAACTTTATGTCGCATGAAAACATGCGTATCGCGCGAAAACTACACCTTTCGCGCAATAACTTCGCAGATTCAAATTCCATAAAGTACAACTTAACTGCTCGCACGAAAACTTCGGGTTTCTACCGCCCAGTCACAACTTATCGCGTCTAATTGTTGTTCTACATGATTAACGTCATAACAATACCATCACAAGCATAAACAAGCATTTTACAAACGTTTTAGTATGCATAATAGCCCCAAAACATAAAACTTGAGTAAAAAGGGGACTAGGAACTCACCTCTTGAAGTTCTAGCACAACCACAACCTTCCAAAGCCTTTACCGAGCAAAAACTACATAATCATGCGTTATATTCATCAATAATCCATCCTTAGTACATAACACGAGTTACTACACGAGTTACATACCTTAAACACTTAGATTCTTCATTTTCTATCTCTACGCAGCAGCTTTCGCTCTCTAGCAGCAGTACTTCTCGCACGAAAATAAAGTCAGACTGGGTGTTCTCAGCTATTTATACCCAGCTCAACTTTTTGCCCAGACTTCTTTTGCGAGAACTTTTCTTTCGCGCAAGAACTTCCCCTTTCGCGCGAGAACTTCTTTTCCCTTATTTTATTGAAAGGTTTTGGGCGTTACAAGTCCACACCCTTATAGAGGTTTCGCCCCGAAACCTGTCACTCCTAGAACAGCTGTGGATAATGCTGTCTCATCTCCTCCTCGATCTCCCATGTGGACTCGGACCCCTTTCTGTGTCTCCACTGTACTCGCACAAGTGAAACCACTTTATTCCTTAACCTCTTCTCCTTTCTATCAATGATGGCCACCGGTTGCTCCACATAATTGAGCCGTTCATCTACCTCGATATCCTCAAGTGGCACAATCATATCTTCATCGGCTAAGTACTTTCTCAGATGAGATACATGGAATGTCGGGTGAATTCCACTTAACTCATCGGGTATCTCCAATCGATAGGCCACCTCTCCTACCCGAGCAATAATTTGGAAAGGCCCTATATACCTCGGGCTTAGCTTTCCTCGTTTTCTGAACCGAGTGATCCCTTTCCAAGGTGAGACCTTCAACATAACTCTGTCGACCACCTTTAATTCAATCGGTCTACGCCTCTTGTCGGCATACGACCTTTGTTTATCCTTCGCTGCCTTCATAAAGGCCTTGATCTTCTCCAACCTCTCCATTGTAGCCTCGATCACCTCAATGCTCCCCAACTCCTTCTGGCCGATATCGCCCCAACACATGAGCATCCTACACCTTCTAGCGTATAGCATCTCATAAGGGGGCATATCAATGCTGGCATGATAACTGTTGTTATATGAGAACTTGGCTAACGGTAAGTGTTCGTCCCAACTTTCACCAAAATCAATGACGCATGCTCGGAGCATATCCTCAAGCATCTGAATGGTTCTTTTTGATCGACCATCTGTTTGAGTATGGTACGCCGTACTGATATGTAGCTTCGTCCCTGTAAGGCCCCATTTCCAGAACGCTTACAAACTGGACCGTCATCGCATAAAATATTTAAAATATACATTACCGTTGCAGCGGAATTTAAAACTTTCATTAATAATCAAGAACATATCATTTCAATACATTACATTAGTTTAAAATACAGTGATATGTCAAAATATGGATGCCAATCTTCAAAACACTCCCAGTAGCGTATTCATCCATGCCTGCAACTCCTCATCATCAACAAAATACCTGCCAACTATTATGCATTCAAAAAGTTAGCGACGCTGAGTGAGTTCTAGTTTTATAAATAAAACACTTTGCTTTCTTTAGATCATAACCTTCGTAATCGTATGCGATCACACATCATACGTACACATAGATAATAATTATTATTATCTTCATCATCTTTCATCATCAATCATCACATTACTTATCATTATACGAATCCTGTCTCCTGCAATATCCCCGACTCATGTCCGAAGACTGATACTGTGTCGGGGCCTGTAAACAAAAAGCCAACTCATGTCCGAAGACTGACACAGTACCGGGATACGCGACAAGGATCCCCTACGAGTCTGTTGTGACAATAGGGTCGCTCACCTCATTGTCAATCTCAATGATTGACCTCTATCCGAGTCTGTTGCGACAACAGGGTCGCTCACCTCAATCTCATATCATTCTGTCTCATGCAATACCCCCGACTAATGTCCGAAGACTGATACTGTGTCGGGGCCTGTAAACAAACCCCCGACTCATGTCCGAAGACTGACACAGTATCGGGGTACGCGACACGGATCTCATTATCCGTTAATTTCAACTTATCATTCGTTATTTTCCTCTTTCGTTACATAATACTTTACGTAAGCACATTCATACATCACCCACATCATGTACTATAACATAATACATACGTTTTGAAAACCGTTAAACGAAGAAATATAACACATACATACAACAACAACAACCACATCAAAAACAAGCAATCACAAGCCACCAAATCCCCAAGGAAACCTATCTCAGAAAACCACCTCTTAAATCCACTCAGAAAATCCTAAGTCCAAACTAGGCGTATGGGACATCTCAGGCGCATCAGCAGAAAATTCTAAGTATAAAACTTCTGGGCGCATCAGTACTATTTGGGCGCATGTGCCCTGTTTAGGCGTTTCTCCACTATATAGGCACATGACCTACACTTAGGCGCGTGGGCACTCTGGGCGCATGGGCACTATTCGGGCGCACCACCCTTGGGCGCATGAGGACACTTAGGCACAAAATACTTAGGCGCATGAGAACATTCTGAAATATGCCAAACTCACCCAAACACCATTCTAGCACAACCCAAACACAGATCTAGCATACTAAGAGCACCTAAAACCTTCTAAGCACCGTACTAACCCAAAAACAAGTCTAAAACATACAACCACAGCACATACATCGAACCCAACAACAGAAAACATTCGGTTATTCTCAAACACCTTTAACCCGGTATTCATAATAGCTCCAAACACTTTAAAATCAGTAAAAGAGGGGTTCTAGAAACTCACCTTGAAGCAGCTCTTCAAACCAAACACCTCCACTTATGATTTCAGCCTCAAAATCCTGAGAACAACCTTCTAAAACACCGAGAACTTCAGTTACAAGCTGCAAACTAAGCTAAAACTAAACATAAACCCAAGAAACTAACCTTTGCAGCTTCCTCTTCCCTTCTTCTTCTCCAAAACCCGATTTCTGCCCTTTCTTTCTACTTTGGCCGAGGGCCAAAAAGCAGATCTCCCTTTAAGGGGGAGGCCATACCTATTTTATTAATATAATATTAAAATTTTGTACTTTGTACACTTTACCCCCTTCAACTTGTATCCTTTTTCTTTTCCTTCTAGATACTTTTCCTTTCGTTTTCTTTTAAATAGAATTTCATGGTGTTACAGTCCCCATCGCGTCATGAAATCTCTTCCAAAACTTGGATGTAAACCTAGTGTCATGGTCAGACACGATAGACACCGGTACCCCATGACGAGCTACAATCTCCTTAATGAACAGATCTGTCAATCTCTCAAATGAATACGTCTCTCGGATCGGCAGAAAATGGGCACTCTTCATCAAACGGTCAACGATCACCCATATGGCATTGTACCCCCTTGCCGTGCGCGGTAACTTTGTAATGAAGTCCATGGTGATGTGCTCCCATTTCCACTCGGGTATATCCAAAGGTTGGATCTTCCCGTATGGTTTTTGATGCTCCACCTTCACTTGCAGACAAGTAAGGCACTTACTCACGTACACCGCTACGTCGCGCTTCATTCCCGATCACCGGTAATCTTTCTTCATATTCTGATACATCTTTGCAGCACCGGGGTGAATTGAGTATCGAGTCTTATGAGCCTCATCCATGATCTTTCCTTGTAGATCCTCGTAATGAGGAATCAATATCCGCCCAAATCGGGTTCTAACACCGAGAGTGCTCTCACCTAACTCTGCGACTAGACCCTTCATCCGCTCAGAGTTAATCCGATCTTCTTTCAGTGCTTCATCCTGAAATTCTTTGACCTGCTTCATCGCGTCAGAGGTCATTACCAACTGATAAGCCTTTACCCGAATCGGCTCGGGTTTCTCTTTTCGGCTAAGGGCATCCGCCGCTACATTGGCCTTGCCCGGATGGTAGTGGATCTCGTAATCATAATACTTGATAAGCTCCAACCATCTTCTTTGCCTCATATTGAGATCCTTTTGCTTTAAGAAGTACTTCAAGCTCTTATGGTTGGTGAAGATAGTGCACTTCTTCCCGTACAAGTAGTGCCTCCAAATCTTCAATGCAAAGACCACCGCCACTGATTCCAAATCATGGGTTGGGTAGTTAGCCTCATGGATTTTTAACTGTCGGGATGCATAGGGTATAACTTTCCCTCGTTGCATCAACACCCAACCCAATCCCGAATAAGAAGCATCAGAATAGACCACCAAGTCTTCGCTCCCTTCGGGCAACGTCAAGAGAGGAGCTTGAGTCAATCTCATCTTTAGCTCTTCAAAAACTTTCTCCTGCTCTAGACCCCATACAAACTTCACATCCTTACGGGTCCACTTAGTCAATGGTGAAGCTATCTTGGAGAAGTCTTGGATGAATCTCCTGTAGTAGCCCGCCAAACCCAAGAAACTACGAATCTCAGATGGCGTCTTTGGAGACTTCCATTGCATCACCGCCTCAACCTAATTGGATCTACCATAATTCTTTCCAGGTTGACCACATGACCCAGAAGCTGAACTTCGCATAAACAGAATGCATATTTAGAGAACTTGGCATACAGGTTCTCCCTTCTAAGCGTCTCCAACACCTCCCAAATATGACCGGCATGCTCTTTTTCACTCTTTGAATTAATCCGGATATCATCGATAAACACAATCACTGATTTATCTAGCATAGGCCGACACACCCGATTCATCAGATCCATAAAAGCAGCTGGCATGTTAGTTAAACTAAAAGACATAACGAGAAACTCGTAGTGTCCATAACGCGTATGAAAAGCTGTTTTAGGAATATCTTGCTCCTTCACCTTTAGTTGATGGTAACCGGATCGGAGGTCTATCCTCGAGAACCAACTGGCACCTTGAAACTAATCAAACAAGTCATCAATCCTCGATAACGGATACCGATTCTTCACGGTTAACTTGTTCAGCTCATGGTAGTCGATGTACATCCTCATGCTACCGTCCTTCTTCTTCACAAACAAGACCAAAGCACCCCATGGAGTGGTACTCGGTCGAATGAACCCCTTATCCAACAACTCCGGTTGCTGAGTCATCAATTCCTTCATTTCTGAGGGAGCTAAACGATACGACGCCTTAGCAACGGGTTGGGCACCAGGTATCAGATCGATCTGGAATTCAATCTCGCGGTCAGGTGGTACTCCAGATAGATCCTCTGGTAATACGTCTGGGAAGTCGCACACGACCGGTACGTCCAAAAATCATGGCACTGACGCATCCACATCCTTCACATAGGCCAGATAGGCACCACATCCATGCCTCATACACTTCTTTGCCATCAAAATTACCTTTGGAACTGTACTAACTCTATCGCCATAAATTGTCACTAAACTCCCCTCCGACGCAGTCAACCGAATCATCTTCTCACGACACACAATACTTGCCTCATAGGCTGCTACCCAATCCATCCCTAGGACTACATCAAATCTGCCTAAGGGCATCACAAACAGTCTAGCAGAGAACCTATGGCCTTCCAACTCTATGTCACAATCCTCTACCACATCAGAAATCCTTGTAGACTTACCAACGGCGGTTTCTACATCAAAGGGCTCATCAATCTTTCTACTTCTAGCAGGCAACTTATCACAGAAGGCAGCAGAAATAAAACTCCTACTAGCACCAAAATAAAACAGCATAGAGGCACAAGTTTGGTTTACTAGGAATGTACCTGACATGACATTTGGGTCCACTCTAGCTTCCTCCCGGGTCATAGTGAATCCCCTGGCCTTCGCCCTCTGCCCCTCCTTCTCAACCCCCTTCTTTTCCCCGGAGCTCTCAGCCCTCGACTTCTTGCTATCTCTGCTCATATGCCCCGTCTCGCCACAGTTGTAACACCTTACCACGCGACAATCTCTTGCCATGTGGCCCTCCTTCCCGCACTAAAAGCAGAGATTCGATCCCCACTTACATTCTCCTATATGCTCCATCCCGCACTTCTTGCATGCCTTTTCTCCCCCTGTTAACACCTTTCGATCATCCACTCTCCTCTTCTTACCTCCAGCAACAAAACCACCACTGTTGTACCGCTAGCCATTCCCATTCCTGTCATTGTTCCACTTCTTCTTTACATCCACTACCGCCACCGCCTCTCGCTCGTCATACAGTCTCCCCGCTAGATTGACCACCGACCTAAACGTACCTGGCCGAGCGGCGATCATGTGTCTGCGGATATCCGCCGACGGACCTTGGATGTACCTCTTGATCTTTGGTGACACAGGCGTCAACTGACGGGCACCAACCTTGCCATCTCGTTAAACTTCGTAGTATACTACTGGTGTGTCATAGTTCCTGCCTCCAACTGCAGGAACTCCCTCTTGACCTTATCAGGCTCCCTGTGAGGACAAAACTCCTCAATTAGCAGCTTCTTCAGCTCACCCCACCTCATCCTCCTAATCACCCTACTAGCCTCGGCCTGGACAGTATTGTCCCACCAGCACAAGGCCTAATCCATAAACGAATGGGTAGCAAACTTCACCTTTTGGTCCTCTCGGCACTCACTGATATCAAGTACTGCCTCCATCTCCCTCACCCATCGATGAGCAGCAGGAACACTCCCATTCCCATCAAATGTCGGGGGCTTGCATCTTTGGAATGCCCTATAGTTGCACCCCTTCATAGTTTCTTGCATTGCTTCCTCCCCCTCATCATCATTAGAGACAACCATCTCAGTCTCTAGTTGCTCCTCTTCCTTTGAACCTCCTCCTTCACCCCCTCGCCTAGCGGTTTTCCTCCTCTCCTCCTTCTCCTTCTTTTCATCCTCCATTACGGCAAGAATAACCTCGGTCACTACAAACGGCAGAATCATCTGCATGACCTGATGAACCTCCTCAACTACCGCCTCCTTTACTGAGGCCCTCAGATTAGCACTCACATCACCGCCTTCATGGTGATGAAGCTCGGGCTCTTCAGGAGCCGTTTCAGTAGTTCTAGCCCTATCCCTCGTGACACGCGGTCCAGCACCACGTCCACCACGACCTCCACCTCGAGAAGCTTTTGAAGATCTACCACCAGCCATCTCTAAGCTCTATAAGATTCAAACACCAACACGATAATTCAAGGTAATAGCCCAGATCGTGTCAAGTATAGTAAGTCCCTAATTACAGTGGCCAGTTGTGATTAGCCACTTACTTTACTCTTACTTCTCCAAACATTCCCTATCCTGACTATATTAGCGTCTAAATCTACTAAGAGCACATACACCACAAAGCACACGCACATAATTCCTTTTCCATTATGTTGCATAAAATGTTTACATAAAACCTTTACATGCAGGCATGTAGCTACTAGGACTGGCATCCCTTTCCTTTCATACCATTCTCAGTTTAAGTTTAGGTTTTTGAAAATATTTTACCCAATTCTCTTAACTTTGGCTCTGATACCAACTTGTAAGGCCCCTTTCTCGGGACACTTACAGTTGGTCAATCATCGCATAAAACATTTAAAACACATATCATTTGCTGCGAAAATACATCTTTCCATTAATAACTAAAATTTTGTCAAAACATTGCATTGTTTGTTTACATCACAAAATTGTATTAACACCATAACGTTCTAAAAAATGTGGATGCTAGACTCGAATCATCCCTAATAGCTTATGCATCCATGCCTGCACCTCCTCAGCATCAATAATCACCTACCAACTATTATGCATACAAAAAGTCAGTGACGCTGAGTGAGTTCTAATTTATAATATAATACACTGCTTTACGTTAAAACGTTTCATTTACTTTCATTCGTGATCATACATCATACATACATCTAGATAACATCATTATTATCTTTCATCATCGTTCATCATCATCATCATCATTCGTCATCATTCATCATTCATTTCGTTTATTTTGTTCGTTAACACCATTCATCATTATATAGATCCTGCCTTATGCTATACCCCCACGTCATGCAAAAATGCTGGTACTGTGCCGGGGCTTATAAATAAACCCCCATGTCATGCCAAAGCTGACATAGTACCAGGGTACGCGACAAGGATCCCATCACATCATGGTCAATCTCGAGGATTAGACCCCTGTGCGCATCATCAAGGGTTAGCTAAACCGCACATAGTTGAGCAAACAACTACCTCATTGAGTTGTGAACCTCCATCATTTGCTTGCAAGACTTTCATTCATTCACTACATTCCACTTCTCATCATCGTTATCTTTCACTTTCATTACATAATACTTTACTTACGTATACGTACATAACAAGTAAATTCACATCATAAAACATCTCGTTTTAACATCGTTTAACGTGAAAAGTTAACACATCACACATCACAGCATACCATGCGAAAACTTAAACATGCATCATCAACATCTCGCCCGAGAACTAGCCTTTCATGTGAGAACCTTACCACATTCAAATCCTACACATCAAATCATCACTGTCGCACGAGAACTACAAGTCATGCGAAAACTTCATGTCGCACGAAAACATGCGTATCGCGCGAGAACTTCCTATCATGCGAGTACTACCTGTCGCACGAAAACATGTGTATCGCGCGAAAACTACACCTTTCATGCAAGAACTTCTCAGATTCAAATTCCATAAAGTACAACTTAACTACTCGTGCGAAAACTACGGGTTTCTCCCTCCCAGTCACAACTTATCATGTCTAAGGGTTGTTCTACATGCTTAACATCATAATAATACCATAAAACTTGAGTAATAATACCACAAGCATAAACATGCATTTTAGAAATGTTTTAGTATGCATAATAGCCCCAAAACATAAAACTTGAGTAAAAAGGGAACTAGGAACTGACCTCTTGAAGTTCTAGCACAACCACAACCTTCCCGAAGCCTTTACCGAGCAAAAACTACATAATCATGCGTTATATTCATCAATAATCCATCCTTAGTACATAACACGAGTTACATACCTTAAACACTTAGATTCTTCACTTTCTCTCTCTACGCAACAACTTTCTCTCTCTAGCAGCAGTACTTCTTGCGCAAAAATAGAGTCAGACTGGGTGTTCTCAGCTATTTATGCCCAGCTTAACTTTTCGCCCAGACTTCTCGCACGAGAACTTTCCCTTGGCGCGAGAACTTCCCCTTTCGCGTGAGAACTTCTTTTGCCTTATTTTATTGAAAGTTTTCGGGCGTTACAGATGTGGTGCCTATCTAGCCTATGTGAAAGAATGTGAATGCGTCAGTACCATAATTGTCAGACATACCGGTTGTGGGTGACTTCCAAGACGTATTCCAAGAAGATCCATCAGGCGTGCCACCTGACCGTGAGATCGAGTTCACAGATCATAAGGGCCTAAAGTATTTCTTCCAGCAAAAGGATCTTAACATGAGGAAAAGGAGGTGGTTAGAGTTGACCCAGAGTTATGGTTGCGAAATTCGTTATCATCCAGGCAAGGCAAATGTGGTTGCTGATGCCCTTAGTGGAAAGGAACTACCTGAACCGATTTGGGTGAAGGCTTGTCAGCTGATTGTCACTCCTGATGTCATGGGTCAGATCAGAGAGTTCTAAGATGAGGCACTGAAAGATGATAGGATCAACTCTGAGCAGATGAAGGGCCTTGTTATGGGGATCTAAGGGGAAGGATTATGGATGAAGCTCATAATATTCCATCCATCCTGGTGCTACAAAGATGTATCATGACCTGAAGAACGATTATTAGTGGCCAGGGATGAAGTGTGACATGGTGGAGTACGTGAGTAAGTGCCTAACCTATTTACAAGTGAAGGCAGAGCATCAGAAACCATACGAGAAGATCCAACCCTTGGAAATACCCGAATAGAAGTGGGAACACATCACCATGGACTTTATCATGAAATTGCCTTGCACGGCATGAGGATGTGATACCATTTGGGTGATTGTAGACTGCTTGACAACGAGTGCTCACTTCTTGCCAATCCGGGAGACTTACTCATCAGAAAGTTTAGCAGAGCTGTTCATCAAGGAGATTGTAACTCCTTATGGCGTGCTGGTGTCTATTATTTCTGATAGGGACACTCGGTTCACATCCAAGTTCCAGAGGAAATTTCATGATGCGATGGGAATGAGGTTACACATTAGCACAACTTACCACCCTCAGACAGACGGTCAATCAGAATGGACCATTCAGACATTGGAGGACATGCTCCGGGCATGCATTATTGATTTTGGTGGAAGTTGGATGAACATATACCGTTGGCAGAGTTCTCCTACAACAATAGTTATCATGCCAGTATAGGCATGCCACCATTCAAAATGTTGTATGGGAGACGATGCAGAACCCCGGTGTGTTGGGGTGATATCGGGCAGAAGGAGTTGGGAAGTATTAAGATCATTGAGGCCACGACAGAGAAGTTGGAAAAGATCAAGGATTTTATGAAGGCAGCAAAGGACCGGCAGAAGTCCTACGCTGATAAGGGAAGGAGGCCTATTGAGTTCCAAGTGGGAGATAAGGTGATGTTGAAAGTATCTCCTTGGAAAGGGATTATCATGTTTCGAAAGCAAGGGAAGTTGAGCCCAAGGTATATCAGGCCATTCAAAATCATTGCCAGAGTTGGTGAAGTGGCATATAGACTAGAGCTTCCCGATGAGTTGCATGGATTCATCCTACATTCCATGTATCTCACTTACGAAAGTGCTTGGCGAAAGGTGACATAGTTATTCCTCTCATGGACATTGAAGTTGATGAAAGGTTGAATTATGTGGAGCAACCAGTGGCCATTTTGGACCGGAAGGAGAAACGGTTAAGGAATAAAGTGATTAGCCAAGTAAAAGTGCAATGGAAGCATCGTAAGGGACCGGAGGTCACTTGGGAGTCAGAGGAAGAAATGAGACGACACTACCTAATTCTCTTAAAGGAGTGACAGGTTTCGGAGATGAAACCTATATAAGGGGGTGGACTGGTAACACCCGGAAATTTCAAAAAAAAAGAAGGGGAAAAGTAAAGGGAGCAAATAAGTTATTATTTTAAAAAGCAAATAATAGGGTTTAAAAAGAAAGTAAGGCCACCCATAATCTCTCCCCATGCACTCAAATCATACGGCTAGAGTGAGAGAAAGAAGCTCCCATCTGGTTCTAGAGAGAGAACTCCAGGTTTTATGGTGAGATTTTATGGTGTTTTCTTCTCGATTTTAGTCGGGTTCAAGCTTTAGGACCGATTTCTATGTGTTTCTTTGTGTTTAGTTGCTTTCTTTCATGTGTTTAGATGTTAGAACTCCAGGTTTGCTCTTAGGTTTGTAGTGTTCTACTTGAAAGCTGTTTAAGGTGAGTTCTAGATCCCCTCTTTTACTTGTTTTCTACTTTTTTGGGGCTGATATGTGTACTGAAAAGAATGTTTATTCACCAAACTATGTTTTTCCATAAAAAAACGAGTGTGTACGAAAGATGTATGTATTAAAAGACTTCTATGATGTTGTATGGTTGTTTGTTATGATTTAAGTGTGAACCTGATAGATCTATGCTAAGTAACGTTTAGAAGTGTTGTATGGGACTAGAATCTGCATAAGTTGGATCGTAAGTGTTTAACATGTTGTCCGCTGTGGACAATAACTATCCCCTGTGAACACTTGAACATTGTTAGAATGTTCGTTGTGAACACTTTAAGCATTTAGACTGTCCGCTGTAGACACTTAAGTGTGCATGCATGTCCGCTGTGAACATTAGTTGTCCACTGTGGATCCTTTAAATACTTTAGACTGTCCGCTATGGGTTATGGTTGTCCGCTGTGGGCACTTGTAATGTCTAATTCATCCGCTATGAACCTTAGTCATCCGCTGTGGACTTGGCTGTCTGTTGGGGACACTTAGTCATCCACTGTGGACATACTTAGTGTTTTATTCATGCACTGTGGACTTTGGTCTTCCGCTGTGGACTTTGGCTGTCCGCTATGTACACTTAGTACTTAAGTCATCCGCTGTATACTTTATTAATGAGCTGTAAACTCTTAGGTTTATTTTGAAATTTTGGGAATAGAAATTAAGTGACTGGTACTTATGTTTAATGGGAGATTATGTTTGTTTAATGTTTCTAATGTTTGATTATTTTCTTATGTGCTGCTATTATGAATATTAATATTTCATGTTATGTGATTCTAATGACTGGATAACTTAAAAGTATTATGCATAATCAAGTGATCACAAAGGAAGAAAAGAAAGACAGTGTAACCTAATGAATGTTACCCCTGGGCCCTTATGATAAATGAAAAGCCTTGCAAGCACAATGAATAGAGGTGCACGACCTTGTTGTCGTTAGCTCAACTAATGTGTGGTTGTTTCAGGATGCACATCTGGGGTCTAATCCTTGTGATTGATCAATGAATAAATGGGACCTATATTCATGAGCAGGCTTTGTGCCTAGCAGTGTGGGTCAAGTGTCAGGGGTTAGCTACCACTTATAAATGTGTACTGATAGGGGTTCGGCATCTATTGCCAACCAACAATGTAGGATCTTGCTTTGTGCAATCCTAATTAATGAAAGAGAAAGATAATGAAAGAAAGAAAGATAATGAATTTCCTAATGAATGATTATGTATGATGATGGATGAACACCAAGTGAAGCTTACAAAATGTATATTTTCTATATTATCAAAACTAGAACTCACTCAGCAACACTGACTGTTTATATACATATCAGTTGGCATGTAATGATGTTGCTGGGGATGACACGAGGTTGAAGCTACTTGGCAAATAAAGACTGGCATCCATGTTATGCAAAAATGATATTTTGTCTTGTAATACAATTAAATGTCATTTTTGATGTATTCCTTGGCAAAAGTTATTATTAATGCATGAAATGGTTTTTGTTTAATTATTCCGCTGTCATGTTTTCTTACTTCAAGGTATTTTAACGTGTAAAGTGCTATGAATGACCAGCTGTGGGGTTTCCCGGAAATGAGGCCTTACATTATTAAAGGAAAGGAACCAATGGTTTGGCAAGATATGGAGCTTCCCCCCAAGAAGAGATCCAAAACTTCTAGCAAAGATTGAAGTTATGGAATGAAGTTATGGAAGAACCTAATGCTAACATTAAAGGGAACAATGTTGGAAGATAATGACTAGCATTAAGTTAATTATCTATGTTAGGGGTATGTAAATATTATGTGTAATATAAAGTATATCCTAAGTGTTAGTAAATGTGTTGATTCGGGTAAAGACATAACTCCCGCCAAAATAAACTATCATTGGCGGTTGTTCATAACTGTCATGTATATATGTATATATAGGAAACTCGTCTACGGATTCTAATCAATCGAAATCATGTTTACGTTTTCCCGCCAATTCACATTTCCCTTTAATTCTCAATCACAAGTAATATAATAACTTTTGGATATGCCCAAGTTCAATAATGTCATCATTGTCCATGTCATTCGCCTAATGGACACCCACTTCACATATGCATATATAGAGCGGGTATTCCTTTTGTCTTTTTCATTATTTTATTTTCTACAAGTTATTGTTTGATAAATTATCGTTAGTTTACTCCAAAAAATCAAAAGAAGAAGCGGGTGGTCCAAAACGACCCAGATGGGTCATTGGAGCACATTCAAGGAATGTTGGGTCAAAGCTAGGATCCTTACATGGATGTTAGTAGCTGAGTGGGAAGTTACTAGCAGTTCCAGTAGTCTAGAAATAGGATCATGCTTGTTTGTGTTTTTGTTCACAAAATTTCAGTTTAAGTTCTTGTATGGAGAATTAGCCTAAATCTGGCCTAGATTGTAATCATTTTCTTTTAATTCAATCAAGCGATTCAGTTCTTATCATCATGGTTTAAAAAAATATGAGAGGCGTGTGCCTCGAGGCGAGGTGGCCAAAAACCATGTATTAGGCGACGCCTCGTAGCTAATAACAGGTACATACGCCTCATGTTCTAAGGCGGATAATTAATCGGTGAGGCGGTACGAGTATGGTGAGTCGTACGTTTGGGCGAGAAACCAAATTAGAAAATAGAATCTCGAAAGTAATAATAATCTGATAGTGTGACATCCGGTAATTTTCCGTTACCAAACTCCGTTACTTCCGTTAAGTCTTGCATACACGTGTCGTGAGCACACACTAGTTGTCGTTGAACGTTGGTGACTTAATAATAATTAATAATGATAAACTGATAATAATCTAACTAATAATGTGATTATTAAGTTGTGCTTATGTGCTTACGTGATTTAAATATTAATTGTAAATTTTGTCGCGTAACGTGGAAACGTGTGTGTTTAATCCGTATGTTTTGTATTTAGTAAAGGTAAAAGCATATAATTGTTATTATTAGTTCATATGTTTATTGTTTTAAGTTTAAACCTTTTAAAGAAATTAAAATCTTAGTTTTAATAAAATACAAGTTATAAGGGTTAAAAGGGTAATTATGGATTATTAAATAAAACAAAAATCCCAACCCTAGCCCCCACACCTTGATCAGCCGCGACCTACACTCTCTTCCCCTCTCCACTTCGAATTCGACCAAGAACCAAGCAATAAACCACGGATTTGATCGATTTCAAGGGTTGCAACAAGTTAGAATCATCAAATACAAGTCAATACACGTTTAAAGGTTAGATTTTTACATGTTTTCAAGGGATTTGATTATGGCTGAAAGATGGTGTTCGAAATATGCAATTGAATGTTGATTCTTTGTTGTTTGATGATGTTATGATGTTAGTTAGGTTAGATTGATGCTAGTTAACGTCGATTATACAAGAAAGCTATGATTTTGATGCGATGTTCATAGGTTACTAATAATAGTAACTTTATTTGCATGAATATGTTGATTTGATGATGAATTGATGTGGTTAATGTGTTTATGATGATAATTGGGTGTTAGATTGATGATATGAATGCTAGAAATTCAAGAATGAATGTTGTAGTTCATGTCTTACTAAAGATAGTAACTTTTGGCTATGAAGGTTGATGAATTATGGTAATTGGATGTTGTTGATCATGTCTAGATGCTATCATGAGCTTGAATTGGTATATTATTGATGAATTCATGAATGTCTTGGGTGTTTGATAGATTTTGGGATGTGCTTTCCCAAAAGGGAAACTTTATTTGCACAAATTCTTGGATATGAGGATTTGAGCATGTTTGGGACATTAGGATCATGTTAGCATGTTCATGGATGATTTCTAAGGTGGTAGAATGTATTGTTTGGGTTGTATGAATGTTTAGTTAGTTAGTTATCTTATTTGGCTTGTTTGTGGGAATTCATGGTAATGGGTCATATGGGTATGTTAGGACTATTGTTTGGATTGTAGTTAATCATGGTTGAACATCTTGGGTTATAAGAATTCTGTTAAATGGTATGTTGATGGTCATCATACACGCATGCGAATCTGAGGCCCCTACTTAGTAGGATTGGCAGGGTTTAGGGTGTGAAGTCGTGAGTGGCTTCACATGGCATGCTGTGCATGATTTGATTCTATGTATGATGCATTGGTTGTGTTGTAGCTATGTTGAGCATGATAATTGTTTGAGATTCGCATGACTTGTATGATATCTGGCTGTATGATGATCTAGTTAGTACATGTGATTAATGAAGTGTCATATGTGATCAGTTTGTATGTAAATCATGTGTGATGTACTGTTATGCTTGTTTGAAAGGAATTTCACCTATAATATCACTAACGTGTCAAACGGGTCAACTGGGTCAAATGTGTCTTGTCTTCTAAAACCTTGAGTTCTTTGGTTTGTAGAGCACTTGGGGTTTCATTATGATTCTGTGTACACGTACTTATGTACTCATGTGTTCTAGGTGACCTCTAAGGGTTGTCTATCCACTCTTTCTTGTCAAGTTAAGCCTTAAGTAATTTCTTACGCGCATCAGGTGAGTTCATGCCCCACTCTTTTACATACTCTCTTTTGGGGGAGATAGCATACTGGTTTTACAAACGCTTACTTTATATGAGTTGTGTATAGTATGATATAGTGTTGAATACCATGAAAGTCCTCACACTTTCGGTTTGTTAATAATGATGATTAGCAGGAAATTTTGGGTAGTATTACTGGGTCTGATGAGCCCCACCTATGCGACTCGAGGTCAAACGGGTGCAATTTTGTCCTAACGAACATTGTCACAACCTGGTATGTCATGGTAGGAAGCAACAAACGTAACACAGTCAGCTTCAATCGCGAAATTGCTATGATTATTACTATTTGTATATAGACTAGCTATCTATTACAATACACTTCTTATATTGTGCAACTGTTATTGATTTATGTTTAACACAAACTCTTGAACTCACCAACCGTTGTGTTGACTCTTTTAGTATGCTATTCTTAGGTTTAGGTTGCTATTGCCTAGGAGCACATTACATGGGTCAGCATCATGGTGTTGTCATCATGTTATGAAATAATGTTTTTGGGATTATGTTCGTTCAAACTTTATGCTTTGGTTTTGCATAATGCTGTTTGCGTATTTTAAATCATGTTATATTGTTTTGGGTTTTCTGGTTTATTTAACGCTTCCGCAGTATTTAAAGTTAAACTTTGATTTTGAATGTTTGTTCATATAGAGTCGTTCTGAGTAACTAATGACTGAGATCCTGGTATGTCACACGCCTCGCGGTAAAACCCCGCACGTGGATTTTGAGGGTGTGACAGATAGGTATCAGAGCCATTGGTTATAGAGAACTAGGTTGCATACACACACTAGACTATAACCGCACAGTTGTTAGTTACTTGTCGCCTACTACCTTACTGTATACTCATTGGCATACGCATCACGTACTTCGCAGCATGGCATCATCGTCACGTGACTTGGGTAAGAGACCCGCGAGATCTGAGTCACCTCCTTACTCACCTGTACCGGACAGTGGATTGGACTGGCCACGACACCAGTATCCATCAGAAGAGGTTGATAGGGATCAACCGTTCGCGATACCTGAACGTGATCCTCCACGAGATTGGGATTACTATCCTACCTGCATACGACATATGATATATCGGGAGCGAGTACCACCGATAGCCTCTACCCGACCACGAATGAGGTCGTCGACAGCTACCCCATCTCTCACACTCCCTACCCTGGATATTCCTCAAGAGCAAGCCTTTGCTGCACTAGTGGTTGTACTGGACACCGAGCAGCAACGTGTCACGATACTCACTAGTGAGAATTTTACTCTAAGACACCAGGTGCGAGAACTACGACAACAAGTGGATACGCTTGAGGAGCAACATGGGAAAACCCTTAATGGGTGTTATGTGATGGCTGATGGTGTGGGAGCACTTACGGGACAAGTGAATGCACTAGAGCAGCGGGAGGTGATGGCTAACGATAGGTTTGCTGCTCTAGAGGCACAACTGGCAGCACTCCAGATTGCTATAGCTCCTGCACCTGCCGAAGACCCCGAGGAGGAGGAACCGGAGGAAACGGATGACGACAGCGATGGGTTGGATGTTGTGGATTGACTTCCTCATTGCATGACTTAGACTATATAGTGTTTCTTTTCTTTGAAACCTATGTGGGAAGGGTTGTTTCCCACCCAACTGACAAACTTAAATTTTGACATTGATGGAATACTTTGTGGCTCATTTGCAATTTATTTATCTTTGGTTATTATTTTTGTTATAAATGTAGTGGTTGTGGTGAATCCATTATTTCTTGTTGTTTACTGTACTTCGATGAGATTAATGTGTTGGATGTTACTCATTATTGTATTTGTGAATTGTAAAGTGAAAAATGGATGCACGCGGAAGAGGACGTGGGCGTGGTCGTGGACGTGGCGCCGGAGGCCATGGTGCCGGAGCCATAAACATGACGCCTGCGAAATTGGCTGCTTTAATCAACGAACATGTTCAGGCGGTAGTGGCTGCTGCCCAACCGGGACAACCAGCAGGTAAATGATAACAAGAGGTTAAATTAATTATCCTAGTTATTTGTCTAGGATATCTAACTAATGTTTGGGTTGTCGAAGCAGGACCACCACCATGTACCTACAAGTCCTTCATGGACTGTAAACCCCATACCTACAGCGGGATGAAAGGGGCTGTGGGGCTTGTAAGGTGGTTTGAGAAGACAGAGACTGTCTTCGCAAAATGCAACTACCCGCCTGCTGATCAGGTGAAGTATGCCACCGGGACATTAGAAGGCGCAGCACTTTCCTGGTGGAATGCCCAGGTTCAAATGCTGGGTCAAGCTATAGCCAACAAACTGCCTTGGGATGAATTCAAGGAAATCATGACTGAAGAATACTGCCCCTGCAATGAGTGCAGAAACTGGAGATTGAGTTTTGGCAACTCAAGATGCAAGGTTCTGAGATTGAGGCTTATACTACTCGATCTCATGAATTAGCCACTTTATGCCCGGGAATGGTGAACGAGACGCATAAGAGGGTTGAGCATTATATATGGGGATTGATGCCCGAAATTCAAAGTATGGTAACTGTCTCTAACCCCACTACCATACAACAAGCCATCCGGTTAGCCCACAGGCTGACTGATCAAGCAGTCGAGCAAGGACGATTACCCAAGCGGGGCGCGGTGGCAAGCATGCCCGACCATAAACGCAAGTGGGATGGTTCAGGCAACAAGGGATCATCATCAAGCAGCCAATCTCAACCTCAACAATAGCAGCAAAATCAGCAACAGCAACGGAGGTTCGATAATAATCGAAGCTTCAACCAGGCGACTCCCTCAAATCAAGGACTCGGTGGGTATGGCGGAAGACAGCCGAAGTGCAACCAGTGTAACTACCACCATGTGGGTCGATGTGATAATTTCAAGTGCCAACGTTATGGGAAGATTGGTCATGCAGCCAAAGACTACCGGGGTGAACTTATGAAGAAGCCTCAACAATCACAAGAAACTCCGAAAGGTTGTTTCGAGTGCAGAAAAGAAGGCCATTACAGACGCAACTATCCCCAGCTCAGGAGGAATGGTAATGGCAACAAAAACAATAATAACAACGGCAACAACAATAGAAGCAATGGTAATGGCAACAACAATGGAGCCAAAGGAAGAGCCTTCGTCATTGGCTCAGGTGAGGCTCTAAACGATCCTACAATAGTAACTGGTAAATTTTCGGTTAATGGTCGTTTTGCTGCCGTATTATTTGATACTGGAGCTGATAGAAGCTTTATTTCCACTAAGTTTAGTAGTCTTTTAAGTGATATGCCCTCAGCTTTAGAATCTAATTACGCCGTAGAGTTAGCTGACGGTAAACAGATTCACGTGACACATATCCTTAGAGGCTGCAAGATAGAACTTGCTGGTCATACCTTCGACATAGATCTCATGTCTATCACACTTGGGAGCTTTGATGTAGTTGTCGGCATGGATTGGCTTTTTGACAAGCAAGCTGAAGTCATATGTCACGAGAAGGTTATACGGATTCCTAACAGCGAGGAAATTCTCTCGGTTAAAGGTAATAGGAGTGGTGCAGTGATGGGCATCATCTCGTTCATGAAAGCACAGAAGTTGTTACGAAAGGGTCGACTGGCCATATTGGCACTCATCACAGATAAACAGATCGAGGAAAAGAAGATAGAGGATATCCCCGTAGTTCGCGAGTTTCCCGAGGTGTTTCCGGAAGACCTGCCTGGATTACCGCCTCATCGTCAAGTTGAATTCCAAATTGAGTTGACTCCAGGAGCCACTCTGATTGCGAGAGCACCTTATCGGTTAGCTCCAAACGAACAGCAGGAATTATCCCCCCAACTACAAGAGCTGTTGGATAAAGGGTTTATCCGACCGAGTTCGTCACCCTGGGGAGCGCCAGTTCTGTTTGTTAAGAAGAAGGATGGTACATTTCGAATGTGCATTGACTATAGGGAACTAAACAAGGTTACTATCAAGAATAGACATCCCTTACCTCGTATAGATGATTTGTTTGATCAACTGCAAGGATCAAGCTATTACTCCAAGATTGATCTGAGGTCTGGGTATCATTAGCTGAGAGTTCGAGAAGAGGACATCTCGAAAACTGCCTTCCGTACACGATATGGTCCCTATGAATTTTTGGTCATGCCATTTGGGTTGACGAATGCACCGGCAGTATTCATGGACCTCATGAATCGCGTGTCCAAACCCTATCTTGATCAGTTTGTTATCGTCTTTATTGATGACATACTGATATACTCAAGGACTAAGGAAGAACATGAGAAGCACTTACGTTTAATCTTGGAATTACTTAGAAAGGAACAACTGTACGCAAAGATTTCTAAGTGTGATTTCTGGATACGTGAGGTGCAATTCTTGGGTCATATTGTCAACGAGAAGGGAATACATGTTGATCCTGCAAAGATTGAAGTAATAAAGAATTGGTCATTTCCTAAGATACCAAGTGAGATACGACAATTCCTTGGATTAGCGGGATATTATCGATGGTTCATCGAAGGATTCTCTAAGATTGTACAACCTCTCATGGCTTTGACTCACAAGGGAACAACATACAAATGGGGTGAGAGTCAGGAATCTGCTTTCCAATTGCTGAAACAGAAACTGTGTAGCGCACCGATATTGGCGTTACCTGAGGGTAGTGATGATTTCGTAGTCTATTATGACGCTTCCATTCAAGGGCTTGGATGCGTCCTGATGCAGCGGGATAAGGTGATAGCTTACGCCTCTAGACAGTTAAGGTTCACGAGAAGAACTATACCACCCATGACTTGGAGCTGGGTACGGTAATTTCTTAAAGATCTGGAGACATTACTTGTACGGTACCAAATGCACTATTTACACCTGATCACAAGAGTCTTCAACACATCTTTGAGTAAAAGGAATTGAACATGAGGCAAAGACGCTGGGTAGAATTACTGAACGACTATGATTATGCCATCAGATACCATCCGAGGAAAGCAAATGTAGTCGCTGACGCGCTGAGTAAGAAAGAAACTGCTAAGCCTCGATGTGTGCGAGCTTTGCAGCTTACCATTAGCACACAGTTACCTGAACAAATTCGAGAGGCTGAGACAGAAGCATTGAAAGCAGAAAACATTGGGTCGGAATCATTAAGGGGAATGGACAAGCAGCTCGAGGTAAAAGCGGATGGAATTCGTTACTTCATGGACAGACTTTAGGTACATCTACATGGAAATCTGAGAGATCTGGTGATGAGTGAGGCACATAAGTCTAAGTACTCTATACATCCTGGATCTGACAAGATGTACCATGATTTGAAGGTGCACTACTGGTGGCCTAACATGAAGGCGGATGTAGCTACATATGTGAGCAAGTGTCTGACCTGCTCAAAGGTTAAAGTGGAGTATCAGAAACTTTCTGGACTATTACAACAACCCGAGATCCCTATGTGGAGGTGAAATCAGATATCAATGGATTTTATTACTAAGTTACCCCGAACTTCTACTTGTTGCGACACAATATGGGTTATCGTGGATAGATTAACAAAGTCTGCTCATTTCCTAGTGATAAAGGAGACAGACAAGATGGAGAAATTAACCCGACTTTATTTGAAGGAGATCGTTTCGAGGCATGGAGTACCGATCTTAATTATTTCTGACCGCGATTCTCGTTACCATTTTGCTGAATCAATATTTCAGATTCGTTGAGCTTGGATCTTAGGATTCATCAGTTTCAGATCTGAATATTCAAAATTAAAGACGGGTGGAAGTGTGTGAATCGAAGAACAGGGACGTGTGTGTAACGTATAATGTTATGATTTCATTGATGTTGAATAAAAAATTACAATGAAGAAACATATACAGATATGGATGAACATCAAACCCACCCAAAGGAGAGAAATTCTCCTTGGGTGGTGATTTACACCATGAAAAACACATACTTAAGAACTACAAGCCACTCACACACTTTGCAAGAACCACACATTACAAGTGGCACTAGTTGTTCTATTTATAATGTTATTACATCATGACCTAATTTTGACTTTTCTTGTGGTCTTGATGTTGACTTTGTCTTGTTGACTTTGTCTTGTGTTTGTTTTGTTCTGTTTATCAACTTGGTCTCTGAACTTGTACAATGAGATCTTCAGTTGGCTTTGATTGTGTTTTGGAAAGCTTCAGTTTATCTATTGTTGAACCCAACAACATCACACTTCTGGCTGTCGTTGAAGAAATCTTTGGGTACGCGATTGGATATGAGTACTACTTATCATCCACAGACTGATGGTCAAAGCGAGCGTACTATACAGACTTTGGAGGACATGTTACGTGCTTGTGTGATTGACTTCGGGAATAACTGGGAAGTTCACCTACCATTTGTGGAATTTTCTTACAACAACAGTTATCACACTAGCATAAAGGTGGCACCTTTCGAAGTGTTGTATGGGAGAAAATGTAGATCACCAGTTTGTTGGACTGAAATTGGTGATAGCTAGCTAACGGGGTCCTGAGTTAGTACACGAGACTACTGAGAAGATCATACAAATAAGGAACCGTATGGCTGCAGCGCACGACAGACAGAAAAGATATGCTGATAAGCGACGGAAACCTCTAAAGTTTCAGATTGGTGATAAGGTCTTACTAAAGGTCTCACCATGGAAAGGTGTGACCCGGTTTGGTAAGCGAGGAAAGCTAAATCCGAGATATGTTGGACCATTTGAGATATTGGAAAGAATAAGTCCAGTGGCCTATCGATTAGCCCTACCTGATTCGCTAAGTGGAATCCATGATGTATTCCATGTTTCAAATTTGAAGAAGTGCTTAACGGATGAAACGATGGTCATACCGCTGGAAGAAGTTCAAATGAATGAACAATTACGCTTCATTGAGGAACCAGTCGAAGTGATGGATCGTGAGGTGAAGACACTTAAGCAAAGTAAGATACCCATTGTCAAAGTTCGATGGAACTCAAGACGTGGACCAGAATTCACGTGGGAGCGTGAGGACCAAATGAAGCTTAAGTATCCTCAGCTATTCGAAAAGACGATGTCAGCCGGCGAAGGTACTGATTTAAATTTCGGGATGAAATTTCTTTCAACATGGGGGTGATGTGACAACTCACCCAAAACTCACTCGATTTCGATTACTTTATGCCAATGCAGTAGACCAGTGATGGAACACTCACCATGTAACACAATTTTTGGGACGAAAATTCTTTCAACATAGGGATAATGTGACATCCGGTAATTTTCCGTTACCAAACTCCATTAGTTCCGTTAAGTCTTGCATACACGTGTCGTGAGCACACACTAGTTGTCGATGAACGTTGGTGACTTAATAACAATTAATAATGATAAACTGATAATAATCTAACTAATAATGTGATTATTAAGTTGTGCTTATGTGCTTACGTGATTTAAATATTAATTGTAAATTTGTCGCGTAACGTGGAAACGTGTGTGTTTAATCCGTATGTTTTGTATTTAATAAAGGTAAAAGCATATAATTGTTATTATTAGTTCATATGTTTATTATTTTAAGTTTAAACCTTTTAAAAAGTAATTAAAAGCTTAGTTTTAATAAAATACAAATTATAAGGGTTAAAAGGGTAATTATGGATTATTAAATAAAACAAAAATCCCAACCCTAGTCCCCACACCTTGATCGGCCGCGACCTACACTCTCTTCCCCTCTCCACTTCGAATTCGACCAAGAACCAAGCAATAAACCACGGATTTGATCGATTTCAAGGGTTGCAACAAGTTAGAATCATCAAATACAAGTCAATACACGTTTAAAGGTTAGATTTTTACATGTTTTTAAGGGATTTGATTATGGCCGAAAGTTGGTGTTCGAAATATGCAATTGAATGTTGATTCTTTGTTGTTTGATGATGTTATGATGTTAGTTAGGTTAGATTGATGCTAGTTAACATCGATTATGCAAGAAAGCTATGATTTGGATGCGATGTTCATAGGTTACTAATAATAATAACTTTATTTGCATGAATATGGTGATTTGATGATGAATTGATGTTGTTAATGTGTTTATGATGATAATTGGGTGTTACATTGATGATATGAATGCTAGAAATTCAAGAATGAATGTTGTAGTTCATGTTTTACTAAAGATAGTAACTTTTGGCTATGAAGGTTGATGAATTGTGGTAATTGGATGTTGTTGATCATGTCTAGATGCTATCATGAGCTTGAATTGGTATATATGATGAATTCATGAATGTCTTGGGTGTTTGATATATTTTGGGATGTGCTTTCCCAAAAGGGAAATTTATTTGCACAAATTCTAGGATATGAGGATTTGAGCATGTTTGGGACATTAGGATCATGGTAGCATGTTCATGGATGCTTTCTAAGGTGGTAGAATGTATTGTTTGGGTTGTATGAATGTTTAGTTGGTTAGTTATCTGATTTGGCCTATTTGTGGGAATTCATGGTAATGGGTCATATGGGTATGTTAGGACTATTGTTTGGATTGTAGTTGATCATGGTTGAACATCTTGGGTGATAAGAATTCTATTAAATGGTATGTTGATGGTCATCATACACGCGTGCAAATTTGAGGCCCCTACTTAGTAGGATTGGCAGGGTTAGGGTGTGAAGTCGTGAGTGGCTTCACATGGCATGCTGTGCATGATTTGATTCTATGTATGATGCATTGGTTGTGTTGTAGCTATGTTGAGCATGATAATTGTTTGAGATTCGCATGACTTGTATGATATCTGGCTGTATGATGATCTAGTTAGTACATGTGATTAATGAAGTGTCATATGTGATCAGTTTGTATGTAAATCATGTGTGATGTATTGTTATGCTTGTTTGAATGGAATTTCACCTATAATGTCACCAACGTGTCAAACGGGGTCAACTGGGTCAAATGTGTCTTGTCTTCTAAAACCTTGAGTTCTTTGGTTTGTAGAGCACTTAGGGTTTCATTATGATTCTGTGTACACGTACTTATGTACTCATGTGTTCTAGGTGACCTCTAAGGGTTGTCTATCCACTCTTTCTTGTCAAGTTAAGCCTTAAGTAATTTCTTACGCGCATCAGGTGAGTTCATGCCCACTCTTTTACATACTCTCTTTTGGGGGAGATAGCATACTGGTTTTACAAACGCTTACTTTATATGAGTTGTGTATAGTATAATATAGTGTTGAATACCATGAAAGTCCTCACACTTTTGGATTGTTAATAATGATGATTAGCGGGAAATTTTGGGTAGTACTACTGGGTCTGACGAGCCCCACCTATGCGACTCGAGGTCAAACGGGTGCAATTTTGTCCTAACGAACATTGTCACGACCTGGTATGTCATGGCAGGAGGCAACAAACATAACACAGTCAGCTTCAATCGTGAAATCGCTATGATTATTACTATTTCTATATAGACTAGCTATCTATTACAATACACTTCTTATATTGTGCAACTATTATTGATTTATGTTAACGCAAACTCTTGAACTCACCAACCGTTGTGTTGACTCTTTTAGTATGCTATTCTCAGGTTATGCTTGCTATTGCCTAGGAGCACATTACACGGGTCAGCATCATGGTGTTGTCAGCATGTTATGAAACAATGTTTTTGGGATTATGTTTGTTCAAACTTTATGCTTTGGTTTTGCATAATGCTTGGGCGCGTTTGTTTGCGTATTTTAAATCATGTTACATTGTTTTGGGTTTTCTGGTTTATTTAACGCTTCCGCAGTATTTAAAGTTAAACTTTGATTTTGAATGTTTGTTCATATAGAGTCGTTCTGAGTAACTAATGACTGAGATCCTGGTATGTCACACGCCTCGCGGTAAAACCCGCACGTGGATTTTGAGGGTGTGACAGATAGCCCCATCGCACACCCTAAAATAAAACTCGAAAACCCTAACACTCGCGATTGCGGTTCAGTGGAGCAGCACCCGACATCGCACGGCCCCATCGTACACCCCACCGCACACCCAAAATCGCCCTGACATCGCACACCCGGCATCACACCGACACTTGCAATTTATTTTGTTTTCATCTGGTTGCTGATTTTCGCCACTTCAGAGGTTTGTCTTCTTTTATGATTTTCTGATTGTGTTGATGTTTGTGCTCGTTATCATCAGATTGTGTTTATATTTGTCTCTTAAATTTTGTATATTTGATTCAAGAGTTTGTTTTGTTGATTTGGGACATGTGGTTTATGCAAAAGAGATCTGATTTGTGAATGTTTATGGTTCAGGTTTAAGTTTTGATTGCATAGTGTTGGTTAAATTTCTATTTATTGATAGCAGTTACTTTAGAATTGGTATGCTACTTTAAACCTAGTAGCTACTTTTATAGAAATTGGTACTCAAAGTTTGACTTTCATTCTCTTTCAATTGAACAACTTTCTCACGAAGACAGATGATAAATACAAAAGAGATCCTAAGATCATGGGGATAAAAGAGGAAATAAATAAAGCAAATAAAAACAGAATATACGGCTAATAAAATGATATAGTATATTTATTTCTTTTACTCCCCCTCAAGCTAGAGTGTGAAGGTCCCGAACACCTAGCTTGCCAAGAAGGTCTCGTAGAGGTTGAGTTCCCAAAGGCTTGGTAAATAGGTTGGAAACTTGTTTATTGGTTACATGAAGCAGCAAAATCTCATAAGAGTCAACGCGTTCTCAAGCAAAAATACAGTCCATTTCTACATGTTTAGTTCTTTCGTGAAATATTGGATTGTTTGCAATGTGTCTTGCAGCTTGGTTATCACAATAGAGTGGTGTGGCATCTTGTAAGTCGACCGTTAGATCCTTGAGCAGCCAACGCATCCAGAGAATCTCACTAACCGTGGTTGCCATAGCATGGTATTCTGCCTTTGTCGAGGAATGAGAGACGGTTGATTGCTTCTTTGTTTTCAAGGATATCAGAGCACCACCCAAGAGTAGCAAGTAACCCGTCCACGAGCGTCTTGTAAGTGGACATCCTAACCAATCGGCATCATAATAAGCAACAAGGTTGAGACCACCATTTTTGGGTACAAAAATACATTGACCATGAGTAGATTTTATGTAATGGAGCATGCGAAGAACAGTATTCATGTGATCATCTCTAGGATCTGAGACGAATTTGTGGAAATTCGATATTCGTAGGATCGAATGTTGCAAGCGTATTGTTGCCGTTTATCGGATCTGTGATGCGGAATCTCACAGACCCATTGATGATTTCAAGTGAAGATCTATACAAGATTTAATGTATGATGATGAGTGAATGATGAACAATTTAAGAACACATATTCATAAATATTTCATTCATTCATATGGATGATGATGCTATAAGATTACAAAGGGAGTTTGTAAGAAAATTCTCTCTCATACACACTCAACATAATTGTTTCTCTCACTAGACTAATTCCCTCTGTTTGTTATATGTTAGTGCTTACAATGCTTAGCAATGGTTAGAGTATAAAATGACTATACTTAGTCTATTTATACTATTTACATAAATGAACAAAATTACATTTAAACCCTAATGATTACACAAATATTCTTCTACGTCTAATAAATTCTCTGCTGCTGATGCGTGACTGCCGGGTGCTGATGTCATTCAGGATGACCGCTGATGTTAACTGTTGACTTTGACCATGGTTGACCATGTTTGACCAAGTTTGACTTTGGGCAATTTTCTTCTTTTTAATCATATTTTCAGCATAGCTTCACCGTATCGGTTTGGTAATCATCATGTGATTTGGCACTTAGATTTTGATAAGTATTATCTTCAAGCAGTCTAACAATACTCCCCCTAAGATGATGCTGCCAAAACCTCATGATTATCAAAACTTTGGATGTTGATTGATGTGAAGTCTTGAAGTGCAGTCTCCTCCCCCTTTTTGGTAGCATCTTCTTAGAAGCTTCAGAAAAAGGCATTGAGAAAATGACTTTGTTTTGGCAACAAAAGCTTTGGAGGGTGAGGAACTTTTGTGTATGAGACAAGAGTAGGATTCTTAGTTCTCAACAACTGGCAGGAGATCTTTGAATGATGCAGGAGTGTTCTCTTGACATCTTAAACTAAATGAAAAACTCAAGCATGTTGTGCAATTCATCACCCGCAAAAGTCTGAATCCTCTCGGTGGAGGTATTGCATGGAAGTTTCATTCCTAAATCAATAACACATGTAAATCAGCCAAAACAAAGAAAAATACTAAAAATGACAAATCTTTTTGGAATTTTAGATTTTTTTTAAATACAATATTTACAAGCATGAATCCCTCAACTACAATGAGATCATACTAATCTAAAATCCTCTACATCTAAGAATGTTTAAAGTTGGAATAGACATAGACAAAGAACAAAGTTGATTATAAATATGTTTGTCCACTTAAACTTATGCAAGGATCTATTTTCAACACTTTATGATATTTATCATGTTTAGGTTTGATTAGATATGCTAATTGAGTACTCCACACTCAAAAGTATGGAAGAATTACCCTCCTCATGAAATGCAAGGTGGCATTTTATCACAACTTGAACCAGGCTACTTAGAGTATAAATTCTCATGATATGATCCACTTTGGGATTATTTTACACTTCACTTTGGAAGTTGATCCTCATTGGGATTCTTTTAGGTTTGATCCACATTAGGATTCTTTTCTTTGCCTTTTTGGCGTGCATCAGCACTTTTATTGCAAGGTCAACTAGGTCTATGCTCAGCACAACAGAAGTTGTCCTTATGTTTACTCCAGGTCTGTATTTACATACAACAAAGAAGAAACAGATGCTTTTATCAATAAGAAATTTATAAACCATTTTTGCATGATGTGTTTAGGTAACCACTCATGCAAACACTTGGAAAAGTCATTGCTTACCAATACCCTAAGATGGTTTTGGTCCACAATGCATATTGATTTAGTTCATCACAAATATGCTTATCTTGAATCCAAGCTGAGCCTACTGACAAATCAAACCGAGCCTTGTCAGTATTTATTAATCTAAAAAATAGATGCAGAAGTATTAGATGAGTGTACTATCATTTGTCATGTAAATGCAGGAAGATTCAAAAATAATTACATAATAGTAATATTTTTGGAGTTTTCTTGATTTTCTGATTTTTAGGATTTTTGGTTTTGAGAAAGTAAAGAAATGGCATATGTGTTATCAAATCAATAGAGATTATCAATAGTTTGTCCATGTAGCAATGTAATTAGACTAAGCAGATGGAATGAAACATCGGTTGTTTGCCATCATAGTTTCTGTGAATGATTGATGTCCTGCATTGAATCATGGTTAATTTCTGCTCCATTTGGTTCAGTTGCATCATAAACATCATGATCCGGAAGAACGTTCTTGTCATGGGAAGGGATTAGCCACTGCTAACTTTTCTTGGGTTGGCAGACATCCATAACTGTCCCTATCACACTAGCAAATCAGTTAGATATTTCAACCCAGGCCATTACTGTCCTGAGCTGTCCATTAGCATCTTTATATGTGACTTGCTGGTATGTGTATGATTTTGCTTTATCTGATGATGTATCAGATTCACCTCCTGAAATTATTATCTTTCCCCAACATTGTTTTGATTTTAAACCAACTGACTTAACTTTAGTTTGTTTAAGAAAAGGAGTTTGTTTGGCTTTTGAAAATCTTTTGGTTGGTTTAGAAAATCTAGTTTGCTTTTGAAAGTTTTGTGGAGGTGTAGCGAAGGATCTTTGTCATTGATCATGTTTGTTTCTTCTGGGCATGTAATCATATTCATCATAAGAATTATAATCATGATTATAATAATTTGATGGATATGATCTTCTATGATAGCCATTATACCAATCATTATTCCTATATCTATCATACTTATGTTGTGTGTATGACCTAGGATAATATCTTGGTGCCTAATAATCATGAATATCAATGTTTAAAATCATACCCATGCCGATGTGATCGAGGAGAAGAGCAGCTATGATGTCTGTTGTAGTACTCATGCTCTGATCTTTGTGAGTGTGACTCTGATGGATGATAAGATCTTTGACCTCTTCTGTGTTGTGATGTTGGAGAGTTGTTGTATGAACACTCTGAAGTGTTATAAGTCTCCATGTCACAATTTAAGTAGTAATGAGTCGGTTTGGATCTTCTTGCCTTAGGGTTGGATGAAGAAGTTGGATTTGATTGGAACTTCACAGCCTTTTGTCTTGTTTGTTTTTGTTGCTTTCTCTTATGAGGACATATATATGTATCACTCTTAGTGTTTTTACACTCAGACGTGTTGTGTGAATCTGAATTGCATGTCTCGTAGAGAATTAATTATTGTTTTGGAGTTTCTAATTTAGTTTTTGAGGTTGATGGTTGGTTTGGATCAGGTGTAGAAGACTTGCTCTGACTTTTCTTCTTTCTTTTAGATTTGGTTTTCTTCCTCTTGACTTGTTCTTTTATTTTTTGTACCTCAGGCTTCTGTTTGTTCTTTAACTCCATCTTAATCTTTTCTTCAGTTCGGCCTTTGTTAATTCTGGTTCAAGAAATCCAACTGGTTTGAATTTCTCATAGAGAACCATAGCCTTTTGTTTGTTGTTAGGCTTTGCTGCTTTGGATTTCTGTGGCTGTGTTTGTTTTGAATTGATTTCTTCAATGACATGGTTAGTACTAAAGGTGGCAAAATGGGCGGGGTGGATTGGGTTGGTTGTTAGGTCAAGATGGGTTTGGGTCAAGATAGGTTTGGGTCAGGATGGATCATTTAAAAAAAAAGGTCAGGATGGGTTTGGGTAAAGATGGATTCAGGTTAGAATGGGTTCGGGTTGGGATGAGTCATTCTAAATAAAAGTTATATAAATTAAATCTAAAATTACCAAAACCCCATCAAGCAACTTTGTGCAGAAACTCAAGAAAAATGGTGATTGCCAAAATTACCGAACACCGATTGATTGATTTGCCAAAGTCAAACACATTTATCAAGATTCAACTAACATTGAAGAAACAATAGAACATAAATGGTGATTGGGTTGGTTACCATCAATAATTTAACAAGTATGGGTTATGGCAACTGTGGTGGTGAGATGCTGATGGTTAAAATGGTGCTACGAAAGTGTTGCGGTGGTCAACTTGCTCCGTTGATTCATCGAGAGAGATTGATACCGATCAATGTGGGTGCGGTTGTTGATTTGCTTCAGCAGTGGTGGTCGATTAGGGTAAGCACAGGTCGATCAATGTGGGTACGGTTGTCAATTTGTTTCAGTTGTTATCGATTTGAGTTGTAGAGTTCGATCGATGGGGGTCAGGTGGTTCGATTTGGGTAGCAAAGGTTCCATCGATGTGAGTGCGGAGGTCGATTTGAGTTAAAGAGGTTCGTTTGATGTGGGTGCGGCGATTCGATTTGGGTAGCGATTTGAGGCTTTAGAGTTTTTCATTTGAGGTGATGATGGGCTGATTCAAAATTCGAGACAGGACAAATACCTATTTTGACCCATATTAGTTTTCCTTATGTATATTTTCAACCCATCTTGACCTCCTTATCTATTTTTTAAACCCATCCTAACCCATATCTATTAAAAAAAATCCCATTCCAACCTAAATAAAACATTTGGGTTTCTTTTGCCAGGCCTAGTTAGTACATGTCAATGTTGCTTTGTTTGGTTGGTTGGTTTTGTTAGGTCTAGATCTTTTGTATAGGTTTAGATGATTTGTAATCTCTTGTTATGAACTTCTGTAATTCTTTATCCTTTTGTAATGCAAGATATATATATATATATGTTAACCCATATTATTATGTGTGTTGATTGTATGTGTAATTGCAGGAAACATCATACTTGGTCAATTTGAAAAATTGAACAAGTGCAAGAACTATCTGTGGATGAACAAGTTTGTTCTTCCGTAGATGTTCTGCGGATCATAAAAGAAACAAGTCAACATGCATCCATAGATCTCCTGCAGAAGCACAACATCTACTGAAGAACAAGTCCAAAGATCAAGTTGCTGCTGCAGTGGAAGAAGGAAGTTTGCTCCTGAGGATGAAGTTCAAGATGATGATCAGAAAGACTCCTACGGAAGACCAATTCCTACGGAAGAACAACTTCCTACGGAAGAACGACTTGCATGAACACATATCAAGTACAACACATGAAGTCAACAAGTCAAGCTGACTGAAGTGATGTCATCAGTCAACATCTACGGAAGACTGACTTTCTTTTAGAGGATTTATGATGCCAAATCAAGAATTTCACTGCTGTAACTTTCTTACCAATATAAGAAAGTTACATTTACCATTGTAAAAAGTGAATCCCTCTGCCTATAAATATAAGGCATGGGTGCACTCATTTAGGAGGTGATTAAGAGATATCGATACACAAATAGAGATTCATATATTCATAGAAATGATATCAATCAATCAATCAATCAAAATAGCAAGATAGCAATCATAGGAACACGAAGAACATCATAAGGGATTACCATATCATCCAAGCATCAATATCAATTGTAATCGGTTCATTATCAATGAAAATCAATTGAAACAATCTTTTTGTTGCATTATTTTATCCTGTTTTCAATTTGTTTTATCTGTTCTTCATTGATTTCAATTTCATAAACAATTAATTAAACAACAAGTATTGATAATTTCACGATCTTTATTTGCTAAATCAAACTAATAATTCCTGTTTTGATCCTTGGATTCACAGGTGGTATCAGAGCCTCGTGCTCATTGATCTATATCAATTGATCTATCAATTTGATTATTTTAATTGTTTGTTTGTTTCATTAAATCATCAAAACCTTGTTATATCAATCATTAATTACTGTTCTATTGCTCGATTAATTTCGATTTGCATCAGAATCGCTTTGATTCGTGGATTGTGTTATTGTGCAATATCCCAAGGCTATTCAAACAAGTTTGAAAAAACCCCCATTCATCTAACATCTAATTTCAAATTAACTGAGAATATATTGAGCATTTGAGTAATTTTGACCACAACTTCTTATTTAATTAAGAGTGTGTTATTAATTAGTCCATTCACAACAGAAGTTATTAATTCAAAGGGATTTTTTTCTTAGTTGATTTGAATATCAATATTATCAGTGATTTGTTATTATTGTGTTAGTGTGTTTGCATTGTTATTCACATTCATAGGATATTAGATCAATTGATAATTTTGATAATTAACAAAGTTAATTAAAATGAGCAATTCAGCGGTTGGAGCTTATCAACCTCCAAAGTTGGAGAACAAATCTGATTTTAAAACATGGAAAATCAGATTCAGGAACCACGTTAACTATACATATTCTGACTTATGGGTATCCATTACTGAAGGTCCTTACATTCCACTGGCTTTAGGACCTGATTACAATGACAACAATCAGCCTATAAGTTTGAAAAATCTATCTCCTGATGATGCCAAGAAAGTCAAAATTGACATTAAGGCCTATAGTATGCTTACTATGGCTTTACCTGAAGATCTCTTGATCAGGTGTGAAGCATAGAAAATAACCAACTCATTATGGAAAATTCTTCATACTTTGTGTGAAGGAAGTGATGAGATCAGAAGCATCAGGAATGATACTCTTCGTTCATAGTATCAGACTTTTCATCATATTGTGGGTGAATCTATTCCTCAACAACTCCACAGATTTATGCAACTTGTTACTGAGATGAACATTCTTGAGTTGAAGTACAGTAATGAGGAACTAAACAAAAAGATGCTTCATACTTTGCCAGAGAGTTGGACTCCAACTGTGTCTAAATTCAAGAATACTCTTGATCTAAAGGCAATTGGGTTAGACACTTTGGTTACAAAGGTGGAAGCTTTGGAGTTAGATGAGAAAACCAGAAACAAGAGTGCAAAAGCACCTATTGCACCATATCAATTCAAAGAAACTAAGAGTGTTGGAAGTGCTTTTATTTCCAATGGTGATGATGGAAGCTCTTGTGTTGAGAGTGATAATGAAGAGGAAACTAGTTTCTATGCTACAAAGTCCTCTAAATTAACTCTCAAAACACTTCAAACTAGAAAGCAAAAGGGAAATCTGATGATTCAAAAAGTTTGGCAGCAAAGGGATCATCAACCAACAAAAGCAATACCCATTCTGAACCAATTACTATGGTTCTAGAATCAGAAGAACAGAAGGCAGCCTTTGCAGCCTTCAGGTCAAGCTTTCAAGCTTACTTGGGTAGTACCTTGACTCCTGCCCATATCTGTCAACAAGACCTTGAAGAACTTCATCCTGATGAAGTAGAGGAAATGGATCTGCAATGGCAAATGGCCATGATTGCATGCAGAGCCAAAATGTATATGAAAAGAAACAAGGGATTGTCTGTGGCAGGAAGAACAACTAAAATTGGTATTGACAAATCAAAAGTGAGGTGTTATAAATGCAATTTGTATGGTCACTTTTCAAGGGAATGAAATAGCAATCAACAATCAACAACAAACACAAGACAAACAAATCAAAGAAGCTTAAAGCAACCACAACTGACAAACTCATCCCCACCATCAACAAGCACTTCAGCAGGTACTAGTAACTCTAAAGAAACTAGGTTAATTATTTTGCAGGATGGTACTTGTGACTAGAGCATGTATGAGAAGGAAATTCAAGAGGAAAATCAAGCACTGATGGCAAACATAGAGAACAAAATTCCACCCATGGCTAGAGAGGAACATCCATGGAGGACTGATAACAGTGGTATGTTGACAGTGGTTGTTCCAGGCATATGACAGGAAACTGTTCTCTTCTCCATGATTTCAAACATAAAAATGCCTCATATGTGGCATTTGGTGGGGATAAGAAGGGAGGTAAAATTGTTGGTGAAGGAATGGTAACAAATAGTGTACTCAAATTTAAGAAAGTAATTTTTTGTGAAAATTTACAATACAACTTACTCAGTGTATCTCAAATTTGTGATCAAAATTATACCACTTTATTTTATAACACTTTCTGTTGCATTCTTAAGCCAGGTTTTCAAATTCTAGCAGACTGGATCCTTCTTAAAGCACAAAGAAAAGGAAACACATATGTTTTGGATATGAACAACACCTCTATGACAAGCAATGAAACCTGCCTGATTTCTATGTCATCAGAAATGAAGCTCAACTGTGGCATAGAAGAATGGTTCATTAAACATGAAGAACATGAATAAGTTGGTCAAACATGACTTAGTCATTGGCCTTCCCAAGAAAGAATTTTACTGTTCTAATCATTGTACATCATGTTATAAAGGAAAACAACATAGGGTGTCACACAAGTCCAAAACAATCAACACAAACACAACATCACTCAAAATGCTTCACATGGATCTTTTTGGTCCAACTAATGTATTGATCATTCGTAAAAGGCAATATTGTTTGGTGATTGTTGATGATTTCACTAGATTCACATGGGTCTTTTTCTTAAAACATAAAAGTGAAACATCAGTAATAGTAATGGAGTTTATCTCTAAGATTGAAAATCAACTTGATTTAAAGATCAAAATCTTAAGAAGTGATAATGGATCTGAATTTATTAATCATGTTTTAGATTCCTTTTGCAGGAACAAAGGCATAGCCAGACAATTCAATGCACCAAGAACTCCATAACAAAATGGAGTTGCTGAATGAAGAAATAGGACTCTAATTGAAGCAGCAAGAACAATGCTAGCAGATTCACAGTTGCCTATCACATTTTGGGCAGAAGCAGTGAACACAACATGCAATGTTCAGAACAGAACTTTAATTGTCAAAGAACATAATAAAACACCTTATGAACTTTTGTTTAAAAGAAAACCTTTTATAGGTTATCTTAGAGCTTTTGGGTGTCATGTGTCTATTTTAAACACCAAAGATCAATTAGGAAAGTTTGATGAAAAAGCCTATGATGGTTTCTTTGTTGGTTACTCATCAACATCTAAATCATATAGAGTCTACATTCCTTATCACAACATTATGGAGAAAACACCTAATGTACCTTTGATGAATCTTTATTTCCAAAATCTATAAAAGGATCATCTTGGTTGTTTCATATAGATGCATTAACAAATTCATTTAACTCTAGTTATTTGAATGTTACAGGTCCTACAGATACATGTTATCTTTATGTACCTCCAAGCATGGGTGAAGTGTCACTAATAGCTGATCCTCCAAGATTGCCCCAAACACATACTTCAAATGTTGCTGATCCAGGACCTTCATCTCAAACAAGCAATGATAATTCTGATGGAAATGGAAATTCAACTTCAGCAGAAGTTAACAATGCTTCCGCAGAAGTTCCTTCTACATCCGTAGATGTTCCTACTTCTGGAGATGATTCTTTTCCTTTATCTAAAGTTCCCAATTCATCAAAAAACATTAACATTCACATCTGCAGATCAACAAACTACTACATCCGTAGTTGTTCCTGTAACTACTACTGAAGTTATACCTAGAAACACAAAATCATGAAGATGGATTTCATTCAGCATCAGAAGACCAAAATGATGAGTATTTTGACCACTTTGTTGATTCCCCATCTCAGCTGGATCCATCTCCATCAACCAACATCACCAACTTGGAATCATCCATTTCAGTTGAATAAATACCAATAACAATAATTCATAAGTATCATCCAATAGAAAACATTATTTGTGATCTTAATGAAAGAACCACAAGAAGTCAAGGGGGAACTGCCAATATTTGTCTGTTCTCCTGTTTTCTTTCATAAGTGGTTCCACCCAACATAATTGCAACTTTGAAAGACAACAGCTGGATTGAAGCAATGCAAGAAGAGCTTCAGCAATTCAGAAAGTAGAGAGTTTGGAATCTAGTTGATCTTCCTGAAGGCTAATATCCAATTGGTACAAGGTGGCTTTTCAAGAACAAACTAGATGACAAAGGTATCATCATCAGAAACAAAGCAAGGCTGATAGCACAAGGCTATACTCAAGAAGAAGGGATAGACTATGATGAAGTCTTTGCCCCAGTTGCAAGGATTGAAGCCATTAGAGTCTTTCTTGCCTATGCTTCATATAAGAAGTTCACAGTTTACCAAATGCATGTAAAATGTGCCTTCTTATATGGTAAAATTGATGAAGAAGTCTATGTTGCCTAACCACCAGGCTTTGAAGATCCTGATTACCCACACAGGGTATACAAACTTGACAAAGCTTTATATGGTCTTCATTAGGCTCCAAGAAAGTGATATGAAACATTTTCATCTTTCCTGCTCAAGCATGGTTACAAAAGGGGAACAATTGATCAGACTCTCTCCTCAAACATGAACATCAAGGCCTCTTGGTTGTCCAAATCTATATGGATGATATCATATTTGGATCAACAAACAAGAGATTGTGTGATGACTTTGAATCTTTGATTTGTTCTTTTTGTTGAAGAAGCATTCTTGAGTAGAATGATTATTTTTGTTGCAGATGGCATAGTGCTTGTTGAAGTAATAGTCAAAAGTCATATGATTGTTCATATTGCATATGGAGCAAAAGCTGCTGAAATAACAATCTTCTGTATTGTGGTTGTGCATATCACACCACTTGCAGTACTTTTCTTCAGCTTCACTGTCAGACTCCACTACTGTCTTTTTCTGCTTCTTCATAATTGACACCTTCTGCTGCCTCAATTCTTTTTCAAACCTTGTAGCTGATGAGTCTTTACCTTTTCCTGATATGATGTCAAATGGTTCTTGTTTCTGAGAATTCACCATTCTCTATTGTTTCTTGACTTTGTTGTCACTGGGTGATTCCGCAGATGATTTCTTCTTCCGTAGATCTTCTACGAAAGTAGATGATTGTTGCTTCTGTACTTTTCCTATGGAAGTTGAATGTTTTGGAAGAATAGTTTTCTTCCTTTGCTTTTCTACGGATGGTTCTAAATCAACCTTTTTCTTCCGCAGGTGTTCTGTGGAAGTAATTTTCTTTTCTTCCATAGTTCTTTTTGATGACTGATGTTTTTTCCTTTTGTTAAGCTCCTGAATCCCTTCATTCAGCTGACCAATTCTAGTATAGATGGTCTTTAACAAATTTCTTTGTTTTGGGGGATAAGGTAGCTTGATCTCATCAAGAACTTTTGGTATTAAAGGTTCAGTTACCACATTCTTTCCCTTACCCAACCCAGCATTAGGCTCATCAAATTCATTCAAGTCATCACACTCATCAAAGTCAAATTATGAGTCAGTTTGTTTTAAACATTCTGATTCAGATGACCCAATCTCAGTTTCACTCATCTCAGTATCTTCACCATTTACCAAATTATTAGTTTTAATTTCTGGTTCAATTTTGGTACTTGATACAAAATGCTTTGATAGACTGTTGGTCATTTACTCAGTTAAAGTGGTGTAGTTATCATTTATAGGAGGTGCAATAGCATTAAAACCCAACCCATACCTGTTCTTTGATTCAATATGAGAGTTCAAGAGTTTTTCATATTGCTGAGATGATAATTAAAACTTCTGAAGTTTCACTTCAGTAGATGCATGATCAGACATTGATTTTGTTAAAGAGGTTGTCAGAGCTCAACTTGTGCTTTCAAATTATAATTTTTAGATACAAGTTTATCCAAATCCTTTTGTAAGGAGGTGATTTTGACTTGATATAATTTATGTTCTCTCAAATGAGATTCCTTTAAAATCATTGTTTCTTTGACTTTATCAGCCAATAATTGAATCTTTGATGAAATCTGAGTTCCAAATGAGTTCCATGGGAGAATTAACATTCTTCTTTGGTTAACAAGTTCATCATAAATCAGATGGAATATTTATCAATCAGGAGAAGTATGTGAATCAAATCTTGAAGAAATACAACCTTACTGATTCTTCTTCATGCAAAACACCAGCATCAATAATAGATAAGATTGTACCTAATCCTAAAGGGAAGTCAGTTGATCAAAGATTATATTAATCTATGATAGGATCATTAATGTACTTAACTGCCAGCAGACCTGACATAATGTTTGTTGTGTGTGTTTGTGCTAGGTACCAATCAGATCCAAAGAAGTCACATCTGAATGCAATTAAGAGGATATTCAGATACCTCAAAGGGAAGCCAGCTCTTGGGCTTTGGTATCCCAAAGAAGGAGATTTCAACCTCTACTCATATTCTGATAATGACTTTGGAGGCTGCAACAACAACAGAAAATCAACAACTGGTGGTTGTCAATTTATAGGACCAAGCCTAGTTTCATGGCAGTGCAAAAAACAAACAAATATTTTAGTATCTACAGCTAAGGCTGAGTACATAGCTACTTTAGCTGGTTGCTCTCAAGTTTTATGGTTGCAAAGCCAATTACTTGATTATGGTTACAATTTTCTTCAAACACCAATTCACATAGATAACTCAACTACTGTGATCATCACTGCTAATCCAGTGCAACATAGTAAAACAAAACATATTGAAATAAGATACCATTTTTTGAGAGACTGCTCAAAAAAAGGTTTAATCAAGTTGATCAAAGTTGATACAACAAATCAGCTTGCTAATTTATTTACTAAAGCCTTTGATTCAGTCAAATTTACCTTGAGTCTTTAGGCATGATCAACTTAGGTTAGTCTTCATTATAAAGAAAAGCATGTTCTGTCTGTCAAATTCATTATTTGAAAAAGCCAAAACATATATAAAACATATAAAAATCCAAAAATATTGTCTTGTTAATATGTTTTCTTGTAAAAGCAGTTCATATTATGGGAAATGATAGTACACTATGCCTTTGCATACTTTCCTAAATTTTATCACACAATAAAGACTGATCAGATGTGTTTTGATATGTGAGTAGGTTCAACTTGAGTGGAAAATACACAAGTTCATGCATAACATAATGCCAAGGTAACTAACTATGGACAATTCCATTTTGAGGAACAAGCAAGTAAGTCTTATCTTGCTGTGATCAACTTACTCACCTAAGCACACTATGTTGTGAAACTTTATAACCTCTATCTTTGCGCATCATGAACCCTTTGTTTTGTGTAAACAAATACATGGGTTCAAAGACACCTCTGTTTACGTAAGTAAAGACCTGGTGTCCTAATGCTGATCATCAAGATGTTCCAAAAAGGAACAGCTCTAAAAGAATCCAATATGATCAACTATATATTAATTCAGAGCATGAAAACTCATATTAGTATTAATAATATTTCAAAGAAATCTTAAGATAGAGCTTATAACTTAAAGAACATAGTTTTTAAGTGTGAAAAAGTGATAAGTTGACTCATAAACGGAGGACAAACTCTAATGTGAATTGAATGTGGAGTCCATATTTGTCTATCTTTAATCTGTACCAAAACATGATAAACAACATGACAAGTTGAAACTATACTCTTGCTTGAATTTATGTGGATCATAATACTTGCAATTAGCACTAGATCTATGTCTACTATCATCAAACAAACTGTTTCAGGAAGTTGCTTAGTGTCATAGTATGATCTCATTGTATGATGTAAATGCTTGTAAATATATTTAAGATTCTGCTTATAAACAAAAATCCACAAAGATTTTGTTTTTTTTCTTTTCTTTGCTAATAGGTTTGACAAATAATTGTTTTTCATGCTATTCTCTTTATAAATTTATGATAAATGCATACTTTCATGATTAATCACAAATTTAGGGGGAATAGTCATCAGCATGAAAACTAAGTTTAACTCTTTTAAATGAAGAAAAATTGGAACTTGAGCACTAACTTGGCTACAGGATATTTGAAGTTTTTAACTAAATAAATTTTGCACATTTGCCATGAAGCAGAGTCAACAAGGTCCAACAGCAAACAACAAATGATCTCTAACAACATGATGTTAAGATCATATAGCAAAAACATAACAAATTTTTCCTTCCATAGATGTTCTGCGGAAGAATTAATTTGATAAGGATAAAACAGCAAAATCATAAGTTTTGCCTTCCGGAGATGTTCTACGGAAGACTTAATCTGTTGCTGATAAAAAGAAAAGTTTTGCCTTCCGTAAATGTTCAGCTGAAGACTTAACTTTTGGATAACCATGGAAGGGTAATGAGGGTTAAGGGTCCCACATCATTAAATAAAAGGATTTAAATTTTCTAAGCAAGTATAAATGATAACCTTACTGTTGTCATTTGTATTCACTTTTTCAGAAACCTTTTTCCGACCTAGAAAAATGCTCATAACATAAACCCCTTTATTCACAAACATTCAAATTTTTCATTCCACACAACAATCCACACCTAAATCACCACTCAAACAACATCATCAATATGGCCAACAGATTTGTAAAGGATCATAACATTTGTGCCTTTTTGAATCCAGACGATCCAGTAACAGAGGGATGCAGGGAAATTATTAACTATATGAGAAGATCAAGGATTTTCTATGCATTATCTGCGGACCCAATCATCTATCAACCGCATATGATAGATTTTTGGCACACAGCCAGGATTGAAGAGGAGAATGATGAAAGGGTGATTTTCGTAACAATTAGAAATGAAGAGTTGATAGTGGATGAACGAACTATCAGGAGGGTGCTAGAGTTTGGAGAAGAAGAAGAGGGTCACCCAGATGTGTTCGACCATGAGTACATCCAAAGAATTTTCATTTAATGGGTTATGATGGAGATTACCGAAATGGTGAAATCAAAAAGGGGAGGTTGTGCAAGCCCTACAGATTCCTGTGTCACATGTATTTAAAGTGTATGTCCAACAGAAAGTCTGGGTTGGATAGATTTTCAAGACATATTTCTTCTGGAATCATTGGTGTATTTGAAAGGAGGAAATACAATTATGCTAAGTACATTCTTGGATGCTTATGTGACCATGTAAAGGTGCAAAAAGAAGACAAGATGTATATGTTTCCTAGATTCATTCAGCTGATCATAAATGAAGCAATGCTCAACATTGAAAGAGAAGGTGAAGTCTTTATTCAAGCTTACCTTGGAATATCTGTGCTTAGCAAAATAAGTGGGCAATATCAAGGAAAAGAAATGGAGATGTTTGCTCATGTTATGGATGAGAATGTTGATATTCCCCAAGAGCTTCTATACCTTGATCATCAACAACAACAAACACCACCAGCTGAGTCCCCTGAACCACAACAACAAGAACCCCATCCTTTATCACCACCTGTCCATCCCATATCACCACTAAGTGAACACACCCAACCTTTGTCTCCTGCCTATTCCCAAGCTTCTATGAATACTGATTCAACAGAAGTATACTCACCTGATCAAATCCAACAATCACCACCACAACCGTCACCACAACAAGAACCACACTTTTCATCACCAACTCCTTTGATAGACTTAACAGAATCTCCACCAGCTTAACTGAATTCACCATCCAGTAAGCATACCCAACCTTTCTTAGCTTCCTAATCTCAATCATCTCTAAACACTACTACCATAGAGCCTATCTCACCCTTACTCAAACACCTTCACATCCAACAATAGAACCAACTTCGTCACCCACACCTACTGAACCAACCTCACATACTGAAAGCCCAACACATACTGAAATACTCAACCTTGATGAGGATGATGAGCATGATGGTAGGAAAGATAGTGCTACAAAGGATATATGTTTAGATGTTGAGAGGGAGAATGATCAAGTAGTTGAACATCAAGATGAGGGCCACTATATTAACATAGTTGCTTATGATGAAAATGATTTAAGAGATAAAGAGATAAATATGAGCAATAGTTTTCTTGTGGCCAAATACAACAATCTCCTTATTAAAAGTAATAAAAGATTGGAGAAGTTAAGAAAACTCAAAAGAGAGATAAAAGAGAAAGATAAAACTATTGCATCTTTAGAAGCAATAATCAAGAAGCTAAGAGAAGAGATTGAAACCAGCAATGCAGTGATTGATACAATGGATCAGTTTGTAACTGAGTCCTGTAAATCTGCTGAGAAAGAGAAATAAGAGAAGGAGAAAGTAATGGTTGAGCTAAACAATGCACTGAAAACTATCTCTGAGCAGTTGGATCTGCTAAAAGGTAAAGATGAAGAGATAGAAGTCTTAAAGAACAAGGTGACTGAAAAGGAAGTGGGTGTGCATAAAGAACAAATCAAAGAAACTGCTGACATTCCCTTGTTGAAAGAAAATAACCAACAATCAAATAAAACAGGAAAAGAAAGTATTTGGGAAGAACTAAAGATGAAGCTATTGTATCTGAGAATACCCCAAAGAAAACAAAAGACATGTCTCCTGATAACACTCCATCAGCTGATCTTTCAACTCTCAAACCAATTGAACACATTGAAGAAGAGAGTGATGTTGAGTGGGTAGATTTAACAAAAGATGAGACTCATAAGTCTGATGAAGAAGCAAGGGAAAGTGACTTTTTATCCACTGATGATATCTTTGAGGAAAGAGCACAATCATCCATGTTTATGGATTTAATCAATAATGGCTTTCCTTATGACATGGTGGAAAAGATGAGTATGAATGAAATGATACAAGTACTAAAGGAGTTTGATGTTGCTAGATTAATTCTTCCAGTATGCAACTATGAAACCTTTATAAAGTACAAAACCATTGAGAAGATCAAGAATGATTTGGGTCACTATGACTCCAAACAGCTTACAAAGTATAACATGATTTGTTGGCTGCAAAGTCATAACTATGGGTCACATGAACTGAAAGGAAGAATAGTTGGTGAGCTAAGGGCAACAATGGAGTATGTGATAAAGGTTGAACTAGAAACTGGAGTAAGATTTAGGACTGGGGCACCTAATCCAGCTTACAAACAATAATCAAAACAATCTCCTGCTGAGCCAATAGTAGTTGAAAGCAAAGACATGTACAAAGGTAAAGAAAAACTGATCAGAGAGCTAAGGGATGTAATCCCCAATAAAGTTTGGCCTCTGGGAACAGTAGTGAGAGAGATAACAGAACAAAAATCTTCTCTGATCCAACTTTTTAATCACATGACAACTCCAAGATCAGCAGAAGATAACAGAATTATAGCCTGGTGGTATGATCCTGAGTGGGACTATGCATCCATCAATAGAGCATCCGAAATGGTATAATACTTTCCGTGGATGGAGACTCTTCTCACACTTCCAGATACAGACCTCTCTAGTCTACAAAACATTCCTATCACCAACTACCCAATCAACCTAAGAGGGAGAGACTTCTCAGGAATAATTGCAAAATTGAAACACAAGTTCAAAGGAGATGTCATAAAAGAAGCAAAAAGAGATGATGTAGAGCACAAAGAAGAAGACAAAGATAGAAAAGGTCTCATTCTAGTTCTTTTCAAGCTGTTAATGATGAATTTCTAAGGAGAATTGGATATGAAGACAAGGCTGAAGCATCAATCAAAATAATTAAAGGAAATCAGTATTCATTCCCTATCACTAAATGGGGATATGTAGAAAGAACAAAAGAACTGGTGCTGCAAAGGAATGTTCCTCATAAGAAAGCATCAAGCATAAGATTATTTGATCCAATGGAGATTAAATTGCAACATCCAAGCTACACATCTTATCTGCATGACAAGTATTTCACCAAGCTGAATGACAAAGTTGCTCAAGATGACATATGCTTGTATGTGCACATCATTCAAGTCATTGACAAGCTGCATGCTAAATCTTACAAGAGAAGAAGATTTGAAGCTGGTCAGCTCATGGGATCTGAAATCCTATCAATTGCTGAGCTTAGAATGTCAGAACTAGATGAATTGGAAGTGGTATCACAAAAAAAGTGTTGTAGCAACACTGACCACTGAAGAAGACATTCTTGGACTAAATTACAAAACATTAAAGAAAATAGGCAAAATGAAGATCAAGTATCCATTTTAAGATCAGAAGGATGCTATTGGATACTTCAATACAAAGATATTGGAAAGAGTTCAAGAATTAAGAGATTTGAACAGATGATTACAAGAATCTAAACCTAAGGGGGAGTATTGTTAGGTCTAGATCTTTTGTATAGGTTTAGATGATTTGTAATCTCTTGTAATGAACTTCTATAATTCTTTATCCTTTTGTAATGCAAGATATATATATATATATATATATATATATATATATATATATATATATATATATATATGTTAACCCATATTATTATGTGTGTTGATTGTATGTGTAATTGCAGGAAACATCATACTTGGTCAATTTGGAAAATTGACCAAGTGCAAGAACTATCTGCGGATGAATAAGTTTGTTCTTCCGTAGATGTTCTGCGGATCATAAAGAAACAAGTCAACATGCATCTGTAGATCTCCTGTGGAAGCATAACATCTACTGAAGAACAAGTCCAAAGATCAAGTTATTGTTGTTGTGGAAGAAGGAAGTGTGCTCCTAAGGATGAAGTTCAAGATGATGATCAGAAAGACTCTTACAGAAGACCAATTCCTATGGAAGAACAACTTCCTACGGAAGAACAACTTGTATATCAAGTACAACACATGAAGTCAACAAGTCAAGCTGACTGAAGTGATGATATCAGTCAACATCTACCGAAGACTGACTTTCTGTTAGAGGATTTATGATGTCACATCTGGAATTTCACTACTGTAACTTTCTTACCACGATAAGAAAGTTACATTTACCATTGTAAAAAGTGAATCCCTCTGCCTACAAATATAAGGTATGGGTGCACTCATTTAGGAGGTGATTGAGAGATATCAAGACACAAATAGAGATTCATATATTCATAGAAATGATATCAATCAATCAATCAATCAAAATAGCAAGATAGCAATCACAAGAACAAGAAGAACATCATACGGGATTACCATATCATCCAAGCATCAATATCAATTGTAATCGATTCATTATCAATGAAAATCAATTGAAACAATCTTTTTGTTGCATTATTTTATTCTGTATTCAATTTGTTTCTTCTATTCTTTGTTTATTTCAATTTCATAAACAATTAGTTAAACAACAAGTATTGATAATTCCGCGATCTTTATTTGCTAAATCAAACTGATAATTCCTGTTTCGATCCTTGGATTCACAGGTTTCTTCATCACCGTCATCACTTGCAGGATCTCCATCTTGACCATCACAGGAATGAAAGGTTTCATTCTGTAGTGATTTTGGTTTGAGGTACAGCTTTGATGCTGTTTCAGGAGAAGTAATTTGAGTGATAGTGAATAGTGTGTCTGTTGGAGGATGATCATGCATATTTGAATCTTCTTTGACTGGACTTGTCATTGAAGTTGGCATTTCTATGTAGTTATCATTGTAAGGATGAGGACATGGTATGTAGTTCCAGCACTCTTCTTCTGATCTCTATGTGCATCAAGTAGTTCTTCCAACTTATTAGCAGTCAGCTTTAAATTCTCAAGTTCAACTTGTGTTGATGCATGATCTACTTTTGTCTTTGTTAGAGACTCAGTGAGTCTTGTAACTTGAGATTGAAGACTAAATATTTCTCCAAGGAATTTGTCTACATCCTTTAACAAAGAATTGATTTTATCTTCAAAGGCTTTATGTTGTATCTTCAATTCTGTATTTGTAGCCTTTTTTGTATTGATTGCTTGATTTAGACGCTCAACGTAATGTTGCAAGTCATTGATTGTTTTGGTTGTACTTGCTTCTGATATTTTGGCTTCAACTTCAGCCTTTGTGTTTGTTAACTTCATAGAGAGTTCAGTTGCTTGAGCATTCAGCTTATGATTTTCTTTAAGCAATTTATCAACTTCTTTCTCTAGTGAACTGATTTGATTTGCAGAAGTTTGTAGTTCCTCTGCATGTGAGGCTCTTTCCTCCTTTATCATGTATGATATATTGTTGCAATATTTTTGATATGCCTGTACTTCATCTATGCATGCTAATGAGCATAGATTGATCTTTCTGTCTTCAGGAATTTCAGGCAATGGAGGAATGTTTGTGTTGTTAATGTTTGTGGCTTTTGCAAGATCGGCAGTTAACTCTTCAAGTTTGATTTCTTGTTGAACCATTTTATCTTGCAACTGGTTCATCTCTTGAGCTAAACTGATGTTTTGTTGATTCAATGTCTTGATTCGTGCTTGATCATTTCTTTGAGATTGTTTCATCTCTGACCTGCATTTGATCAAATCATTAGACAATGTATTGTTTGAGTTTACAAGATCACATAAATGTAAATGAATCAGTTCTTTCTCAATGTGACTAATGTACAACTGAATGTTTGTCTTGTCAAACAATGAATTGTTGTTATTGTTTGATATGCTGCTATTGTTTGTTTGCTTGCAGCTTTTGTTTGATTTGCTGCTGTTGTTTGGTTGATTGCAGTTTTTTTTATTTACTGCTGTTGTTTAGTTGGTTGCAGCTTTTGTTTGATTTGCTGCTGTTGTTTGGTTGATTGCAACTTTTCTTTGATTTGCTGCTGTTGTTTGGTTGGTTACAGCAGCTTGGTTTGCTCTGTTTGAATTCTTGAAACCTTTTTCTACCTGCAGCAAGAAAGATAGCTCAGTTTCTCGAAACATGAGTGTTACTGAATGATGTTAAATTTTCCATTTTGTTTAAAAACAAATATGATTTGAAAATTGTTTTTTTGTGTTTCAATCAAAATCAAGTTTTAAAATTTTAATAGAATCCAAAGAACGTCGAATCTCAATTTAATTAGGTCTACCAAATTAAAGAGTTAACTTTGTTCAATTATAATTTAGTTAAGTCGGACTAAGATTAATCTAGCTTAATTAAAAAGTAATAATATTTGGATCTTCCCAATTAAATTTTAATGATTTTGTGTCTTGATTAAGAGAACTCAACTCTTCTAAAGTATAAATATCTTGATCAACAGGAAGTCAAAATGAAGTTCTCAAATCTTCCGAGAACAAAAGATTATAAGTTGTTCAACCTTAGAAACTACCGAAACTTACAAAATTCTTCCGAGAGTATCTCTTTCAAATTAAAGTTATAAACAGGTCAAAGCAAATATATGGGTCAATGTTGAAAAACCCAAGTCAAAATTTAAAAAATCCCAATTTATATACATATTCTGTTAATGTCGGTCAAAGGAAATCAAAGTGGGTCAAAATTGAAATTCCCAAATCACACAAATTCTCTCGATCTCCCTTCTACTCTCACTCTCTCAATCTCACAAACAACATATCTTGGCTTTCTCAGTTGATTTCTCGGACAGATTATCCTTCAGCAGCAGCTGTTGGCGGAGATTGATGGTGGTGATGGTGATTCGACCGGAAGATCGGTGATGAAGGTGTCGATGATGATGGTCGATAGGTGAGGTTGCGGTCAATTGGTGTTAACACCGATGGTGGGGGTGTTTATTTGGTAGTGATTATGTTAAGTAGGAATCAATCATAAAGATTGAAGATCGGTGGATGATTGTAGTTGGACCGGTGGAGATGATTGATGATTATCAAGACGCCGATGGTGAGTTATAGTCGTCCGCCATGGACCGGTTTTGTTTGTTATTGTTCTTTACTCATCCACTGTGGATGAGTTGTGTATGTCCGCTGTGGTTTCAACTCTTTTTCTTGCTCGATCGTCCGCTGTGACCGATTTTACTTATCCGCTTTGGACAAGTTTGTGTGGTTAACGTCTCCTGTGGACTTGGTTTGTTCAACGTCCGCTTTGGACCTTCTTGTCTGCGGTGGATCAGTTTTAATCGTTCGCTGTGAGTGGCTATGAGGACTGTGTTCGGTCTTTACTTGTCCGATGTGAACAAATTGTGTATATTGATGAATCAACGCCCGCTCTGGACTTGATTCGAGGATGGTGTCAGCTGCGTGTTAGGTGTTGATGTTTGTTAGTAGTGTGTCTGCTGTGGAAGTGATGATTCAAGTCTGTTGTGTGTTTTGAAGATGATTTCTCATTCTTCAACACGTCCAATGTAGGTGTTAACACATCTGCTGTGAGTGTTAACACATCAGCTGTAGATGTGTTTGTTCATCAGTTGTTAACACTTAGACAAAATGACTTGGACAAAATGGATGTTTCTCAGCTGTGAATCTTGTGTATCAGCTGTGGATGTAACATATCAGCTATGGACACTTGGTTGCACATATGATAAAGATTGTTAGCTATGGGATTAGAACATTTAGTCAAAAATCAAATTCAAGTGTAATTTGTATACTTTGTAAAATTCAATTATGAATGGAATTCACTTGCAAATACACAAATTGATGTTTGAATGACTGTTGAATGATTGTTAAATGATTGTATGATCAACAAATGAATCAAAATCTGAATTAAATCATAGATTTGGCTCATGTTCTTGAATGAACAAACTTTTGATTCTTGGGTTTCTGATGGAATTTGATAAAATCAAAGGTTATAATAGCTATAGGTAAATGATTCTAAGCAGAACAACAATCAATTTCATATAATCATCATCTAAACTTGGATTTAGATGATGAACACATGAAGAACACAATGAAGAACAAAAACCTAGATATAAGAATCAATGTTCAAGAATGTATGATTTGGATGTTGTGTATGATAAACGAACCTTAGATTTGATGTTTCTAAGCTAAAACCACTATCAATTTCAGCTAAACAACATCAGATTCTTGATTTTTGATGATTTTCCTCAAGAACAGTGAACTTTTCTCAAGTGCACAAAATTTTCAAAAATCTTCAAATTCAAGAGTTTTGGATGTTCAATTGATATGAAACTTTGTAGATGTGTTAGTTATCACAAACTAAAGCTATTAGAAGCTTAAATTTGATCAAAAAACAACAAAATCAAAATTTCATGTTCATGAGCATTTGAAGACTTGAAGAACAAGTTTGCTTAAATCTTCAAATTAGTGGCTCAAATGAACTTCAATTGTTGTGAAAACGTGTAGATCTTCACGAAATACCAAATCTAAGCTAATGGTAGTTTGGTTTCATCAAAAACAACAACACTTTACAGATCAAACTTGTGGTTCAAATTTTTGAGAAAAAATTGAAGAACAAGGAGCCAAGGCTCTGATACCAACTGTTGAAATTCGATAATGATGGATCGAATATAGCAATCGTATTGTTGTCATTTATCAGATCTGTTATGTGGAATCTCACAGACCTATTGATGATTTCAAGTGAAGATCTGTTGCAAGATTTAATGTATGATGATGAATGAATGATGAACAATTCAAGAACATATATTCATAAATATTTCATTCATTCATATGGATGATGATGCTAGGAGATTACAAAGGGAGTTTGTAAGAAAATTCTTTGAGATTACAAAGGGAGTTTGTAAGAAAAGTTTTTCTCACACACACTCAACTTAATTGTTTCAATCACTAGTGTAATTCCCTCTGTTTGTTCTATGTTAGTGCTTACAATGCTTAGCAATGGTTAGAGTTTAAAATGACTACAATTAGTCTATTTATACTCTTTATATAAATGAACAAAATTACATTTAAGCCCTAATGATTACACAAATATTCTTCTACGTTTGATAAATTCTCAGTTGTTGATGCGTGACTGCCGGGTGCTGACGTCATTCGGGACGACCGCTGATGTTAACTGTTGACTTTGACCACGGTTGACAAAGTTTGACTTTGGTCAATTTTCTTCGTTTTGATCATGTCTTAACATAGCTTCACCGTGTCGGTTTTGGTAATCATCATGAGATTTGGCACTTAGGTTTTGGTAAATATCATCTTCAAATAGTCAAACAGAATTGGCTAAGGACATTGACTGCATAGGCAATGTCAGGGCGCGTGACTTGAAGATATAATAATCTCCCGATGAGATGTCTATAAAGGGAGGCATCGTTTTTGTGACTCTCGTGACATTCATCAAGCTTCAAGTTTTGCTCAATGGTAAACCTACTAGGTCGACATCCAAGTTGCCCACAATCAGTTAAGATATCCATGGATATTTATTTTGGCTTAGGCCAATCCTATCTCTAGTATGAGCAACCTCTATTCCCAAAAAATACTTCAACAGACCAAGGTCCTTAATACTATAACTCGTATTTAAGTGATCCTTTGTTCGTTTAATCATATCTTCGTCATCCCCGGTAATAGTGACATCATCAACTTAAATTAGAATGGCCACAAATTTACCTCCATTTTGATATGTAAAAAGTGAGTGATTACTATGGGATTGTTTGTAACCGATATCTAGAAGGGAGACTGTGAACATTTTATACCAAGTACGGGAAGCTTGTTTCAACCCGTATAAAGACTTTCTTAGTCAACAAACTCTAGTTTCGTCTTTCTTGGAGAAGCCTTGTGGTATCTTCATCTACGATCCCACTTGCAAATCTCTATGAAGGAATGCATTGTCCATGTCCAATTGATGTAACAACCAACTTCTTTTGATAGCAACTGTGATGAGAGTCTGAATGGTAACCAGTTTTGTAACCGGCGCAAAGGTGTCGTGGTAATCAACCCCTCTATTTGGTTGAATCCTCTTGCCATAAGATGAGCCTTATACCTCTTGACCTCCCCATCGGGTTTGTATTTAATTTTGTAAACCCACTTTGAATCTATAGCGTGTTTCCCTTTTGGTAATGTTTCTAGCATCCATGTTTCGTTTTCTTCGAGTGCTTGAATTTCACATTGCATGGCATCACGCCAATTCATATCCTGGATGGCTTCTTTGAAAGACTTTGGATCATTAATAGAAGTAATGGCCGCTAGCAAAACTTTGTAAGATTCCAAAAATTTGTTACAAGAAACATAATTTGAGAGTGGATGTACCGTAGAAGTTTGATTGGACACGGGTTTGGCGTGGTCTATAGATGGTGGCAGCGTGACTTTATAATCTTGTAATCAAGATGGTGGTAGCCTAATTCTTCTGAATCATGGAGCTTGAGATTCATCTTGCAATTCTTCGGTGCTTATGTCAATTTCAACTCGTGCTTCATCTTCAATGGAATCAATCGGTTCAATGGGCTCAGTTACGGACACAACAACCTCTTCACCATTTTCTTTTTCATTTTGTTTGGCATAGTCGTCTTCATACCACATGGGTACCGCAAAATTATCAGAAGTTGGACTCTTAGTGTAAGGTCCCGTTCCCGGGACGCTCACAATTGGTCAATCATCGTATATAACATTTGAAACACATCATTTTGCGGCGGAAATACATCATTTCATTAATAATTAAAATTATGTCAAATCATCACATTGTTTGTTTACATCCCAAAAATTTTATTAACACAATAATATTCTCAAAAATATGGATGCTAGACTCGAACTATCCCCAGTAGCTTATGCATCCATGCCTGCACCTACTCAGCATCTAAAATCACCTGCCAACTATTATGCATACAAAAAGTCTGCGACGCTGAGTGAGTTCTAGTTTTTTTATAATAAAATACTTTACTTTACGTTAAAACAATTCTTTTACTTTCGTACGTGATCATTCATCATACATACATCTAGATAACATCATTATTATCTTTCAACATCGTTCATACTCGTTCATTTCGTACATTTTGAACTTTCATTATTATCTTTCTTTTCTTTATGGATCCTGCCATATGTTATACCCCCACGTCAGGCAAAAGCCGGTACTATGCCAGGGTTTATAAAAAAAAACCCCACATCATGCAAAAGCCGACACAGTACCGGGGTTAGCGACAAGGATCCCACTACAATTTAGTCAACCTCAAGGATTGGACCCCTGTGCGCATTATTAAGGGTTAGCTAAACCACACACAGTTGAGCAAACAACTACCTCGTTGAGTTGTGAACCTCCATTATTTTGCTTGCAAGACTTTTCATTCATTCATTACGTTCCACTTTTCATCATCATTATCTTTCACTTTCATTACATAATACTTTACGTACATATACATAACACACCACGTAAAGTAACACCATAAACATATCGTTTTGAAAACCGTTTTAACATGAAAAGATAACACATCACACATCACAACATACCATTCGAAAACTTAAACATACATGAGCATCATCTCGTGCTAGAACTAGTTTTTCGCGCGAGAACCTTACCACATTCAAATCCTACACATTAAATCATCACTGTTGAGCGAGAACTACAAGTTGCGTAAAAACTTCATGTCACGTGCAAATCTACATATCGCGCGAGAACTTCCTATCGCGTGAGAACTACCTATCGCGCGAGTACTATCAGATTCAAATTTGTACCGTTCACCAACTGCTCGCACGAAAACTACGAGGTTTCCTGCCCAGTCATAACTTATCACGTCTAAGGTTTTCTAACATGCTTAACCTCATAAAAACATCATCACAAGCATAAACATGCATTTACAAATGTTTTAGTATGCATAATAGCCCCAAAACATAAAACTTGCGTAAAAAAGGAACTAGAAACTCACCTCTTGAAGTTCTAGCACAACCATGACCTTCCCAAAGCCTTAGCCAAACAAAAACTACACAACCATGTGTTATATATCAAAAATCCATTCTTAGTACATAACCCGAGTTACTACACGAGTTACATACCTCAAACACTTGGATTCTTTACTTTCTCTCTCTACGCAGCCGCTTTCTCTCTCTAACAGTAGCACTTCTCGCGCGAAAATGGAGTCAGACTGGGTGTTCTCAGCTATTTATACCCAGCTCAACTTTTTGCCCAGACTTCTCGCATGAGGTTCTCGCGCGAGAACTTCTTTTCGTGCGAGAACTTCATTCGGCCTTCTTTTCTTTGAAATTTTCGGGCGTTACAAGCCCACCCCCTTATTTAGATTTCGTCCTCGAAACTTGTCAGCTCTCGAACAGCTGCGGGTAGTGTTGTCTCATCTCTTTCTCGGTCTCCCATGTAGACTCAGATCCAATTCTGTGTCTCCACTATACTCACACAAGTGGAACCACTTTATTCCTTAACCTTTTCTCCTTTCTATCAATGATGGCCACTGGTTGCTCCACATAATTAAGTCGTTCATCTACCTCGATGTTCTCAAGTGGCACAATCATATCTTTATTGGCTAAGCACTTTCTCAGATGAGATACATGGAACATCGGATGAATTCCACTTAACTCATCAGGTAGCTCTAACTTGTAAGCCACCTCTCCTACTCGAGTGTAAGGCCCCGTTCCCGGGACGCTTACAATTGGTCAATCATCGCATAAAACATTTAAAACGCATTAATCATGCAGCGGAATTTAAACTTTTCATTGATAGTTGAAAACATGTCAATACATCATATCATTCGTTTACATCTCAAAAGTTATATAATTACAAAATCATTTTAAAAAATGTTAATGCCAGATTCAAAAACTTCCCCAGTAGCTTATGCATCCATACCTGCACCTCCTCAGCATCAACAATTACCTGCCAACTATTATGCATACAAAAGTCAGCGATGCTGAGTGAGTTCTAGTTTTCATAATAAAATACTTTACTTCTTGTTAAAACCTTTCCTTTACTTTCGTGCATGGTCACACATCATATATACACCTTGATAATATCATTATTAATTTCATCATTCTTTTCGTTCGTTTCGTACATTTCGAACTTCACTATTACTTTCACTTTCATCTAGACCAATGTCATATGCTATACCCCAAACATTGTGCACGAAGCTGGTACTGGGCCGAAGTCTATAAATAGACCCTAACATTGTGCACGAACCTAACACCAGTACCGGGGCAAGCGACAAGGGTCCCGTTTCGTACATATTAGTCAATCACAAAGATTGACCCCTATGTGCATCCTCATGGGTTAGCAAAACCACACATAATTAAGCAAACAACTACCTCATTGAGTTGTGAACCTCCATTCATTTTGCTTGCAACACTTTCATTCATTCATTACATTCCACTTTTCATCATCGTTATCTTTCACTTTCATTATATAATATTTTACATACACATACATATCATACCACACAAAGTCATATCGTAAACATATAGTTTTCAAAACTGTTCAACGTGAAAAGATAACACAACACATAAACATCATACCATGTGAAAACATAAACATACATCAACATCATATCACGCGAGAACTTAACATTTCATGCGAGAACTATACTACAAACAAATCCTGAACATCCCATCATCACAGTCACGCGAAAACATACATATCATGCGAGAATATACATATCGCGTGAGAACTTCAGCACATTCAAATCCTATACATCAAATCATCACTGTCGCCCGAAAACATACATATCACGCGAGAACATACATATCGTGTGAGAACTTCACAGGTTCAAATTTCATAAAGTACAATTAACTGCTCGCGTGAAAACTACGGGTTTCCCACCCAAACATAACTTATCGCATCTAAGGTTGTTCTAACATGCTTAACATCTTAAACAACATCATCACAAGCTTAAACACGCATTAACAAACGTTTTAGTATGCATAATATCCCCAAAATGTAAAAACTTGCGTAAAAAGGGGACTTGAAACTCACCTCTTAAAGTTCTAGCATAACCACAGCCTTCCCAAAGCCTTTACCGAGCAAAAACTACATAACCATGCATTATATTCATCAATAATCCATTCTTGGTACATAACACGAGTTACTACACGAGTTACATACCTCAACCACTTAGATTCTTCACTTTCTCTCTTTATGCAGCCGTTTTCTCTCTCTAACATCAGCACTTCTTGCGCGAAAATGGATTCAGACAGGGTAATCTCAACTATTTATACCTAGATCAAACTTTTCGCTCGGACTTCTCGCACAAGAACTTCTCTTCATGCGAGAACGACTTCTGCCGTATTTTCTTGAAAGTTTTCCGGGCGTTACAAGTCCACCCGCTTATATAGGTTTCGTCCCCGAAACCTATCACTCCTTAAATAGCTGTGGGTAATGCTGTATCATCTCTTCCTCGGTCTCCCATGTAGACTCGAATCCCTTTCTATTCCTCCACTGTACTCGCACAAATGGGACCACTTTATTCCTTAGCCTTTTCTCCTTTCTATCATGGATGGCTACTGATTGCTCCATGTAATTGAGCCGTTCATCTAACTCGATATCCTCAAGTGGCACAATCATATCTTCATCAGCTAAGCACTTTCTCAGATGAGATACATGGAATGTCGGGTGAATTCCACTTAACTCATCAGGTAGCTCTAACTTGTAAGCCACCTCTCCTACTCGAGAAATCATTCAAAAAGGCCCTATATACCTCGGGCTTAGCTTTCCCCGCTTTCTGAATCGAATGATACCTTTCCAAGGCGAGACCTTTAACAACTTTTCGGCATACGACTTCTGTCTATCCTTTTCCGCCTTCATAAAGGCCTTGATCTTTTCCAACTTTTCGGTCGTAGCCTCGATCACCTCAATGCTCCCCAACTCCTTCTGCCCGATGTCACCCCAACATACGGGTGTTCTACACTTCCTACCGTATAATATCATATAAGGAGGCATACCAATGCTGGCATGATAACTGTTGTTATATGAGAACTCGGCTAGCGGTAAGTGTTCGTCCAAACTTCCCCCAAAATCAATGACGCATTCTCGACGGCATGTCCTCTAGCGTCCGAGTTGTCCTTTCCGTCTGACCATCTGTCTGAGGATGGTAAGCCGTACTGATGTGTAACCTCGTCCCCATCACGTCATGAAATCTCTTGCAAAACTTTGATGTGAACAGAGTGTCACAGTCAGACACGATAGACACCGGTACACCATGACGAGTCACATTCTCTTTGATGAATAGATCCGTCAACCTCTCAGATGAATACATCTCACGGATTGGCAGGAAATGAGCACTCTTCGTCAGACGATGGCTTCTGATGGCTTCAGATGAATACATCTCAGGTATATCTAAGGGTTGGATCTTCCCGTATGGCTTCTGATGCTCCGCCTTCACTTGCAAACAAATAAGGTACTTACTCACATACTCCGCTACATTACGCTTCATCCCCGGCCACTAGTAATCTTTCTTCATATCATGATACATCTTTGTAGCACCAGGATGAATTGAGTATCGAGTCTTTTGAGCCTCATCCATGATCTTTCCTCGTAGATCCCCATAACAAGGAATCCACATTCGCCCTGATTGGGTCTTGACTCCAAGAGTGTTCTCACCTAAATCGGCGACTAGACCTTTCATCCTTTCGGAGTTAATCCGGTCCTCCTTTAGGGCTTCAACCTAAAATCCCTTGACCTGCTTCATCACATCAGAGGTCATAATCAACTGATAAGCCTTCACCTGAATCGGCTCTGGTCACTCCTTTCGGCTAAGGGCATTTGCCACCATGTTGGCCTTTCCCGGATGATAATGGATCTCGTAATCATAATCCTTGATAAGCTCCAACCATATCCTTTGCCTCATGTTCAAATCCTTCTGCTCGAAAAAGTACTTCAAGCTCTTATGGTCAGTGAAGATAGTGCACTTCTTCCCATACAAGTAATGCCTCTAAATCTTCAATGCAAAGACCACCGCCGCCAATTCCAAATCATGGGTAGGGTAGTTAGCTTCATGGATTTTCAACTGTCTGGACGCATAGGCTATAACCCTCCCCCGTTGCATTAACACGCAACCCAGTCCCGAATATGAAGCATCTGAATATACCACCAAGTCTTCGCTCCCTTTGGGTAATGTCAAGACAGAGCTTGGGTTAATCTTGTCTTTAGCTCTTTAAAAACATTCTCCTGCTCTCGACCCCATACAAGCTTCACATCCTTACGGGTCAACTTAGTCAATGGTGAAGCTATCTTGGAGAAGTCTTGGATGAATCTTCTGTAATAGCCCGCTAAACCCAAGAAACTACGGATCTCGGATGACATCTTTGGAGACGTCCATTGCATCACCGCCTCAACTTTTGCTGGGTCCACCATTATCCCTTTAGTATTAATCACATGACCCAAAAACTGAACTTCGCGTAACTAGAACGCGCATTTGGAGAACTTGGCATACAGCTTCTCCCTTCTAAGTGTCTCCAGTACCTCCCGAATATGACCGGCATGCTCTTCTTTGCTCTTTGAATAAATCAGGATATCATCAATAAACACAATCACTGATTTATCCAGCATGGGACGGCACACCCGATTCATCAAATCCATAAAAGCAGCTGGCGCGTTGGTTAAGCCAAAATACATAACGAGAAACTTGTAGTGTCCATAACGCCTACAAAAAGCTATTTTAAGAATGTCCGGCTCCTTCATCTTCAGTTGGTGGTACACAGCTCAGAGATCTATTCTCGAGAACCAACTGGGACCTTGGAGCTGATCAAACAAGTCATCAATCCTTGGTAATGGATATCGATTCTTCATAGTCAACTTGTTCAGCTCACGGTAGTCGATACACATCCTCATACTACCGTCCTTCTTCTTTACAAATAAGACCGGAGCACCCTATGTAGAGATACTCGGTCGAATGAACCCCTTATACAACAACTCCTGCAACTGGGTCATCAGTTCCTTCATCTCAGAGGGAGCTAGACGATATGGCGCCTTAGCAACATGTTGGGTACCAGGTATCAGATCGATCTGGAATTCGATTTCACAGTCAGGTGGCACACCTGGTAGATCCACCAGGAACACGTCTAGGAAGTTACACACGACCGGTACATCTGTCATTCGTTGTACTGACGCATTCACGTCCTTCACGTAGACTAGATAAGCACCACATCCACGCCTCGTACACTTCTCTACCACCACCATTGAAATTACCTTCGGAACTGTGTGAACCTATAGCCATAAATCGTCACTATACTCCCATCGAGCACGGTCAATCGAATCATCTTCTTGCGAAACACAATACTTGCCTCATAGCCTGCTAGCCAATCCATCCCTAGGACTACATCAAATCCGCCTAAGGGCATCACAAACAGTCTAGCAGAGAACCTATGGCCTTCCAACTCTATGTCACAATCCTCTATCACATCAGAAATTCTGGTAGACTTACCAATGGCAGTTTCTACATCGAAGGGCTCATCAATCTTTCTACTCCTAACGGGCAACTTATCATAGAAGGTAGCAAAAATAAAACTCCTACTAGCACCGGAATCGAAAAGCACAGAGGCACAAGTTTGGTTTACTAGGAATGTACCTGACACAACATCGGGGTCCACCCTTGCCTCCTCTCGGGTCATAGTGAATGCCCTGGCTTTAGCCCTCTGCCCCTCCTTCTCTATCTTGATCCCCTTTTTCACCCTGGAGTTCTCAGTCCTCTGCTTCTTGCACTCCCGACTCATATGACCTGTCTCTCCACAGTTATAGCACCTCATCACCCCATAATCCTTTGTCATATGCCCTGCCTTCCTGCACTTGAAATAGATGTTTGATCCCCATCTTACATTCCCCCACATGCTCCTTCCCACACTTATTACACTTCTTCATCCCCGTGCCTATCGTCACCACTCTCCGATCATCCACCCTTGCCTTTTTGTTCTTTGGATTGAAACCACCAAGAACAAATCATTTCCTGCACTAGTTTTTGCCGCCATCACCTTTCTTACTCATCTCCATTGCTGTCCCTTCCTCCCTCTCGTCATACAGTCTCCCTGCCAGATCGACCACCAACCTAAACATACCTGGTAGGGCGACAATCAGATGCCTGGATGTATCTCTCTGCTGGTGTGTCATGGTTCCCGCCTCCAACTACAGGAACTCTCTCTCGACCTTATTAAGTTCCCTGTGAGGAAAAAACTACTCGATCATCATCTTCTTCAGTTCACTCCACCTCATCCTCCAAATCGCCCTGCTACCCTCGGCCTGGACAATGTTGTCCCGCCAGCATAAGGCTGCATCCACAAACGAGTGGGTAGCAAACTTCACCTTCTGGTCCTCCCTGTACTTGCTGATATCCAACATAGCCTCCATCTCTCTCACCCATCGGTGAGCAGCAGCAGCATTACCATTCCCATTGAAATTCGGGTGTTTGCATCTCTGGAATGCCCTATAGCTGCCCCCCTTGGCAGTTTCTTGCACTGTTTCCTCTTCCTCATCATCACTAGAGACAACCATCTTAGTCTCTGGTTGCTCCCCTTCCCCTGAACCTCTTTCCTCGCCCTGCCTCCTAACATTTTTCCTCCTCTCCTGCTTCTCTTTCCTTTCATCCTCTCTCATGGCTCTAATAACCTCAGTCACCATAGATGGTAGAATCGTCTGCATGACTTGATGAACCTCCTCAACTACAGCCTCCTTCACTGAGACCTCAAATTAGCACTCTCATCCTCACCTTCATGGTGATGATGCTCGGGCTCTTCAGGAGCCGTTTCAGCAGTTCTAGCCCTGTTCCTCGTGACAAGCGGTCCAGCACCACATCCACCACGACCTCCGCCTCGAGAAGCCTTCAAAGATCTACCACCAGCCATCTCTAAACACTATAAGATTCAAGCACCAACACGGTCATTCAAGGTAATAGCTCAGATCATATCAAGTATAGTAAGTCCCTAATTACAGTGGCCAGTTATGATTTGCCACTTACTTTACCCTTCATTCACCAAGCATTTCCTATCCTGACTATATCAGTATCCAAATCTACTAAGAGCACATAAGCCACATAACACGCGCACAGAATTTCTTTTCCATTAACGTTCATAAAACGTTTATATAAAACATTTACCTGCAAGCATGTAGCTACTAGGACTGGCATCTCTTCCCTTTCATCCCATTCTCAGTTTAAGTTTAGGTTTTAAAAATTATTTTACCCCGATTCTTTTAAACTTTGGCTCTGATACCAACTTGTAAGGCCCCGTTCCCAGGACGCTTACAATTGGTCAATCATCGCATGACACATTTAAAACACATTAATCATGCAGCGGAATTTAAACTTTTCATTGATAGTTGAAAACATGTCAATACATCATATCATTCATTTATATCTGAAAAGTTATATCATTACAAAATCATTCTCAAAAATATGGATGCCAGACCCAAAAACCTCCTCAATAGCTTATGCATCCATACCTGCACCTCCTCAGCATCAACAATTACCTGCCAACTATTATACATACAAAAGTCAGTGACGCTGAGTGAGTTTTAGTTTTCATAATAAAATACTTTACATTTAGTTAAAACCTTTCCTTTACTTTTGTACATGGTCACACATCATACATACACCTTGATAATATCATTATTATCTTTCATCATTCGTTTCGTTCGTTTCGTACATTTTGAACTTCATTATTACTTTAACTTTCATCTAGACCAATGTTATATGCTATACCCCAAACATTGTGCATGAAGCTGGTACTGGGCTGAAGTATATAAATAGACCCCTAACATTGTGCACGAAGTTGACTTCAGTACTAGGGCAAGCGACAAGGCTCCTGTTTCGTACGTATTAGTCAATCACAAAGATTGACCCCTGTGTGTATCCTTATGGGTTAGCTAAACCACACATAGTTGAGCAAACAAATACCTCATTGAGTTGTGAACCTCCATTCATTTTGCTTGCAAGACTATCATTCATTCATTACGTTCCACTTTTCATCATCTTTATCTTTCACTTTCATTATATAATACTTTACGTACACATACATATCATACCACACAAAGTCATATCGTAAACATATTGTTTTGAAAACCATTCAACGTGAAAAGATAAACCACATAAACAACATACCATGCAAAAACTTAAACATACATCAGCATCATCTCGCGTGAGAACTTAATATTTCATGCGAGAACCGTACTACAAACAAATCCTACACATCCCATCATCATATTCGTGAGAAATTATACATATCATACGAGAACATACATATCGCGCGAGAACTTCTTATCGCGCAAGAACATCACCACATTCAAACCCTACACATCAAATCATCATTGTCGCGCAAAAACATACATATCGCACGAGAACATACATTATTGGGTTTTCACAAGTTTATCAGAGTCATTTTATCCTTATAAAATGAAAACGCAGCAGAAATGGAAAGAAAAACTTGTTACAGTTAACTTATAAACCAATTTATTATATCTGTTAAAAGAAAACCCGTAATGGATCGTTATATGAAAAACCATGCTTACAAACAACCATAGGGTGTTTAGTAATCTACCTCTCGAATGGGATAGAGAAAGAAGATCTTTGATCGGCAGCTTCCAAAGCAGGAAACCTCAAGCTTGTCTACCCCAAGCTTCCAACAATACACCAGGTTGCTAGGATTTTCTTTACTTGAATTGGGTTATGTTCTTGGTTTTCTTCGACCGATCGAGAGAAAAGCTACAGTAACACCGATTTGCACATTTGTCTGTGTTATAAGTTATCAGAGAGATTGGTTGGATATAATCATATATTGCACGTCCTATAAAACTAAATTTCAGAGTAAGAGAAAAGTGAGCGGGACCCATCCGGTTAACCCATCCGCATTTCTCTAATATTCATCCGCATTAGTAAATGCGGATGAACAAACTCTAACCGCATTTGTAAATGCGGAAGAAGAAACTTCATCCGCATATCCCAAATGTACATCCGTATTTGTAAATGCGGATAAGTAACTCCATCAGTATTTCCAAAATGCACATCCGTATTTGTAAATGCGAATGATCAGTTTCATCAGCATTTCCTTAAATGATTATCCGCATTTACTATCCGCATTAGTAAATGCGGATGAAGTAATTCCTTTGGTATTTCCCCAAATACACATCCGCATTTGCAAATGCGGATGAGGAACATTCATCTGCATTTCCTCAGTAACACATCCGCATTAGTAAATGCAGATGAGTAAAAGAAATGCAGACAAAACACTTGTATTGTTTGTTCTACCATTTGAATAATAATACAAAGTACTCTCTCTTTAAAACCCACTTACATCCAACCGGTTTGGAGTTAAGCGGTGGCACAACCAATTCCCACACTTGGTTGTCATACATGGATTTCATCTCTACGTTCATGGCTTCAAGCCACTTGTCACAATCCGAATTGGACATTGCATTATGGTACGTAGTTGGTTCATCCGAGTCAACTACATAGCATCCATTCATGAAACTCCATATCTTTCAGGTGGATAGCTAGTTCTACCAGATCTGCGAATGTTTTATGTGTATTGATCAACCACTTGATCATTATCAACAACCTCTTGTTGATTTCTAGTATCAACCAACTGTGTATCGCCTTGTGGTTCTCGATCCTCATCAAGTTCCACTGTTCTATCGGTAGTTCCTTCCATAAGGAATTTAGTTTCCAAGTACTCAGCCATTCGAGCAATAAATACCTTTTGCTCTATTGGATTGTAGAAATAGCATCCCATCAAGTCTTTGGGATATCCTACAAAGATACACTTAGTGGATCGGCTTTCTTACTTGTTTGGGGTGTTTTGCTTATCATAAGCCTCACAACCCCATACCTTTAAATATGATAACGATGGAACCCTTCCATGCCATATTTCAAAAGGTGTCTTATCCACTTTCTTGGTTGGGGCCATATTCAGAATACGGGCCGCGGAGAGCAATGCCCCAAAATGACAGAGGTAGTGTGCTTATAGCCATCATAGATCGAACCATATCCAATAGGGTTTGGTTTCTCCTTTCAGACACACCATTATGCTATGGTGTTCCGGGTGGAGCAAGCTATGAGACAATCCCACAACTCCTAAGATGATCTTGAAAGGCATCACTAAGGTATTCACCTCCTCCATCCGAACGAAGAACTTTGATGGTTTTGTTAAGTTGATTTTCTACTTCATTCTTGAAGATTTTGAATGTTTCAAAAGCTTCATCTTTGTGTCTCAACAAGTAGACAAAACCATAATGATTATAATCGTCGATGAAGGTAATGAAGTATCTTTCACCATTCCTTGTCATTACTTTAAAAGGACCACATACATCCGAATATATGATTCCTAATAAATCTTTTGCCTATTGGTTAGTACCACTAAAGGGTTCCTTGGTCATCTTTCCTTGTAAACAAGATTCACACTTATCAAATGAACCCTCTTCATTTGCTTCAAAAAGACCATTCTTTTGAAGTGTTTGAATACTATTCTCGTTTATGTGACCAAGACGACAATGCCAAAGATATAATCACTTAAACCCATTTTAAGTTTCTTGGTGCTCGACTGGTATAACGAGTAATTAAAGGATGAGTCATCGTGAACCAATTCAAAAATACCATTAAAAGGCATAGCCTTAAAATAAAATATATCATCCATAAAGACACAAATACCATCGTTTACAAACTTTAATACATAACCAAATTGTTTTAGAAGGGAAACATAAATTATATTCCTAGTCAAACTAGGAGCATACAAGAAATTCTTCAAAATGACTTCCAAACCATTTGGAAGCTTCAAGATATAGTCTCCTTGGGCTTCGACATCAACCTTTGCTCCATTGCCCATATAGAGACTAGTATCCCGTTTCTTAAAATGCTTATTTCTTTTGAACCCCTGCAACAAATTGCAAATATGAGTTCCACATCCGGTATCTAATACCCATGTGTTTGAAGAAATAACATTAAGTTCAATATGGATCATGAAAGTTGTACCTGAGGTCTGCCCAGCATCCCTCTTGTTTCTTAACTCCTTGAGATAGATTGGAAAATTCCTCTTCCAATGTCCTATCTTACCACACTTAAAGCATGGATCGTTCTCCATAACCTTTGGCTTCTTAAGCCTCGGTTTTGGTGGTCCCGCTTTAGTCTTTCCCTTACCCTTTCCTTTGATGTACCCCTTGCCTTTGGCAACATTTGCCTTGGGTTCGGGGTGATGCCTCTTCTTGTTGCCACCCTCATTGATCGTGAGAACCGGTAAAACCCTTTTACCCATCCCTGCCTCAACTGTTTTGAGCATTGCATGAAGTTTCCTAAATCTCTTGTCCCATCCATTCATGTTATAATTCATGATAAAAGTCTCAAACTTCTTGGTTAGACCATTCAGGATCAAATCTGTGGCCAACTCTTTTAATATGGGACAATTTAGCCTTTTGAGGCGATCAATATGGCTTTTCATCTTCATCACATAAGATGATATAGATTGGGTTTCTTCCATTCGACATGCATGAAGCGCTCGAACCGTTTCGAAGCGCTCTACCCTCGCTTGTTGAAGGAACATTTCCTTCAGCTGGGTAATCATGTCGTATGCCCTGTGATGTTCAAAATCCTTTTGAAGCTTGGGAATCATGGTTCCCAACATGAGACAAGAAACTTGCACAAAATCCTCAATGTTCTTAACCCAATCCTCGTAGGCATTAACATCATCAATGTTGGGTTCATCGGGAATAGGATCGTCCAACACATATGATTTCTTTTCCTGCTTGAGAACAATTCTCAAGTTTCAAAACCAATCCATAAAATTATTATTGTTTAGACGATCCTTTTCCAGGATAGTTCTCAGTGACAGGTTATGGACGGTCGGGGAGGTGGCGTTGTTATTATTAGCGGCCATTACTACAATATAAACAAAGTTCAATTTCAGTATTTATGAAAAAGACATTTTAACTATTAATACCCTTTCATGTCTCATAGACAATTAATAATTAAAATCTAGAATCCAACGTTACATTCAAATAATGGTTAGGTGACCTTTATCCCATTATTTAAATTAACAAGGTAGTCAACTTTTGACAATTGCAACCCTTCGCAACTTCCAGTTTATGGGATCAGTTACACATCTTTATGTTTAGTCGGCATGTTTAATCCCATCAACACCATTGTACGCCATGCTTCAGTGACCCTATTCATATGGTTTCCAATTCAAGTCGTCCTACTTACACACACGTGTGAGTTTACACATACAGGTGGTTAGGTAATCTTTATCCCAAAAAAATGTTAAACCCTCCTCAAACACACAAGTTCCCTAGATATGGTTAGGTGACCTTTATCCCACAAATAGTTTCCAAGTGATTCAAGTGTTGTATGAAAGGATGGTGTTAAACTTGTTTAAAAGGGATTTTGTTTCCATTAATTCTAGTTATGAAAACATTTTGTACCTTACATTTGCATGCATTCAAATGCGTGGTACACTCCAATTTCCAAGGTTCTTTTAATAAAACCCAATTTTATTGCGAAAACATTAACTTTAATAAAACCATTTTATTACCCATGTTAATGTTTCCAAAAGAACCGTTTGCAGCTTGTTGTTGATTTGAAATTGTTTAATAGTGCATATCCAAATATCTCATGAATAATAAATTAAATCAACCATACAAGCAACACATACAACAACAAGTTCATAACCATAGCCAACTAATTTTAACATCACTTGTTGACCGAAACAAGTGAGTTATATAGGTCCTTCCTAAGGGTAACACTTGTGTCGGTGAACTCCCACTTCATCCCGCATCCAAATGCTTCAAGTGTCCACTTTGCGTTGTGATTCTTCAATTCGATTTGAGCTTCCAAATGGACTTAAATTCTGCACCAAACCCCTTTGGGCCTTCAAAATATGTTTTTGGTTACTGGGCTCAAATCCCATTAAGAGCTATGAAGCCCATTAGGCACAAAATTGGCCTAAACCAAAAAACATTCTTGTTGCATCTTCTTTTACAAAATTATGTATCCTATATATATTTTCTAGTAAAAGTGAAATGCAACTAATCTATTTATTTTACATACCAAATGAAAATAAATAAATTACATAGCCAATAGGAAGAACAAATAATTTTAATTATTACAACCTTTTGAATAATCAAATACAATTCATAACACAACCAAACACAAGGTATCGGCTAGGTTATGAACATCAAGATACATATCCAAATATGCAAGCAAAATTCGAGAGTTTTCCCCTTGAATCACAGACTTTTGGTTATTGTATAAACAAACCAAATATCATGATTCTTGTCCAAACAGCTTAAATCATCCAAATGATTAAATTTTTCAAGATTACAATATGCATGTAAAGTAGAATCTTGAAAAAAAGGGGAAACATAGACCTGAATTTTCGGTCTGTTATTGAATAACAGCAAGAAACCGAGAATTCAGTCCAGATGAAGCATGTATCCATATAACCGGCTCTGATACCACTGTTGGGTTTTCACAAGTTTATCAGAGTAATTTTATCCTTATAAAATGAAAACGCAGCAGAAATGGTATGAAAAACTTGTTACAGTTAACTTATAAACCAATTTATTATATCTGTTAAAAGAAAACCCGTAATGGATCGTTATATGAAAAACCATGCTTACAAACAACCATAGGGTGTTTAGTAATCTACCTCTCGAATGGGACAGAGAAAGAAGATCTTTGATCGATAGCTTCCAAAGCAGGAAACCTCAAGCTTGTCTACCCCAAGCTTCCAACAAAACACCAGGTTGCTAGGATTTTCTTTTGTTGAATCGGGTTCTGTTCTTGGTTTTCTTCGACCGATCGAGAGAAAAGCTACAGTAACACCGATTTGCACCTTTGTGTGTGTTGTAAGTTATCAGAGAGAGTGGTTGAATGCAATCATATATTGCAAGTCCTATGAAACTGAATTTCAGAGTGAAAGAAAAGTGGGTGGGACCCATCCCTTTAACCCATCCGTATTTCTCTAATATCCATCCGCATTAGTAAATGCGGATGAACAAACTCTAACCACATTTGTAAATGCGGAAGAAGAAACTTCATCCGCATTTCCCAAATGTACATCCGCATTTGTAAATGCGGATAAGTAACTCCATTAGCATTTCCAAAATGCACATCCGTATTTGTAAATGCGGATGATCAGTTTCATCAGCATTTCCTTAAATGCTCATCCGCATTTACTATCTGCATTAGTAAATATGGATGAAGTAATTCCTTTAGCATTTCCCTAAATGCACATCCGCATTTGCAAATGCGGATGAGGAGCATTCATTCGCATTTCCTCAGTAATACATCCGCATTAGTAAATGCGGATGAGTAAAAGAAATGCTGACAAAACATTTGTATTGTTTGTTCAACCATTTGAATAACATACAAAGTACTCTCTCTTTAGAATAAAATTTCCATAATTTATTCATAATACTAGTGCAAATATTTAGAAACCCAATTTTTAAATACTACAAGTGTCAATATTTATTTACATGATTATATCATAAAATAAGTATTGTGTGTGTTTGTCTAGCTTGTTATTGGGTATGACCCAACTTGAATCATAACGTACTAGCCACATCAATTTGATATGTGTCTTAGGCAGACCGTTCCCAACATACATATCGCGCTAGAACTTCACAGGTTCAAATTTCATAAAGTACAACTTAACTCCTCGCTCGAAAACTATGGGTTTCCCTCCCAAACATAACTTATCGCATCTAAGGTTGTTCTAACATTCTTAACATCTTAAACAACATCATCACAAGTTTAAAAACGCATTAACAAACATTTTAGTATGCATAATAGCCCCAAAATGTAAAAACTTGCATAAAAAGGGGACTAGAAACTCACCTCTTGAAGTTCTAGCACAACCACAACCTTCCTGAAGCCTTTACCCAGCAAAAACTACATAATCATGCATCATATTCATCAATAATCCATTCTTAGTACATAACACGAGTTACTACATAAGTTGCATACCTCAAACACTTGGATTCTTCACTTTCTCTCTCTATGCAGCCGCTTTCTCTCTCTAACATCAGCACTTCTTGAGTGAAAATGGAGTCAGACTAGGTATTCTCAGCTATTTATACCCAGCTCAAACTTTTCGCTTAGACTTCTCGCGTGAGAACTTCTCTTCGCGCGAGAACTTCTTCTGCCTTATTTTATTGAAATTTTTCCGGGCGTTACATCGAGCATTGATTCGGAAAGGCCCAATATACCATGGACTTAGCTTTCCACGATTTCTGAACCAGATGATCCCTTTCCAAGGCAAGACCTTCAACATCACTCTATCACCCACCTTGAATTCAATCGGTCTACGTCTCTTGTCGGCATACAACTTTTGTCTATAATTTGCTACCTTCATAAAGGCCTTGATCTTCTCTAACTTTTCAGTCATAGCCTCTATCACCTCAATGCTCCCCAACTCCTTCTGGCTGATGTCGCCTTAACACACTGGCGTTCTACACTTTCTACCATATAGCATCTCATAAGTGGGCATACCAATGCTGGCATGATAACTGTTGTTATATGAGAACTCGGCTAACGGTAAGTATTCGTCCCAACTTCCTCCGAAATCAATGACGCATGCCCGAAGCATATCCTCAAGCGTCTGAATATACCACCAAGTCTTTGCTTCCTTCGGGTAACGTAAAGACAGGAGCTCGAGTCAATCTTGTCTTTAGCTCTTCGAAAGCTTTCTCCTGCTCTAGACCCCATATGAACTTCACATCCTTACGGGTCAACTTAGTCAGTGGTCAATCGAATCATCTTCTTGCGACACACGATAATTGCCTCGTTGGCTGCTAGGCAATCCATCCATAGGACTACATCAAATCTACCTAAGGGCATCACGAACAACCTAGCAGAGAAACTATGGCCTTCCAACTCTATGTCACAATCCTCTACCACATCAGAAATCCTGGTACACTTACCAATGGCAATTTCTACATCGAAGGGCTCATCAATCTTCCTACTCCTAGCAAGCAGCTTATCACAGAAGGCAGCAGAAATCAAACTCCTACTAGCACCAGAATCAAAAAGCACAGAGGCATAAGTTTGGTTTACTAGGAATGTACCTGACATAACGTCGAGGTCCGCTCTAGCCTCCTCCTGGGTCACAGTGAGTACCCTGACTTAGCTTTCTGCCCCTCTTTCTATTTCTTGATCCCCTTCCTTGCCCTGGAGCTCTCCGCCCTTGACTTCTTGCAGTCTCTGCTCATGTGCCCAGTCTCGCCACAGTTGTAACATCTCACCATGCAACAATCTCTTGCCATGTGGCCCTCCCTCCTACACTGAAAGCAGATGTTTGATTCCCACTTACATTCTCCTGCATGCTCCCTCCCACACTTCTTGCATGCCTTCTCCCTCCCTGTTATCACCTTCCGATCATCCACTCTCATCTTCTTACCTTCGGCCACGAAACCACCACTGTTATACCGCGTCTCATTCCTATCCCTATCATTGCCACACTTCTTCTCCACATCCACCACCGCCACCGCCTCTAGCTCGTCATACAGTCTCCCCGCCAGATCGACCACCGACCTGAACATACCTGGCCGAGCGGTGATCAAATGTCTGCGGATATCCGTCGGCAAACCCTGGATCTATCTCATTATTTTCCATGACACGGGTGTCACCTGATCTGGCACTAGCCTTGCCATCTCATTAAACTTGGTCGTATACTGCTGGTGTGTCATGGTTCCCGCCTCCAACTGCAGGAACTCTCTCTCGATTTTGTCGAGTTCCCTCTGAGGACAAAACTCCTCGATCACTAGCCTCTTAAGTTCACTCCACCTCATTCTCCCAATCGCCCTGCTACCCTCGGCCTGGACAATGTTGTCCCACCAGTACAAGGTCGAATCCATAAACGAGTAGGTAGCAAACTTCACCTTCTGATCCTCTCGGCACTCGCTGATATCAAGTACCGTCTCCATCTCCCTCACCCATCGGTGAGGAGCAGCAACACTCCCATTCCCATCAAACGTCGGGGGCTAGCATCTCTGGAACACCCCATAGCTGCACCCCTTAGCAGTCTCTTGCACTGCTTCCTCTTCCTCATCATCACTAGAAACAACCATCTCCGTCTTTGGTTGCTCCCTTTCCCTTAAACCTCATCCTTCGCCGCCTCGCCTAGCGGCATTCTTCTTCTCCTGTTTCTCATTCTTCTCATCTTCCCTTATAGCCCTAGTAACCTCAGTCACCACAGATGGCAGAATCGTCTACATGACCTGATGAACTTCCTCCAATACTTCCTCCTTCAATGAGCCCTCATATTATCACTCTTATCACACCCTTCATGGTGATGAAGCTCGGGCTCTTTAGGAGCCGTTTCGATAGTTCTAGCCTTGTTTCTAGTGACACGTGGTCCAGCACCACGTCCTCCAAGACCTCCACCTCTAGAAGCCCTCGAAGATCTACCACCAGCCATCTCTAAATACTATAATATTCAAACACCAACAAAGTCATTCTAGGTAATAGCTTAGACTATGTCAAGTATAGTAAGTCCCTAATTACAGTGGCCAGTTGTGATTAGCCACTTACTTTACTCTTCATTCCCTAAGCATTTCCTATCCTAAGTACATCAGTATCCAAATCTACAAGGAGCACATAAGCCACATAACACGTGCACATAATTCCTTTTCCATTATCTTACATAAAATGTTTACATAAAACCTTTACCTGCAGGCATGTAGCTACTTGGACTGGCATCCCTTCTCTTTTGTCCCATTCTCAGTTTAAGTTTAGGTTTTTGAAAATATTTTACCCAATTCTCTTAAACTTTGGCTTTGATACCAACTTGTAAGGCCCCGTTCCCGGGACGCTCACAGTTGGTCGATCATCGCATATAACATTTAAAAACATCATTTTGCAGCGGAAATACATCTTTTAATTAATAATTAAAATTGGGTCAAATTATCACATCGTTTGTTACATGTCAAAAATTTTATTAACATAATAACATTCTCGAAAATATGGATGCCAGACTCAAACTATCCCCAGTAGCTTATATATCCATGCATGCACCTCCTCAACATCTACAATCACCTGCCAACTATTATGCATACAAAAAGTCAGCAACGCTGAGTGGGTTCTAGTTTTTTTATAATAAATGACTTTACTTTACGTTAAAACATTTCTTTTACTTTCGTATGTGATCATACATCATACATACATCTAGATAACTTCATTATTATCTTTCATCATCGTTCATACTCTTTCATTTCGTATATTTCAAACTTTTATTATTATCTTTCTTTTCTTTATGGATCCTGTCATATGCTATACCCCCACTTCATGCAAAAGCTGGTACTATGCCGAAGTTTTTAAATAAACCCCCATGTCATGCAAAAGCCGACACAGTACAGGGGTAAGCGACAAGGGTCCCACCACAGTCAACCTCAAGGATTGGACCCCTGTGCGCATTATCAAGGTTTAGCCAAACCACACACAGTTGAGCAAACAACTACCTCGTTGAGTTGTGAACCTCCATTATTTTGTTCGCAAGACTTTTCATTCATTCATTACGTTCCACTTTTCATCATTGTTATCTTTCACTTTTATTACATAATACTTTACGTACATATACATAACCACCACGTAAAGTCACACCATTAACATATCGTTTTGAAAATTGTTTTAACGTGAAAAGATAACACATCACACATCACAACATACCATGCAAAAACTTAAACATACATTAGCATCATCTCACGCGAGAACTAGCCTTTCGTGCGAGAACCTTACCACATTCAAATCCTACACATCAAATCATCACTGTCGGCGAGAACTACAAGTAGCACGAAAACTTTATGTCACGGGCAAACCTACATACCGCGCGAAAACTTCCTATCGCGCGAGAACTATCAGATTCAAATTCGTACCATTCACCAACTGCTAGCGTGAAAACTACGGGTTTTCCCGCCCAGTCATAACTTATCACGTCTAAGGCTATTCTAACATGCTTAACCTCATAACAACATCATCACAAGAATAAACACACATTTACAAACGTTTTAGTATGCATAATAGCCCCACAACATAAAACTTGCGTAAAAAAGGGACTAGAAACTCACCTCTTGAAGTTCTAGCACAACCACTACCTTCCCGAAGCCTTAGCTGAGCGAAAACTACATAACCATGCGTTATATTCATCAATAATCCATTCTTAGTACATTACACGAGTTACATACCTCAAACACTTGGATTCTTCACTTTCTCTCTCTACGTAGCCGCTTTCTCTCTCTAACAGCAACACTTCTTGCGTGAAAATAGAGTCAGACTAGGTGTTCTCAGCTATTTATACCCAGATCAACTTTTCGCCTAGACTTCTCGCCTGATGTTCTCGCGCGAGAACTTCGTTCAGCCTTCTTTTCTTTGAAATTTTCTAGCGTACACTTAGATTTAAGGTGAACAAATGGAAAATTGTTTTCAACAAATTTGACATCACGCAAGACAACCATCTTTCCGTATTTAAGGAAATGATGATGAAACTGATCATCCGCATTTACAAATACGGATATGCATTTTGGAAATGCTGATGGAGTTACTTATCCACATTTACAAATGCGGATGTACATTTGGGAAATGCGGATGAAGTTTCTTCTTCCGCATTTACAAATGCTGATAGAGTTTGTTCATCCGCATTTTCTAATGCGGATGAATATTAGAGAAATGTGGATGGGTTAAAGGGATGGGTCCCACCCACTTTTCTCTCACTCTAAAATTCAGTTTCATAGGACGTGTAATATATGATTACATTCAACCACTCTCTCTGATAACTTACAACACACACAAAGGTGCAATCGGTGTGCTACTATAGCTTTTCTCTCGATCGGTTGAGGAAAACCAAGAACAGAACCCGATTCAAGAAAATCCTAGTAACCTGGTGTATTGTTGGAGGCTTGGGGTGGACAAGCTTGAGGTTTCCTGCTTTGGAAGCTACCAATCAAAGATCTTTCTCCTCTGTCCCATTCGAGAGGTAGATTTCTAAACACCCTATGGTTGTTTGTAAGCATGGTCTTTCATATAACGATCCATTACAGGTTTTCTTTTAACAGACATTATAAATTGGTTTATAATTAACTGTAACAAGTTTTTCATTCACTTGCCGCTGCGTTTTCATTTTATATGGATAAAATGACTCTGATTAACTTGTGAGAACCCAACAGTGGTATCAGAGCCGGTTATATGGATACATGCTTCATCTGGACTGAATTCTCAGTTTCTTGCTGTTATTCACCAACAGACCGAAAATGCAGGTCTATGTTTCCCCTATTTTTCAAGATTCTACTTTACATGCATATTGTAATCTTGAAAAATCTTAATCATTTGGATGATTTAAGTTGTTTGGACAAGAATCATGATATTCGGTTTGTTTATACATCAACCAAAAGTCTGTGATTCAAAGGGGAAACTCTCAGATTTTGCTTACATATTTGGATATGTATCTTGATGTTCATAATCTAGCTGAGACCTTATGTTTGGTTGTGTTGTGATTTGTATTTGATTATTCAAAGGGTTGTAATAATTAAATTTATTTGTTCTTCCTATTGGCTATGTAATTTATTTATTTTCATTTGGTATGTAAAATAAATAGATTAGTTGCATTTCACTTTTAGTAGAAAATGTATATAGGATGTGTAATTTTGTAAAAGAAGATGAAACAAGAATGTTTTTCGGTTTGGGCCGATTTTGTGCCCAAAGGGCTACATAGCTCTTAATGGGATTTAAGACCAATAACCAAAATATATTTTGAAGGCCCATGGGTTTTGGTGCAGAATTTAAGTCCATTTGGAAGCTCAAATCGAATGGGAGAATCACAACACAAAGTAAACACTTGAAGCATTTGGATGCGGGATCAAGTGGGAGTTCACTGATACAAGTGTTACCCTTAGGAAGGACCTTATAACTCACTTGTTTTGGCCAACAAGTGATGTTAAATTAGTTGGATATGGTTATGAACTTGTTGTTGTATGTGTTGCTTGTATGGTTGATTTAATTCATTGTTCATGTGATATTTGGATATGCACTATTAAACAATTTCAAATCAACAACAAGCTGCAAACGGTTCTTTTGGAAACATTAACATGGGTAATAAAATGGTTTTATTAAAAGTTAATGTTTTCTCAATAAAATGGGTTTTATTACAAGAACTTTTGAAATTGGTTTCACTCGTGTACCACACATTTGAATGCATGCAAATGTAAGGTACAAAATGTTTTCATAACTAGAATTAATGGAAACAAACCCTTTTAAACAAGTTTAACACCATCCTTTTATACAACACTCGAATCACTTGGGAACTATTTGTGGGATAAAGGTCAACTAACCATATTTAGGGAACTTGTGTGTTTGAGGAGGGTTTAACATTTTTTTGGGATAAAGATCACCTAACCACCTGTATGTGTAAACTCACATGTGTGTGTAAGTAGGACGACTTGAATTGGAAACCATTTGAATAGGGTCACCGAAGCATGGCGTACAATGGTGTTAATGGGATTAAACATGCCGACTAAACATAAAGATGTTTAACTTATCCCATAAACTGGAAGTTGCGAAGGGTTGCAATTGTCAAAAGTTGACTACCTTGTTAATTTAAATAATGGGATAAAGGTCACCTAACCATTATTTGAATGTAACGTTGGATTCTAAATTTTAATTATTAATTGTCTATGAGACATGAAAGGGTATTAATAGTTAAAATGTCTTTTTCATAAATACTAAAATTGAACTTTGTTTATATTGTAGTAATGGCCGCTAATAATAACAACGCTACCTCCCCGACCGTCCATAACCTATCACTGAGAACTATCCTGGAAAAGGATCGTCTAAACCATAATAATTTCATGGATTGGTTTCGAAACTTGAGAATTGTTCTCAAGCAGGAAAAGAAATCATATGTGTTGGACGATCCTATTCCCGATGAACCCAACATTGATGATGTTGATGCCTACGAGGATTGGGTTAAGCACATTGAGGATTCTGTGCAAGTTTCTTGTCTCATGTTGGGAACCATGATTCCCGAGCTTCAAAGGAGTTTGAACATCATAGGGCATACGGCATGATTACCCAGCTCAAGGAAATGTTCCTTCAACAAGCGAGGGTAGAGCGGTTCGAAACGGTTCGAGCGCTTCATGCATATCGAATGGAAGAAACCCAATCTGTATCATCTTATGTGATGAAGATGAAAAGCCATATTGATCGCCTCGATAGGCTAAATTGTCCCATCTCAATAGAGTTGGCCACGGATTTGATCCTCAATGGTCTAACCAAGAAGTTTGAGACTTTTATCATGAATTATAACATGAATGGATGGGACAAGAGCATTGGGGAACTTCATGCAATGCTCAAAACAGATGAGGCAGGGATGGGTAAAAGGGTTTTACCGGTTCTCATGATCAATGAGGGTGGAAACAAGAAGAGGTATCATCCCGAACCCAAGGAAAATGTTGCCAAAGGCAAGGGGTACATTAAAGGAAAGGGTAAGGGAAAGACTAAAGCAGGACCACCAAAACCGAGGCTTAAGAAGCCAAAGGTTACAGAGAACGATCCATGCTTTGAGTGTGGTGAGATAGGACATTGGAAGAGAAATTGTCCAATCTATCTCAAGGAGTTGAGAAACAAGAGGGATGCTGGGCAGACCTCAGGTACAACTTTCATGATCCATATTGAACTTAATGTTATTTCTTCAAACACACGGGTATTAGATAACGGATGTGGAACTCATATTTGCAATTTGTTGCACGGGTTCAAAAGAAATAAGCATTTTAAGAAAGGGGATACTAGTCTCTATATGGGCAACGGAGCAAAGGTTGATGTCGAAGCCCAAGGAGACTATATCTTGAAGCTTCCAAGTGGTTTGGAAGTCATTTTGAAGAATGTTTTGTATGCTCCTAGTTTGACTAGGAACATAATTTCTATTTCCCTTCTAAAACAATATGGTTATGTATTAAAGTTTGTAAATGATGGTATTTGTGTATTTATGGATGATATATTTTATTTTAAGGCTATGCCTTTTAATGGTATTTATGAATTGGTTCATGATGACTCATCCTTTAATAACTTGTTATACCAGTCGAGCACCAAGAAACTTAAAATGGGTTTAAGTGAATTATATCTTTGGCATTGTCGTCTTGGTCACATAAACAAGAATCATATTCAAACACTTCAAAAGAATGGTCTTTTGGAAGCAAATGAAGAGGGTTGATGCGCTTAAGAATCACCCAATGTCTCAAATCATTGGTGATATCAATGCTGGTGTCTCAACTAGAAGTCAAGTGTCCAACTTCTGCTTCTATGCTCTCTTCATCAGTCAGCAAGAGCCAAAGAACTATCATATTGCATTAAGAGACAATGGATGGGTTGATGCCATGCAGCTTGAGCTTCTTCAGTTCAAAAAGCAGCAAGTGTGGGAACTGGTTCCTCTACCCCCAGGTAAGTGTGCAATAGGCACTAAATGGGTGTTTAGGAATAAAACAGATGAAAATGGGCAAATTGTCAAGAACAAGGCCAGACTGGTTGTCCAGGGGTTTTCACAAGAAGAAGGTATTGATTATGATGAAACCTTTGCCCCTGTAGCCAGACTGGAGGCAATTAGATTGTTTTTAGCCTATGCTGCATTCCACAATCTTAAAGTTTTTCAAATGGATGTCAAAAGTGCATTTTTATATGGTAAAATAAAAGAAGAGGTTTATGTGTGTCAACCACCAGGTTTTGAGGATAATAAACATCCTGATTGGGTGTATAAACTTGATAAGGCTCTTTATGGGTTGAAACAAGCTCCTAGAGCCTGGTATGAAACACTATCAAATTTTCTTCTTCAGAATAATTTCACTAGAGGCTCCATAGATAAAACTTTGTTCATTAAGAAAGTGGGTCAGCATAAGCTCCTTGTTCAAATTTATGTTGATGATATTATTTTTGCATCCTCTGGTCCACAGTTGTGTGATGCATTTACAAAGTTGATGCAACAAAAATTCGAAATGAGTGCCATGGGAGAATTACAGTTCTTTCTAGGTTTGCAAATCAAACAAAAGGCTGATGGAACTTTCATTCATCAGTCAAAATACACAAAGAGTCTTTTGGAAAAGTTTGATTTACAAAACTGTAAGCCCTGTTCTACTCCCATGTGCAGCACCACACAACTGGATGCAGATCAGAAAGGTAAAGCTGTTGATGAAACACTTTACAGATGTATGATTGGGTCCTTGATGTACTTAACAGCTTCTAGACCAGATATTATGTTTGCAACTTGTGTTTGTGCTAGATTTCAGGCTGCTCCTAAAGAGTCTCATTTGATTGCAGTCAAGAGGATCTTTAGATATCTGCAAGGTACTCAATCTCTAGGTCTTTGGTATTCCACTGGGCACTCTTGCAAATTAGTTGCTTTTTCTGATAGTGACTATGCAGGGTGTAAATTAACTAGAAAATCAACTTCTGGTGGATGTCAATTCCTAGGCAACTGTTTGGTTTCTTGGCAGAGTAAGAAACAAACATCTGTTGCTACATCCACTGCTGAAGCCGAGTACATTGCTGCTGCAAGTTGTACATCTCAGGTACTCTGGCTTCAGAATCAATTAGTGGATTATGGCATTACAGAGAGTAAGACTCCATTACTAATGGATAGTGCTTCAGCTCTTTGTATTGTCAAGAATCCAGTCCAGCACTCTAGGAACAAATATATTGAGATCAGACACCATTTTATTAGGGATTGTTTTGAAAAAGGTCTGATTGATCCAAAGTTTGTTCCTAGTGCTGATGAGCTTGCAGACATATTTACTAAGCCTTTGGACAGTTCAACTTTCCAAAAGCTAGTGTTAAGGCTTGGTATGCTGCAGCTAGAATAAGTGACAACTACTGATGATCTCAGTCAACAAGTACTGATGAGCATTCGTATACTATTGTCACAAATAAGTACTGATAAGTTCTTTTATCCTCAGTAGTTTTCATAACTACTGAAGACTAAATTACTTAAAAGTACTGAAGTACTTTATCTGTTGAAAAGAACTGATGTGGTTACAACTACTGATGTAGTTACAACTACTGATGTCAGTATCATAGATAAATACTGATGACCAATGAAACGTCTGAAAATCAGACAAAAAGTCTGATAAGTGTTGAGGTCAGAATGAAACAGCTGATGAGCTATGAATTGACGACAACAGCTGATGAGAAACTTTTCTCTTCAGTTGTTTCTACAACTGTTGTTTCACTTCATACAACTGAAGCTAAAACCATGTCTTCAGTAGTTTTACAACTACTGATGACTAACACCAAATCTTTAGTTGTTTACAACACCTGAAGCCAAAACCATGTCTTCAGTAGTTTCACAACTACTGATGACTAATACCAAGTCTTCAGTTGTTACAACTTCTGAAAGTTAATACCAGGTCTTCAGTTGTTTTCAAACAACTGATGACAGCACCAACACTTTCAGTCGTTTTATATCAGCCTTTTCTTACCCTATAAATACCTAAACCTACTTTCAAACGTTTCATTCGCCGTTTTATGTCCTTCACTCTCTCAACAATGGCGACCATGAAACTCAAACCCAGACACAACTGTGTTGCCTACCTCTCGAAATCGGCCTTTTGGAACAAATTTGATAATGCCATCGATCTTATGGTAGATTCCCAGTACCGAACCGCTTTTCTTCTGAATCCTACCATATACCCCGATTCCCTAAGCCAATTCTGGACCAACGTCTCTGTGCAAACTGGTGAGAATGATAGCCAAATCACTCTCCAGTCGTTGGTTAACCAGAAACAGGTGGTCATCACTCCAGACATCATTCGACAAACCCTAAATCTACATGATGCCACCTGTCACCGAATACCCGAAAGGCACAACTGATATGTCTTTCATCAATAACGGGTATGAAGGAGACTTAAGTGCTACCACCATTCTGAAGAAGCACTTCCATGATGCTGAACGTCTTATATTCCACATGGTGAATGTCTGCCTTGCATCAAAAACCTTCTCATGGGATCAGATGTCCTCCCGATGGCAACAGGTATTATACTCTATCTTTGAACGACAAAATCTAATTTTTTCTGAGATAGGTTTCATGGAACTAAAGGATCTGGCTTTGAAACCTGTGGCAAACAGATGGATATTATATCCCAGGTTTCTCATGGCCATAATTTTCAATCAGCTAAAATCAGACGGCCTTGTTGGCCTTGGAGTCCCTGCTCCGGCTGTATTGCCTGAAGTATACTCCAGGCACAACTCTGACCCTACACTGAAAGGGGCTGCCCGGCTGCTAAAACCCAAGCAGCGGGAACCCACAGCCTCCACTTCCAGATCCAAAGTCCCCACCAAACCCAACACCAAAAAGCCCAAAAAGGCTACTCAGGGAGATGAGTCCCCTGAGGATGCCCCTGTAACACCAATACAGGAAACACTTACTGGTTCTAACCCCCCAGTAGTGTCAAAGACTCCACCAGCCCTAGCCGCTCAGGCATCCTCTCAACAGGATCCTGATGCAACCATAATTGGGGATACCACAATGCTGGAACCTATCTCAATTGAGAAGGTTACCATTGAAAAGCACCAGTCACCCCGGGTGCAATCTGCTTCAAACCTATCTCCAAATACAACCGCCCCTCAAAGCCCAACCATTATAGTTGCACAAGTGCTGAGTCAGCTGCATTCCTCTCCTCCTCCCCAGAAACCAATTACAATGGGGAGAACCTCAACAGCTGAGGAAGAGGACCAAAATGCTGCTGATAACCCACAGCACAGGGGTTATAATGTTCAATCTCCCCGTGTAGAGGAGGAGGTTAGAACATCTGGTGAGGCTGCCACTTCTACTGATTCAGCAAATGAACAGGATGCAGTTGGTAACATCTCTAAGACCTCACCAGAGGCAACTGCCGATGAAGGACTCAGTCCTGAGGCAGGAAGTCCCCAGAACCAAGAACCAGGGGCACATGCTACAACTGATCTACACTCAGGGCATGTACATCCTGATTCAATCAGGAGGTCAGGTGATTTAGCAAAGACTGATGATGACCTGGGCTTTTTCTTCGATGTCTTAGCCCATAACACAATCCTTGAGGCTGAGGTGAGCAGACTCAAAGAAATGCTTGCCAAAATGTCTCAGGATCAAAGTCCATCTGCCCCAATAAACCCACAGATGGCACCTTCATCTGAAGGTTCACCAAACACTCTGCCACTACACTCAACTGAGCCACCAGCCACTGCTTTTGGCACCACCTCTCAGGGACAGAACCCCTCTGAGCAGATGGTTGCTACCTTTCAACATTCCTTACCTCTCATCACTCCCATCATCAATGAGATTGTGTATAAAGCCATTGATGAGAGGATCTCCTCAAATCTACAAACACTTGTTGATGATGCTGTGCAAAAGAAGCTTTCTGCCATTCAAACCCCTAAACCCAATGCACCCAAAAGGGGGAGTCTAAGGCAGTGAAAGAAAGAAAGAGAAAGAGAGTGGAAGATGAGAAACAACAAGAGAAAGAAAAGGAGTTAGAAAAGGAAAAACAGCTGATCACATACAAGAGAAAGAAAGGTGCTGAAACTCAAAAGCCTGATGAAGAGAAATCATTGGAAGATCTGATTAAAGAAGCTGATGAAGCTCACAGCAGATCAATGGATAGAATAATAGACCAACTCTTCAGACAAGGCTTTGATACAGCTACATTAGACACTGAGATCAGAAGGCTGGAGATTAAAGAGATACAAGAGAGATGGGCCAGTTACAGTGTGATGGAAAGGGAGAGGTTGGAGATAATGATCAGGTTTATTGCAAAATACTTGGGAAGATCATTAATTGAGATTAAATCATGGACCAGAGACAGTATTCTGGCAATAACCACCAGAATCTGTGCTTCTGAAGCATTCAATAAGGGGTTGATTATCGAAGCTTTAGATGAAGCAGGTGCTGGGAAGAGAACTGATATGGCCAAGCTTTCCAAAGCCAAACTTACCACAAAAATGCTAGATCAGCCTTCCCAAACTCCCACTCAAAAACAACCAACCCCACAACTCTCCAAACCAATCCCTAAACCTAAACTTAAACCAACTCAACCCTCAAAACCAACTCCCTTACCCCAAAAACCACCTCAAACCACATCCAATGATGCACCCAGAAGGAGGAGAAGGGTGTTGAGGATGGAAGAAGAAGAAGAAGAAGATGATGAAGAAGACAGTCTGCCAATCTCTGCTGTTCTAAAAATACCTGAGCCCAGAAGTCAACAAATGATCACACCAGACTTTCAGAGGCAAATGGTGAAAGTTAAGATTGAAGAAGAAGAACAGCAGAAACAGCACGATGAGCAACTTTTGAAGATGGTTGACAAAGAGTTTCCTCAGTCATCATCTATACAAGCCATGAAGAAACACGCTCAAAGGCTGTATGCTCTTAGGCATACCTTTCAATATCAAAAGGAGAGAGTAAGGATTTGGCCAGACCCCAGGGTTAGTTCTAGAATTCATAAGAAATCCATACCAAGTAGATACAATGGCCAAGTGAGAAAGACCATAGATGCTGTTATTATGTTGGCCATTGTAGTCTCACCCTGGGAGATACTTGAAGACTTCAAGAGAGCCTACAAGTCAAAGATGACCCCTCAAACTCTAATGGAGAACAAAATGGTCAAGAAGGGGTTGTTATACAAGAGGCTTGAAGAGATCAAGAAAAATGAACTCCAGTTGTTATTAGAAGGGACTCACCCAGATGAATTTGCTTACAGAGAGATAACAACTGTTGAGTTGAAAAATGGAAAGACAATAAAGTACCTATCAGAGTACTATGGCCCAGAGTTCTTCTTCGAAGGAGAAGCAGAAGAACTCACTAAGGAGGAACAAGTTGTTCTCCTTGAGGCCTACGTCAGAGAGTCTTATAGACTCATCAATGGGAAGTAGGTTTCATGGTTGGGATAAGAGCTCTGTGTCCAGTTCCCCAAGACAGAGTTCCCTTCCATCCTTTGACATTCACATCTACTGAAACCTGTTCCCTGGCCTGTGCTTATCTGATATCTCTGAAGCTGATCAAGAGAGTATTTCTGCCAAGAATAAGTGGGACCTCAATAAGCTTAAAGGTTTTGGCTGCATTGGTTCAGGGGGAGTTTGTTGGACCAAAAGAACCAATGAGCCTGATCAGAAAAACCTTTAAGTCCCACATACATTACAACAACTGAAGTAGTCTGCAACAGCTGAAGACATCAACTGATAACAAGGTCTGAAGACAAAGTCTGAAGTGAAAGAGCTGAAGACAAAGTCTGAAGTGAAAGAGCTGAAGACAAAGTCTGAAGTGAAAGAGCTGAAGACAAAGTCTGAAGTGAAAAAGCTAAAGACAAAGTCTGAAGCTAAAGAACTAAAGACAAAGTCTGAAGACAAAAGCTGAAGACAAAGACTGAAGACCAAGTTTCAGATGTTGTCACAACAGCTGAAGAAGACCTCTTCAGTAGTTGTGATGGTTTCCTTTCAGTAGTTTTATGTTTCTTGTATTCAGTACTTGTAGTTTTAGTAGTTTTAGTTTCATCTTGTACTTAGCATACTCTGAGATGTTCTCAGTTGTTGTGAACATTCTCAGTAGTTTGCTTACTTTTAGTTGTTTGTAATAATTCTGTTAGATGTCACTATCAAGTGACATTAGCAGACGTCACATTCCTTTATATAAGGAATGTTGACCTAATTGTAAGGTGTGCAGCTATAGCGAAACTTAGCGAAGCTTAGCGGCCGCCATACCGAAGCATTTGTGCATGAATGATATTATCCCTTTTGCAGAAAACCCTCTTTCTCTATAACCGTGTACTGTTCCATTGAATATCTATTGTGTTCTTGCTATATTTGTCTAATTCTTGTTCTAATTCCGCTGCGATTCAACTCTAATTGATCAAACTTAGATCACTGATCCTGTCAGGGTTCATTTGATAAGTGTGAATCTTGTTTACAAGGAAAGATGACCAAGGAACCCTTTAGTGGTACTAACCAAAGGGCAAAAGACTTATTAGGAATCATATATTCGGATGTATGTGGTCCTTTTAAAGCAATGACAAGGAATGGTGAAAGATACTTCATTACCTTCATCGACGATTATAGTCGTTATGGTTATGTCTACTTGTTGAGACACAAAGATGAAGTTTTTGAAACGTTCAAAATCTTCAAGAATGAAGTAGAAAATCAACACAACAAAACCATCAAAGTTCTTTGTTCGGATAGAGGAGGTGAATACCTTAGTGATGCCTTTCAAGATCATCTTAGGAGTTGTGGGATTGTCTCGCAGCTTGCTCCACCCAGAACACCACAGCATAATGATGTGTCTGAGAGGAGAAACCCAACCCTATTGGATATGGTTCGATCTATGATGGCTAGAAGCACACTACCTCTGTCATTTTGGGGTTTCGCATTACTCTTCGCGGCTCGTATTCTGAATATGGACCCAACCAAGAAAGTGGATAAGACACCTTTTGAAATATGGCATGGAAGGGTTCCATAGTTATCATACTTAAAGGTATGGGGTTGTGAGGCTTATGTTAAGCAAAACACCCCAAACAAGTTAGAAAGACGCCACTAAGTGTATCTTTGTAGGATATCCTAAAGACTCGATGGGATGTTACGTCTACAATCCAACAGAGCAAAAGGTATTTATTGCTCGAAAGGCTGAGTTCTTGGAAACTAAATTCCTTATGGAAGGAACTACCAATAGAACAGTGGAACTTGATGAGGATCGAGAACCACAAGCTGATACATGTTTGGTTGATACTAACAATCAATAAGAGGTTGTTGATAATGATCAAGTAGTTGATCAATACACATAAAACATTCGCAGATCTGGTAGAACTAGCTATCCACCCAAAAGATATGGATTTTTCATGAATGGATGCAATGTAGTTGACTCGGATGAACCAACTACGTATCATGATGCAATGTCCAATTCAGATTGTGACAAGTGGCTTGAAGCCATGAATGTAGAGATGCAATCCATGTATGACAACCAAGTGTGGGAATTGGTTGTGCCACCGCTTAACTCCAAACCGGTTGGATGTAAGTGGGTTTTCAAGAAGAAAATTGATATGCATGGAAACTTGGATGCTTATAAAGCAAGACTTGTAGCAAAAGGTTTCACTCAAACTCAAGGGGTTGATTATGATGAAACCTTCTCGCCTGTGGCAATGCTAAAGTCAATTAGGATATTATTTGCCATATCTGCATATTATGACTATGAGATTTGGCAAATGGATGTCAAAACTGCTTTTCTTAATGGACATCTCAAAGAGAATGTCTATATGGTTCAGCCCGAAGGTTTTATCGATCCACAATATCCTAATAAAGTATGCAAGTTAAAGAAATCAATCTATGGATTGAAACAAGCATCAAGAAGTTGGAATCAACGTCTTGATGAAGAGATCAAAAGGTTTGGATTCATCAAGAACATTGATGAAGCTTGTGTGTATAAGAAAGCTAGTGGGAGCATCATCACATTCTTAGTATTATATGTTGATGATATATTACTGTTTGGAAATGACATTCCAACCATGGAAGGTGTTAAAACCTGGCTTGGAAGTTGTTTTTCCATCAAAGATCTTGGTAAAGCCGCCTATATTTTGGGAATAAAGATCTATAGGGATAGATCAAGGCGGTTGATAGGTTTAAACCAAAGTGCATACATTGATAAAATCTTGAAAAGGTTCAAGATAGAGAACTCTAAGAAAGGTTTGGTACCTATTCAAAGAGGGACAATATTGAGTGCATCTCAATGTCCAAGCTCAAAGGATGAGCAAGAAAGGATGAAGGAAATCCCATATGCATCTGCTATAGGATCCATCATGTATGTGATGATATGCACTAGACCGAACGTATCATGCGCCTTAAGCATGACAAGCAGATATCAGCAGAATCCGGGAAATAGTCATTGGATGGCTGTTAAGAGTATATTGAAATACCTTAGGAGGACTAAGGATATGTTTCTAATATACGGACCTGGTGAAGAGGAACACATTGTAAAGGGTTACACGGATGCAAGTTTCCAAACTTGCAAGTTTCCAAACTGATCGAGATGATTCTCGATCACAATCGGGGTATGTCTTTATTATGAATGGAGGGGCTGTATCCTGGAAGAGTTCAAAGCAGGATGTGGTAGCATTGTCCACTATAGAATCAGAATACATTGCCGCTTCATTGGCAGCACAGGATGCTGCATGGTTGAAGAAATTCATTGCCGATCTAGGGGTTGTCTCTACCATTCAAGATCCCCTAGAGATCTTTTATGACAACGAGGGTGCGATTGCTCAAATCAAGGAACCCCATTCATATCAAAAGACAAGGCACATTGAGCGGAGATTCAACTATATAAGGGATGAAGTTGAAAAAGGAAAGATATGTATTCGTAAAGTTCACACTGATCAAAATGTTGCCGATCCACTCACGAAGCTCCTTGAAAGGCCAAAGCATGAGAGTCATACTTGTGCCTTAGGACTTTGATATTCTAGTGATTGTATTTTATCTATTTTTTATTTAAATATCAAAATAATTGTTATTTTGACTCATATATATGTTTATGATTATGATACTATGAGTTATGTTCCATTTTAGCATGTTTAAATCCATGAATATGTTTATTATTCTAAATGTCCGTAGTCGGTCATATTTGTGGGAAGAAATATGAATTAAGACTATTATGAACTTGGATTGGTGGATATTCATGAGGTATGAATATAGAGCAAGAGGTTGCTACCAAGATTCATAAATATTTGTGGGATACAAATATTGGATAGACCCGCTCTCAAATTTTACTGCATGGAATTATGTAATTGATCATAAGTAAATTTGAGTAAAGGCGAATATCATTGTATCCTCCGACCTGAGATACATATTGGGTTTCGATATTCACCAAATATTATACTTTGATCTAGTTCTTCGTTGTTCTAAAATAATGGACAATACATAAGGCTAGTTTCAGGTGTGATACAAAGTGATTATGAGAAACGTATGTAGTCAAGATGGGATTTGTTCCTCTTATTCATTAAGAGTATGATGTCTAAGGCCTGATTAAGTTAAATCAACAGAGAATGATCATTCTATGTCTCTGGATTTAACATGACATCTGTAACAAAAGGATAAATGATAGATTCACCTAAATCATTTCAAGTAAGGGACTTGAGGAAGATGATGTTATTGAATGGCACTTCATCATGCGTATTAGGGGTAGCAAACCGTTGTTAGGCGGTATTTACTGCTTGCATCAATTTTCTATGTATCTTGTGGAAGTGGGAGATTGTTGGGAACGGTCTGCCCAAGACACATATTGAATTGATATGGCTAGTATGTTATGATCCAAGTCGGGTCATACCCAATAACAAGCTAGACAAACACCTACAATGTTTGTTTTATGATATGATCATATAAATAAATATTGACACTTGAAGTATTTAGAAATTAGGTTTCCAAATATTTGCACTGGTGTTATGAATAAATTATATGGATGATTTATTCTAAAGATAGAGAGTACTTTGTATTGTTATTCAAATGGTTGAACAAACAATACAAGTGTTTTGTCAGCATTTCTTTCGTTCATCCGCATTTACTAATGCAGATGTGTTACTGAGGAAATACGGATGAATGTTCCTCATTCGCATTTACAAATGCGGATGTGCATTTGGGGAAATGCTGAAGGAAATACTTCATCCGCATTTACTAATACGGATGAACATTTAAGGAAATGATGATGAAACTGATCATCCACATTTACAAATGTGGATGTACATTTTGGAAATGCTGATGGGGTTACTTATCCGCATTTACAAATGCGGATGTACATTTGGGAAATGCGGATGAAGTTTCTTCTTCCGCATTTACAGATGCTGATAGAGTTTGTTCATTCGCATTTTCTAATGTGAATGAATATTAGAGAAATGCGGATGGGTTAAAGGGATGGGTCCAACCCACTTTTCTCTCACTCTGAAATTCAGTTTCATAGGACGTGCAATATATGATTGCCTTCAACCACTCTCTGTGGTAACTTACAACACACACAAAGGTGAAATCGGTGTGCTACTGTAGCTTTTCTCTAGATCAATCGAGGAAAACCAAGAACAGAACCCAATTCAAGAAAATCCTAGCAACCTGGTGTATTGTTGGAGGCTTGGGGTAGACAAGCTTGAGATTTCCTGCTTTAGAAGCTGCCAATCAAAGATCTTTCTACTCTGTCCCATTCGAGAGGTAGATTTCTAAACACCCTATGGTTGTTTGTAAGCATGGTCTTTCATATAACGATCCATTACAGGTTTTCTTTTAACAGACATTATAAATTGGTTTATAATTAACTGTAACAAGTTTTTCATTCACTCGCCGCTGCGTTTTCATTTTATATGGATAAAATGACTCTGATTAACTTGTGAGAACCCAACAAGTATCCCATAAACACTACTGGTCTCCCCTTGAATTTGAACTTGTCTCCTCATGTCTCTATGCTGCTGTAATAGGCTAAACATCCTAAAGTCCTCATGTAATCATAATCAGGCTTTTGTTCGAAAATAATATCATAAGGAGCTTGATTTTTAATAATCTTGGATGGAAGGCGGTTAATGATATAAATGGTTGCCTCTATGTATTCTCCCTAAAATCATTTTGGAATGCCCCCCTTGAACATCAGAGCCCAAGCGGTTTCGAGGAGATTTTGATGTTTTTGTTTAACCACTTCGTTTTTTTGGCATGTGCGAGGGCAAGTAGTTTCTAACAAAATACCCTCACGTGCATAAATTTCTTTCATGCAGTTAGAAGTGAACTCGCCTCCATTGTCACTTCTTATTCGTTTGATATCTTTTGCAAATTGGGTTTTAACCATATTGTGAAAGTTTATTAAACAATCATTAGCTTCACTCTTGTGCTTGATTAGAAAAATCTAAAATGCCCTACTAAAGTCATCCACAATAGTTAAGAGAAAACTTGCATGTGCAGCGGATGGCTTACGATATTTACCCCAAATGTCACAATTAGTCAACTCAAAACATTCAGTGATTTTAATAAAACTCTTAGGAAAAGAAGATCGTGTATGTTTAGCTTTAACACACGAATCACAAGCATCATCTTTAAAATCAAAAGAAAATCCCTTAAAAAATAAATATGTGATAATTTTGAATCGGAGGCATGACCTAGTCTTGAATGCCAAACTTTTGCATCAGCCTTGGTTGCTATAGCTTTCCTTACTTGAGTCGCCATCCCCATCCAATACAAACCTTGAACGCATTTACCCGTGCCAATGAACTTCTTTGAGTGTAAGTCCTGCATGATGTAAAAATTTAGAAAGAAACTTACTACACATTGTAATTCCTTTGATAATCTAACTGAAAGTAAATTGCAATTGAAGTTACGAATATATAAAACTTCTTTGCTCTTAATTCCACCAATTAAGGTGCAATCCTCCTTAGCTTCTACTGGTATGTTGTCGCCATTTGGTATCGTAACGGGCACCTCTCGTTAACTCGAGTGCCACTTTTGAGAGATTCCTGGTTATGAACGATATATTCGATTAAACATGAATCCCATATCCAATCATTAATTTCATTATTCTTACCAACCATGCTTGCTTTACGAATGGATCCACCTTCTGTGTTTTGCCCATTGCCAGCAAGGTACTTCATGAGAGTTTAGTAATTGAGCTTCAGTCAAGCCTGCTAAGCTAGACTCTGTCTCAACGTGGGTTGCCTTCGACCTCACCTTGTCACCTTTGGTTTTATCAGGCCACAATTCGGGATAACTGATCAACTTGAAGCAGTCTTCCTGTTTATGGCCGTCTCTCCCGTAATGAGAACAGTGATCAACTTCATCAGCAACCTACTTTGATTCTTTTGGAGCCACTTGTTTGCTTCGTTGGAAGTTTGAGTTTCCCTCCCGTCGTCCTTGAGTTCTAAACACAGCCGGCTCTACTTGTGTCTTCCTTATCATGGTAATCTATTTCTGTTATTCTTCTTCTGAATCAAGACGATAGGCCTCTCCAAGTGTGGGAGTTGGATTGATGGAGAGAACATGGGTTCTTATTACGGAAAAATCCCTATCTAGGCCTATCAAGAAATTGTACAGCCGTTCCTTTTCTTTGATTCACTAAGTCTTTTTTCGATCTTGCAAGAGCAGTTTCCATAGGTTCCTTGCGGAATCAAAAAAACAGATTGTATCTCATCCCATATTCTATGGAGTTTAGTATAGTACGTCAAGAAGGACGAACCATCTTGATGGGTTATTGATAGAGACTGTTTTAATTCATAGGCTCGAGGCGCGCTCTCCTTCCCGAACCTTTCCTTCAAATCGTTCCATATTTCACAGGAGGCATTAGCGTATTTTACGCTCCCTTTGATGTTCCATCGCCGTCATGAGCCATCCAATGATCATGGCATCACAACGCATCCACTGCAGGTAGTTATCCGCCGCCATTTCTAGTTTAGGGATCATCCCGTCCATGAATCCCGGCTTATTCTTTGCAAACAGAAAGTTGGCCATCTCCTTGGCCCAATCGTTATAGTTCCCTTCAGTTAAAACTCCGTTAACGTGCATTTGTTTGGCTAAATCAGAAGGGCATAAGTAATACGGTGAGTTAACGTCAATGGCATCTTTCTTGCCACCGTCGTTGGGTTTCTCTCTAGTCATCTTTGATTATGAGCATTGGTTCTTGAGAACCTGCTCTGATACCATAAAGGAATTGGTACTCAAAGTTTGACTTTTATTCTCTTTCAACTAAACAACTTTCTCTTGAAGATAGAGGATAAATACAAAAGAGATCCTAAGATCATGGGACTAAAAGAGGAAATAAATAAAGAAAATAAAAACAGAATATTATGACAGCTAATAAATTGATATAGTATTCATATTTCCTTTAACTTTATAATTAGTGATCTTTCTTCATTTTGTATACTATTTAGAATTAGTGAGTATGGGTTTAAGGTTTATATACTAAATTCTCATATTACTTTAGAATTAAGTGTACTCTTATATGATTTTGATTTTAAAAGATTGAAGATTTGTATGCTACTTTAGAATTAGTGTGTATGGGTTTAAGGTTTATATACTAGATTTGTGAACTGTGAATGTGAATGTAGCAAAAGGGATCGGAGTGAATGTTGAACTTTTATTTTTATGTAAATAGTTTTTTTACGATCGCTAGTAAAAGTGTGAGGAAAGATCCGGCTTGGAAGTACGGGGACGAATCTGAGGTACCTGCGCAAGGTGGCAAAAATGGTTACAAGTATCTAAAGTGCAAGTTTTATAATAAAGTTATTAAAGGAGAAGTGAAAAGAATAAAGAAACATCTTGTCTGCACACATAAAGATGCCATGCCTTATGCCAATGGGCCCCCTAAAATAAAAGATGAAATAAAGCAATATTTGAGGCAGTTTCAGGATGCAAAGTTTGCTGCCCAAAGAAACTTTCAAGAAAATGTGGAAAGTGGGGCATATTATAGTAGTGCGGGAAGTGTTGATCCATGTGCTACCTCTAGGGTTGTTAGAGGGCCAATGGATCGGTTTGTGGGGGGTGCAAAAGATAGGGAAGAAGGATCACTCCCGACCGGAAAAATGACACTGTTGAGTGCAAAAGAGCATCGAAACAGAGTTTGTTTGGATATTGGAAGAATTTTTTTTTTGAGAATGGAATATCGTTTAACGTAGCAACTAGTCCATCATTTACTAGTATGCTACATTCAGTTGGGAACTTCAGCCGAGGATTGAAGCCCCCTACCATGCATGAGTTAAGGACTTGGATACTTAGGGAAGAGGTTAACACAACCACTACAATGGTGGAGGACATAAAAGCTACATGGAAGCAAGCGGGGTTTCTTTGTTATCAAATGGTTGGTCAGACATGAGAAATAGAAGTTTGATTAATTTTTTGGTCAACAATCAATATGGTACTATTTTTTTGAGAACTGTTGATGCATCAGATTGTATAAAAAATGCTGAAAAAGTTTTCGAGTTGCTTGATGAAGTTATTGAAGAGATCGGTGAATATATTGTAGTTCAAATGGTGACTGACAATGCTAGTGCATACAAAGCTACTGCAGCGTTGTTAATAGAGAAGAGAAAAAGCTTGTATTGGACCCACACCATGTAGCTGCTTATTGCATTGATTTGATGCTTGAAGATATCAGTAATTTGACGCAACATAAAAGTGCTTTGCTTATGGCAAAAAAAGGTAGCAATATTATCTATAACAAGTGGGTTTTGAGTTTAGCCTGAAAGATTCTAAAGAAAGATCTTCTTCGACTAGCTGCCACAAGATTCGCCATGATATTTTTGACTATACAAAGTATTTATGAATCAAAAGAAGCTTTACAACAAATGTTTGTTTCAACTGAATGGGGGACATGTGCTTGGGCTAAGAAAGCTGATGGAAAAGAGGTTAAGAAAATAATCATAGATGAGAGAAGTTTTTAGCCTAGTGTGGTTTATTCCATTAAAACCACAATGTCATTTGTTGAAGTTCGGAGACTTGTTGTTGGGGAGCAGACACCAACGATGGGATTTATTTATAAAGCGATGGATAGTTTTAAAGAAAAAATAGCAAAGAAATTGCATAACAAACTCTCTTCTTATAAAGAGATATGAGACATCATTGATAAAATATGGGAGTTTCAAATGCATCGTGATTTACATACAGCTGCCTACTACTTAAATCCTCGATATCGATGGAGTCCCAATGTTTCTGAGCATCCGGAGATTAAGCGAGGATTATATGATGTTATGGATAGACTCATCAAGGATACAAGTGTTTATTTGAATATCTTAGATCAACTAATTATGTATAAAGAAAAAGGGATTATTTGGATATAGAGGTTCTTTGGCTACATATCAGACACCTCCACCGGGTAAATTATTTGTTGATATTTTCTATTATAGTTTATATTTAATATGAATTAAATTATTTACTAATTTTTAAACATATATAGTTAAATGGTGGGGTGAATATGGACATGAGACTCCAAACTCAAGGCTTTTGCAATAAAGGTTTTGGGTCTTACGTGTTCCGCTTCGACTTGTGAATGTAGTTGGAGTACGTTTAATCAAGTCCATACAAAGAGACGAAACCGGTTGAAAACTAAAAGAATGAACAACTTTTTCTACATATGTACAATAGAAAGTTAAGGTAGCAATTTTTTAAGAAGAATACTTTAAAAGAAGATGATGATCCGTTGGTTGTTGAAAATGTGTTGTCTGATGATAAGTGGTTAGTTGGGCCCCTTGATGCTGATGAAGTTGAAATTGGAGGTGGCAATGCAGGTGTGGAGGGAGATGACGGAGCATGTGGGGAGGGAAGTAGTGGTGCAGGTGGAAGTTCTTTATCTAGGAAAAGGAAAAGCGTTTAAATAAATTTGATTGACGAGGATAATGATGATGAGGCGAATTGGGTAGAAGAAGATGACTGTGAGGATGACCGGTTAGAAAGTGATGCCTTTTTTGTTGTTTGATATTGAATTTGATTACAAATTTTTAATGTGTGTTTAGTTTTGTGTCTATTTTATGTTTCAAACTTTGTGATACATTATGGGTGCTTTGAATTTGATGATGAAATTACTTATAAAAGTGCTTTGATTGATGCTTTAGTATTTTACTTTTATAGTATATATAATTTGTATATTTATTTTCTAATTCCGCCTTGGGCTTACGCCTCAGATCGCCTCGAGGCTTACGCCTTGTGAGGCGAAGGGAAAACGCCTAGAGGCTCGATTTCGTTCTTTTAAACCTTGCTTATCATTTTGGTTCCATTGCTGAGAATTGAAATGGCACCAACAACCTGGAATAATCCTGATCCAACTGCTTCGAACCCAAATCCCATTGTTGTACAATTGGCCACCAACGCATCTTCCATGGATTCTCTGAAAAATGATGTTATTGCTATCAAAGCATGTGGAAGAAGGAGAAATCAGGTGGTTTTGACTGGTTTGACGACGAAGAATCATCAGGCGGTAACGGTCAGCACTTCCGACCTAGCAACAAAATTGATTTTCTTACTTTTTGTGATGGAGACTCTATAGGGTGGGTTCTTAAAGCGGAAAAATATTTCCGCTACTACAACATTCCTGAGGATGAGAAGGTGGACATTGTAACGATGCATCTGAAAGGCGATGCACTCGACTTCTACTCATGGATATCCGCCCATCAAGCCATTGAGTTTGGGGAAGAGTTTGTTCACGCTCTCAAGAAGAATTTCGGTCCAGCCAAATTTCAAAACTCAGATGAACATCTATGCAGCATCCAACAAACGGTATCGTTCAGGAATATAGACATGAGTTTGCTAAATGATCCTCTGGAGTCTTAAATTGGCCCGAGCACTGCCTTCTATGGGTCTTTTTAAATGGTCTCAAAGAGGAACTCAAAGCTGATGTGGATCCACAAACCAAGAATGGTATACAAAGCTATGCGTATCGTATTAGAGTTCGAATCTAAAGCTAGCCATATCCGATCCGGTAAGTGTTCGACCTGGCAGCCCCCATCTAAATTATCCCAACCTAAAACCAAGCTACCAACCCCTACATCAACATCTACCAACAACCCTCCTTGTAAACCCCCAATCCGAATATCCTGTGCTGAGAAAAAGGTCGTTTTTCTTTGAGGAGAATGCTTCCAATGTGGTGATAAATACAATCCTAGTCACCAATGTAAAACAGGAACCTTTAAGATGTTAGAGTCCGAGTAAGCAGAGCAAGTTGTTATTAGGCCTAGATCCAATGTATAGGTTTAGATGTTTAGTCATCTCTTGTATTGAACATTTGTAAATCACTTTTCTTATGTAATACAAGATATATATATATATATATATATATATATATATATATATATATATATATATATATATATGTTAACCCAAATATTATTTGTGTTGATTTTATGTAATTGCAGGGAAACATCATACTTGGTCAATTTGGAAAATTGACCAAGTACAAGAACTATCTACGGATGAACAAGTTTGTTCTTCCGTAGATTTTCTATGGAGCATAAATGAACAAGTCAATGTGCATCAGTGGATCTCCTACGGAAGGACAATCACATCTACTGAAGAACAAGTTTAGAGATCAAGTTGCTGCTGCTGCGGAAGAGCTTGCTCATGAGGATGAAGTTCAAGATTAACAAAGAACCAACTCCTACGAAAGAACAAAATACTTGCATGATCTCCAATCATCAAGTACAACATATGAAGTCAACAAGTCAAGCTGACTGAAGTGATGTCATCAAGTCAACATCTACGAACGACTTCAATTTAGTCAAAATGGAATATTTCATGTCACGTCATGAATTTTCTTTTTCCCGTGTAAAAAGGGAATCCCTCTGCCTATAAATAGAAGGCATGGGTGCACACTTTTAGGGTAACATTTAACAACAAATAGAAACATAAAACAATAGCAACAATAGCAATAGCTATAGCAAAACACCAAGAACACCTAGCAATTACCATATCATCAAAACATCAAAATCAATTGTAACCGATTCATTATTAATGGAAATCAATTGAATCAAACTTGTTTATCGCATTACTTTATCTTGCTTTCCATTTCTATTATCTGTTGTTCATTAGTTTCTGTTACAATTACATTTATCAAACAATTAATTAGACATCGAGTTATGATAATTCTACGATCATCATTCGTTCAATCAAACTGATAATTCCTTTTTCGATCCTTGGATTCACATATGGTATCAGAGCCTCGTGCTCATTGATCTAGATCAATTAATCTATCAGTTTGATTAGTCGAATTAGTTGTTTATTTCATTAGATCTATCAGTTTCTGATTAGATATGATTATGGTAGCTTCAAATTGCTTTTGGGTGTTCGTCACAGCTTGAGAGTTCATAACTCAGATTCAAGCGTGTTGGTGAATGATTTAATCAAAACACAAGTTGAGTTTAGCTAATCAATAGCTAACAAAGGCATTTTACTCAACAATTTTGGTTTAATCTGTTAAAATCATCAAACCCTTTTTATATCGATCATCGAGTACTGTTCCATTGGTTTATTAACCTCGATCTACATCAGAATCACTTTGATTCGTGGATTTGTGCTATTGATTTGATATTTCTAGGTTGTTTAAACAAATTTGAACGAAATCTCATCATCTTACATCTTGAATTTCAAATCCACTAAGAATTCATTGAGAGATTTGACTAATTTTGACAATAACTTCTTAATTGTTAAGAGTTTGTTAGTAATTAGTTCATTCACAACAAAAGCCATTAATTCAAAGGAATTTCTATCTTAGTTGATTTAATATCAATATTATCAGTGATTTGTTACTATAGTGTGAGTGTGTTTTCATTTCATTTACGTTTCACATTCATAAGGTAATTAGATCGGTTGATAATTTGGTAATTAACAAGTTAACTAAAATGAGTAATTTAATTGTTGGCTCAGACCAACCCCCAAAGTTAGAGAACAAAGCTGATTTTAAAACATGGAAAATCAGATTCAAGAACCACGTTAATTATACTGATTTTGACTTATGGGTGTCGATTACTGAAGGTCCTTACATTCCACCTACTCTTGGACCTGATTATAATGACAACAATCAGCCTATAAGTTTGAAAGATCTGTCTCCTGAAGATGCTAAGAGGGTCAAAATTGATATTAAGGCCTATAGTATGCTTACTATGGCTTTACCTGAAGACCTCTTGATCAGATGTGAATCATACAAAATAGCCAACTCACTGTGAAAAATTCTTCACACTTTGTGTGAAGAAAGTGATGAGATCAAAAGCATCAGGAAGGATACCCTTTGTTCATAGTATGAGACATTTCATCATATTTAGGGTGAATCTATTCCTCAACAACTCCACATATACATGTAACTCATTACTGAGATGAACGTCTTTGAGTTGAAGTATAGTAATAAGGAGTTAGACAAAAAGATGCTCCATACTTTGCCTGAAAGTTGGACTCAAACTGTGTCTATGTTCAAGAATACTCTTGATCTAAAGGCAATTGGGTTAGATACTTTGGTAGAAAAAGTGGAAGCATTAGAGCTGGATGAGAAAACAAGAAACAAGAGTGTAAAAGCACCAATAGCACCATATCAATTTAAAGAAACAAAGGGTGCTGGAAGTGCATTTGTTTCTAATGATGATGGAAGCTCTTGTGTTGAGAGTGATGATGAAGAAGAAGCTGGTTTCTATGCAGTAAAGTCCTCTAAATCAAACTTTCAAAGCAGTTCTAACAAGAAAGTGAAAGGGAAACCTGATGATTCAAAAAGCTCAAATGCTACAGTAGCAAAGGGATCCACAACTAACAAAAGCAACACCAAATCTAAACCAATTACTGTTGTTCTAGAATCAGAAGAACAGAAAACAGCCTTTGCAGCTTTCAGTTCAAGCTTTCAAGCTTATTTGGGTAGTACTTCCAGCTCACATTTGTCAACAAGACCTTGAAGAACTTCATCCTCAAGAAGTAGAGGAAATGGATTTACAATGGCAAATGGCTATGATTGCTTACAGAGCCAAGATGTATATGAGAAGGAACAAGGAATTGTCTATTACAGGGAGAACTACCATGGTATTGATAAATCAAAAGTTAGGTGCTACAAGTGCAATTTGTGTGGTCACTTTTCAAGGGAATGCAATCAGCAATCATCAAGTGACACAAGACAAGCAAATCAAAGAAACTTCAAGTAACCTCAGCTTACAAACTCATCCCCACCGACCACAAGTTTTTCAGCAGGTACAAGTAACTCTAAAGAAACTGGGTTAATTATCTTGCAGGATGGTACTTATGATTGGAGCATGTATGAGAAAGAAGTTTAAGAGGAGAATCAAGCATTGATGGCTAACATGGAGAACAAAATTCCACCTATGGCCAGAGAGGTAAGGGATAGATTATGTTCATCCAGATGTGTTGAAGAGGTTGAAAGATATAGAGTCCATGCTCAACAATTGGCTGATAAAGTCAAAGAAACCATGATTTTGAATGAATCTCATTTGAGAGAACACAAATTATATCAGGTCAAAATCACTTCCTTACAAAATGATTTGGATAAACATGTGTCTGAAAACTATAATTTGAAAGCACAAGTTGAGTATTTGACCACCTCTTTATCAAAATCAATGTCTGATCATGCATCCGCTGAAGTGAAACTTCAGAAGTTTCAATTATCATCTCAGCAATATGAGAAACTTTTGAATTCTCATATTGAATCAAAAAACAGGTATGGGTTGGGGTTTCATGCTGTTGCACCACCATTGAATGACAACTACACCATATTATCTGAGTCAATGACCAATAGTTTGTCAAATCATTTTGTATCAAGTACCAAAACTAAACCAAAAATTAAAATTAATGATTTTGAAAATGGTGAAGATACTAAGATCAATGAAACTGATTAATCTGAATCAGAATGTTTAAAACAAAATAACTCAGAATTTGACTTTGATGAGTGTGATGACCTGGATGAGGTTGATGAGCCTAATGAGAAAGAATGTGCTGGTTTGGGTAAGGGTAAGAATGTAGTAAGTGAACAAATAATTCCTAAAGTTCTTGAGGAGATCAAGCTACCTTATCCTCCCAAACAAAGAAATTTGTTGAAGACCATCTACACAAGAATTGGTCAGTTAAATGAAGGAATTCATGAGCTCAACAAGAAGCATAGAAATCAGTCATCAAAAAGAACTACGGAGGAAGAAGAGAAAATCACTTCAGCAGAACACCTGTGGAAGAAGAAGACTGGCTCAAAACCATCTATAGAAAAGCAAAGGAAATAAAATGTTGTTCCAAAACAAACATCTGTAGAAGATCTACGGAAGAAATCATCTGAATCAAAACAATCATCATCCGTAGAAGATCTACGGAAGAAGAAATCATCTGCTAAATCACAAACTGTTCTCAAGAAAGTTAAGTAACAGAGAGCTGTGAATCCTCAGTAACAAGAACCATTTGACATCATGTCTGGTAAAGGTGAAGATCCTTTAGCTACAAAGATTGAGAGAGAATTGAAGAAGCAGCAGAAGAAGAAAGTGATTGAGTCTGAGAGTGAAGCTAAAGAGAAATACTACAAGTGGTGTGACATGTATAACCATAATATAGTAGATTGTTACTTCAGCAGTTGTTGCTCCATATGCAACATGAATAATCATATGACTGCTGATTGTTACTTCAACAAGCACTATGCCATTTGCAACAAGAAGAACTATTCTAATCAAGAATGCTACTTCAATAAAAAGAACAAATCAAAAGTTCCAAAGAAGCAACAATCTGAGAATGCTGAATCAGACTCCCAATCTTCTGAGAATGATGAATCAAAGGTCCCAAAGCAAAAGAAGCAACAACCAAAAAAAAAGGTACCAAAGGTAAAGAAGCAAACATCTACTGATGATCAACCAAAGAGGAAGAAATAGAAGCAGCACTCTCAAAGCGAGACTCCTCACAAGAAGGTAGTTTTGCAGAAAGATGAATCATTCTATGATCATTTTAAAAAAGGTAATCAAGTACCATAATCAAAGAAAAAAGATGCTGAAACCTTTTCTAATCAAGTATCATCATCAAGTTTGAAGAAAAAGATAATCAAAGAAGCGGTGACAGAAGAAGTGACTATGGAACAAGAACAAAGTGCTTTAAGTTCATCTTCAATAGAATTATCCTCACCCCAAACAAAACATAATGAATCAATTGAGTCTAAAAACAATCCTGAAACATCTAGGCTCATCCATGAGAGAGTTACAACCCTAGATAACAATGGTAAGCCCAAGACCATTAAGGCTTGGGCTCCACGCTCTAATTAATTTCATTATTATGCAGGAACATCCATGGAGGACTGACAACAAGTGGTATGTTGACAGTGGTTGTTCCAGACATGTGAAAGGAAACTGTTCTCTCCTCCATGATTTCAAACATAAAAATGCTTCATAGGTGGCATTTGGTGGGGATAAGAAGGGAGGTAAAATTGTTGGTGAAGGAATGGTAACAAATGGTGTACTCAAATTTGAGAATGTAAATTTTTGTGAAATTTTCCAATACAACTTACTGAGTGTATCTCAAATTTGTGATCAAAATTATACCACTTTATTTGATAACACTTACTGTTACATTCTTAAGCCAGGTTTTCAGATCCCAGCAGATTGGATCCTTCTTAAAGCACCAAGAACACCAAGTACACCTAGCAATTACCATATCATCAAAACATCAAAATCAATTGTAACCGATTCATTATTAATGGAAATCAATTGAATCAAACTTGTTTAACACATTACTTTATCTTGCTTTCCATTTCTATTATATGTTGTTCATCAATTTCTATTACAATTACATTTATCAAACAGTTAATTAGACATCGAGTTATGATAATTCCGTGATAATTATTCGTTTAATCAAACTGATAATTCCTGTTTTGATCCTTGGATTCACAAGTGGTATCAAAGATTATATAGATCTATGATAGGATCATTGTTGACTCTTCTTCATGCAAAACACCAGCATCAACAATAGATAGGATTGTACCTGATCCTAAAGGGAAGTCAGTTGATCAATGATTATATAGATCTATGATAGGATCATTGATGTACTTAACTACCAGCAAACCTGATATAATGTTTGTTGTCTGTGTTTGTGCTAGGTATCAATCAGACCCCAAGGAGTCATATCTGAATGCAGTTAAGAGGATCCTCAGATACCTCAAAGGGAAGCCAGCTCTTGGGGTTTGGTTTCCCAAAGAAGGAGATTTCAATCTTTATTCTTATTCAGATAGTGATTTTGTAGGTTGTAATAACAACAGAAAATCCACAACTGGTGGATGTCAATTCATAGGACCAAGACTAGTTTCTTGGCAGTGCAAAAAGCAAACAAATGTATCAGTATCCATAGCTGAGGCTGAGTACATTGCACCTTTAGCTGGTTGCTCTTAAGTTTTGTGGTTGCAAAATCAACTACTTGATTATGGTTATAATTTCTTCAAACACCAATTCACACAGATAACTCAACTGCTATGTTTATAACTGCTAATCCAGTGCAACATAATAAAACAAAACACATAGAAATCAGATACCATTTTCTGATAGACTGCATAGAAAAAGGTTTAATCAAGTTAATCAAAGTGGATACAACAAATTAGCTTGCTGATTTATTCACTAAAGCCTTTTACTCAGAGAGATTTAATATCTTAATTGAGTCCTTAGGCATGATCAACTTAGATTAGTTTTCATCACAAAGAAAAGCATAATCTGTTCATTATAGTTCTAAATATGAAAAACCAAAAACAATCATAAAACATATAAAACTTTAAAAAATATTGTCATGTTAATATGTTTTCTTAAAAAAGCAGTTCATATCTTGGGAAATGATAGTACACTATACCTTTGTTTACTTGCCTGTTTTTAACACAATCAATAAAGACTGATCAGATGTGATTTGATATGTAACTAGGTTCAGCTTGAGTGGAAAATAAACAAGTTCATGCTTAACATAATGTCAAGGTGACAAATTATGGCCAATTCCATTTTAAGGAGCAAGCAAGTAAGTCTTATCCTGCTATGATCAACTTACTCACTTAAGCACACTATGTTGTAACACTTTATAACCTCTATCTTTACGCATCATAGGCCCTTTGTTTTGTGTAAGCAAAGACCTGGGCTCCTAGGCACCTTTGTTTTACTTAAGTAAAGACCTGGTGACCTGATGCTGACCGTCAAGAAGTTCCAAAAAGGAACATCTCTAAAAGAATCCAATGTGATCAATTGTATATTATCTTAAAGAGCTTAAAATATCATATCAGCATTAATAAGATTTCAAAGAAATCTTAAGATAGAGCTTATAATTTACAGAACATAGTTTTTAAGTGTGAAAAAGTGATGAATTGACTCATAAACGGAGGACAAACTCTAATGTGAATTGAATGTGGAGTCCATATTTGTCTATCTTTAATCAATACCAAAACATGATAAACAGTATGACAAGTTGAATGTATACTCTTGCTTGAATTTATGTGGATCATAATACTTGCAATCAGCACTAGATCTATGTCTACTATCATCAAACAAAAATATCTCAGGAAGTTACTTAGTTTCATAGTATGATCCCATTTTATGATGTAAATGCTTGTACATATATTTAAGTTCTGCTTATAAACAAAAATACAAAAAGATTTTGTTTTTGTTCCTTTTTTATCTAATAAAATGGATAGATAACTGCTTTTCATACTATTCTCTTTATAAATTTTTGATAAATGCTTAAGTTCATCATTAATCATAAATTTAGGGGGAGTAGTCATCAGCATGAAAATCTGAGTTTATCATAATCAAATGAAGAAAATTGGAACTTGAGCACTAACTTGGCTGCATGATATCTGAAGTTTTTATAAATCAATCTTGCATATTTGCCATGAAGCAGAGTTAATAAGGTCCAACAGCAAACAACAAATGACCTAACAACATGTTAGGATCATACAACAAAAATCATGACAAGTTTTGCCTTCCGTAGATGTTCTACGAAGAATTAACCTGCTGATACGGATAAACAGAAAAGTTTGTCTTCCGTAGATGTTTTGCGGAAAAATTAACTTGTGGATAACCATGGAAGGGTAATAAGGGTTAAGGGTCCCACAACATTAAATAAAAAGCTTTAAATTGTTTGAGGGAGTATAAATGATAACCTTAGCAGTTGTCATTTTCATTCACTTTTTCAGACAATTTTCAGACCTAGAAAAATGTTGTCAACCCAAAAACCCCTTTCTCCGCCAACATTCAAATTTTCAAATCCACACAACAATCCATACTAAAATCACCCCTATTTTCACAACAACATTATAAAAATGGCCAATAGATTCGCAAAAGATCATAATGTTTGTGCCTTTCTTAATCCAGATGATTCAGTATCTGAGGGATGCAGGGATATAATCAACTACTTGAGAAGATCAAGAATATTCTATGCATTATCTACGAATCCAATCATCTATCAATCACATATGATAGATTTTTGGAATACAGCAAGGATTGAGAAGGAGAATGATGAAAGGGTGATCATCGCAACAATAAGAAATGAAGAGTTAAGGGTGGATGAATAAACTATCAGGAGGGTGCTAGAGTTTGGAGAACAAGAAGAGGGTCACCCAGATGTGTTCGATAATGAATACATTTAAAAAGTCTTTCATTTAATGGGATATGATGGTGACTACAGAAATGGTGAAATAAAGAAGGGGAGATTGTGCAAGCCTTATAGATTTCTATGTCACACTTACCTGAAATGTATGTCAAACAGAAAGTCTAGTTTGGATAGGTTTTCAAGGCATATTTCATCAGGGATCATCGATGTGTTTGAAGGGAGAACATATAACTATGCTAAATACATCCTTGGATGCTTATGTGACCATATAAGGGTGCAAAAAGAAGACAAGATGTATATGTTTCCCAGATTTATTCAGCTAATCATAAATGAGGCAATGCCCAACATAGAAAGAGAAGGTGAAGACTTTGTTCAAGCTCACCTTGGAAGATCTGTGCTAAACAAGATAAGTGGGCAGTATCAAGGAGAAGAAATGGAGATGTTTGCTCATGTCATTGATGAGAATACAGACATTACCCAAGAAATTCTATACCTTGATCAACAACAACAACAAACACCACCAGCAGAGACAGTTGAACCACCACAACAAGAACCCCATCCTCTATCACCACCTGTTCATCCCAACCCACCACCAAGTGAACACACCCAACCTTTATCTCCTTCCCATTCATAATCATCTCTAAATACCACTGAAACAGAAGTATTCTCACTTGATGACATACAACAATCTCCACCACTCTCATCACCACAACAAGAACCACACTTTTCATCACCAACACCTTTTATAGACTTAACAAAAACTCCACCAGCTTAACTGAATTCACCATCCAGTAAGCATACACAACCTTTCTCAGCTTCCTAATCTCAATCATCACTAAACACTGGCGCCAAAAAACCTATCTCACCCACTCTCATTCAAACACCTTCTCATCTAACAACACAACCAACTTCCTCACCCCCATCTGCTGAACCTACCTCATCTACTGATAGCCCAACTCCCACTAAAAAAGTCAATATTGATGATGATGAGCATGATGTAGTGATGGATGGTGCCACAGAAGAATATGTCTAGAAGTTGAGGGGGAGAATGAACAAGAAGTTGAATAACAAGATGAGAGTGATAGTCACTTTGTTGACATCACCGCTTATGATGAAAATGATTTAAGAGAGGAGGAGATAAATGTGAGCAAAAGTTTTCTTGTTGCTAAATACAATAATCTCATCATCAAAAGTAATCAAAAACTGGAGAAGTTGAGAAAACTAAAAAGGGAGATGAAAGAGAAAGATGAAACTACATGACCGGGGTAAGGGTACTTAACACTTAGTTTCACACTGAGGAGAGATCTTAGATCACTTAACAATTTGAATAGGGAACTGGTAACTAGAGACAGATGATACTAAGAACACAAGTAAATTAAAGAGACAGAACTAAGAACAACACAAGAACACAAGATTGGTTTTCAAGGATGTTGTATATTGATCTCAAGTTCTTTTACAAGTGTTACAAAGCATATTTAAATTACAAGGACCTGAGACACTTTTATACTACAACCTACAACCATCACTTACATGTAAAGACACTTGGGATTTGACTAATCTAGAAAACAAGATCAATCTACAGTCAAAAGGCAGATTGCCTTTTGACTAGTGGCTATGACATACCATAGCTCACTGACTTTTCCTAATACAAAAAGTCTACAGAAACAAGTAAGGTAAGTTACAGACAAAGACCTTCTTCTAAAGTTTGATAAAGTATGGAAGTTTCACCAACTAATGAAAATTAGGTAAGTCTTCAGAGCAGTAGCGGAAGGTACAGCAGCTTTATCAAAAAGTAACTCAGAGAAAGCATATTTTCTCTGTCTTCAGAAGAAATCAGTCAACTCTTCAAAATGGCTTCGAAAGACTTTGTCTTGTGAAGCTTTGGAAGACTTCATCTTTGGCTTCAGAAGAAAAAGGTCTTTGGCTTTGAAAGATTTCACACTTGTAATATTTTCTGATGAGTGTGAAACTTCCGAAGCAACTTCTTCTGAACTGTTGGCTTCGGAAGATCTTACACTTAGACTTATTTGTGAGTATAAGACTTCCGAAGCTAGTTCATCCTTATTCCTTAGTGCATGCTGGAAGACTTGGTTGTTATGGTATCCTTTGGTTGCATCAGCCTTTATTCTTCAGATGTTCCTTACAAACTCCCCCTAGGCTGATGCTACCTAAACAGAGAAGTTCTTTAGATTTTGATAGTCCATATCAAGATCTTCAGCATTCCTTTCTTCAACTTAAGATCTGGATCCTTCAGACTAACATAGAACCTTCTCTTGTCAAAGAGATCATGCAGAGGAAGTTCACGCATGTCATTTGTGAAGTAGACATGTTGTTCTCCCTGATCTCTTGTGGCATACCATCTGTCTGGATCTTCAGCAAAAGTCCATGATAGAATTTGTCTTCTAGTAGTAAGAGGCTCTACTATGTTTGGAGTTTGTTGAGAGACCTCTTCATGCACTCCCTCAGGATGCTCTGACTCATCCTGAGGTTGGGATGTGGATGCCTTTCTTCTCTTCTTCTTTGAAGTGGATCTTCTTCTGGCCATCCTTTTTCTCCTCCCAGATTTCTTCAACTGAGAGGGCTGGTCTTGAGTACCAGTTGGTTCTATTGTGTCCCTCTCAGTTGGGTTCTCCTCTCTCACAGGTTCAGAAGAAGAGAGAGGAGGACCCTGCTATGGGTCAGATGATGAAGTTGTCTCAGATGCAGCTCCAGGTTCAGGTTGTGTTGTCTCAGGTGGTTCAACCTTCACCTCAACTTCAGGTTGAGCTAGACTTGGTGGAGAATGCAAGTCCACCAGCTCTCCCCTTTTTATCTTCTGCTTGATCACCTTAATGTGCTCATCCATTGTGGATAGAGACATAGGACCAAGCCTCTTTCGGAACCCATACAGCTTCAAGAAGCTCATCATCCTTTGTCTGTCAGTAGACTTCTTTTGGCTTTTGTGGATGATGGCCCTTGAATTTGCAGCTTCTTCCCTTAATCTTTTCTTTTCAGCTTGTTTTTCTCTATTAGCTTTTTATTCCATCTGTTTATTGTATTCAAACAATATGTATTCAAATGGTAAGGGAAGAAGTGCATCTGCCTGATAAAGACCTATGGCACTCAGGTAGCTGATCATCTTTAGTCTTTCTTCTTCAGTTGCTACCTGAGGTTGTTCAGTGGCCATAGTATCTGGCTCAGGACTTTCTTGAACTGGGGAGAGGACAGGAATGTTCTTGTAGAGTCTTTTTAGCCTCATTTCTTCCTTGTGCTTGAGGAGCAATGCTGCATCCTCTGCTTTCTTCCTCTCCTTTGACAACTCGGTGTCAGCCAGTTCATCCAATTCATCTGAGGGGAGATAGATGAGTTCATCAACATTATAGTTTCTGGTTCCCAGGTAGTTTAGCCTGGCTACCCTTAACTTATCTTCCTGAGTATTTAGCCTGGGGGCAGCCCTGATGACAGCTTCCATAAACCCTAGAGAACCACTTGAACTCTCTCCCTTTAGCTTTCTCTTCCTCTCTCTCTTCTCCTCCTTAATCTCCTCAGGAGTCATTTTCCTTTTGCCTTTGTCATCCACAGGCTTTAGTGACTTAGGCTGGAGAGAGCTTTGGCCTTCATTGCTTGGTTCAGTTGTTAAGCTCTGGCCAAAGAGAGGTTGTGAAACACCATCACCAGCTGGTGTTTCACTGAGGGTAATGGGTGCAGAGAGAGATCCTGTCTCAAGGTTCACAGGTTCAACCTCTGGGCCTTCAGTCAAGGTTTTCCCTTTGAAGCTAATCTCCGGGTCTACCTCAACATCCAGTTAACCAAAGATCTCACCTGCTAGCCTCTGTCTATATAATTTTGATCTCAATTTAAACTCCTATAGCACCCTGTCTTGGATTCTTTCTGCTAGTTTTACTGCTTGTCTGTTATTGCTTGGGTTGACAAGTGGCAGATCTACTAAGTTGATGCTCTCATAGAAACTCAGGTGTGAAATGTTGAGAACTTCTAGTTGACCCTAAGCTCTATAGATCATAAGAGCTCTCCTATTGCTGTCATACCCCCAACCCCAGATTGGGTTCTCAGAAGGGGCAGACATTGCTCTTGGTATTCCCTCCTCAAACAGTTGTTGGATGAGGAAGTTCAGATCACTGTCCAGAGGAGGTTGCTGAGTATGAACAACTGCAAGAGTGGATGGTGATTCCTTTATGTCCATACTCTGGGAAGAACTCCTAGGTTTTGTGATTGTCAGAATTTCCTCCCCCTTTTTGGTAGCATCACCCTCTTGCATAGGTGAGCTGGGAGATTAATCCATGACATCCATAGGTTCTTGTGGACCTGGATGATTTGTCCTCATGGGTCTCTCGGCCAACTTTCCCTTGAGATCGATGGTCTCAAGTTGCTAGTCATTGACCCTCTTCTGTAAGATAGTCACCTGAGATTCTAGGTGAGCTATCTTTGAAACAAAATAGGTACAAAGATGTGATAGTTTGTGCACCTTTTGTTGCAGACTCCCCTCATCTTCAGATGAAGAATCATTGGGGGATGAGAGAATTGGACCTAAGTCTTCTTCCTCACCACCAGCATAGGTTTTTGGCTGCTGGATTTCCCCTGCCTAATGACAACTTCCAGAGAACTGTCAAGAGGCTGGGTTGCCATGGTAGAGGTCCTAGTAATGTTATCACTTGTAAAGGTGATAGCCTCTGCCATATGTATTTCCTGAATAAGTTCAGGACTATCCACCTCAGTAGGGGGTTGCTGATATGGGCTAGAGATGGGGGAAGCAGGAGTACTCATCTCTCCTTGAGTGTGGGAAGAGAGAAGAGACTCATGGTACTCACTGAAGCCCAAATCTTCATCAGAATAGAAGTCAAGGCTGGGAATGGGGCGGTTTAGATCAAGAGGTTAGGGATGATAGCTTTCCCCAGAAGGTTGATCACTAGAGTGTTGAGACTCAGAGTGATGGCTGAAGGCGATTGTGGGGTTGTGAGCTCATCAGGCTGAGCATGAGGAACCTCAGCACTAATTGGTTGAAAGATAGGAGTGGTCTGCCCCTTAGGGGAAGTGGGAGCTCAAGATTCCGCTTCCTCCTGTATGGGTTCTGATATGGGGGCCTGCACATGCTCAGTAGCAAGTGCAGGGGTTCGTTGGGATTTTCTTTTGTAGGTGATGGTGATGGTAGGCTGTGTTTAAGGTGGTTGAGAGGTGGAGGGTGTTGGTTCAACACTAGCTGGTGCTGCTAGGTTTTCACCCTGAGCAATGAGCTCAAACATTTTTGGGACAAGGGCTATTTCTACCCCAGAGAAGCCAACAGTTGGCTTTTTCAAGATTTTGAAGATATCGGGCCTCATGTGTGCAAGTTTAAGAATATTACCTGTTCCCCTTAACTGTGGTCACATTTCATAGTTAAGAATGTGTTGAACATACCTAGGGAACATGTAGTACTCTAAGGAGTCCAAGTTTACAAGTAAATTAGTATATACAAACTGAGAGTACCTGAACTTGACCCCTTGTACCATCCCATGGACTATAAAGGAGAGGTCTTCTGGAACTTGATCCCATCCTCCATGCTTGTTAGAAAGGCTGTGAATGATGACATGGAGGAGGTATTTCTATTGAGATGAGACCTTCCCCTTCCTGAAGGTTTTGATTGAGAAGTCACCTTCATAGCCCATCTGCTGAAAGGAGTGGTTGAAAGCAGATTTGGGAAAGGACAGCTCACCTGCTTCATCATCCAGCTGCAAATGGGTGTTTATGATGGACGGAGTGATGAAAACTGTCCTCCCCTGCACTGTAGTAGACAGTGACTTCTCCCCGTCCATGGTGACCTCTTGACAGGTCCTCCAGAACTCAAGCAACTGATCCTCATAGAGGGGAGGATCAATTGTAAGGGAGGTGAAGTAGTGCGATAAAGAAAGGTACCTATACACATCTGAGAAGCTTGGATCCTTCTCAGAGTGTAACAGGGCAACCTGATTGTGTTGCCTGTGTAGGTGCATGAAAAAATCAGGGTCGTTGCGACGATCAATGTTGGTCATTTGAGGAAGCTTTTGCAGTGAAGAAAGGAAGAAGAAGATGAAATTTGGGGGTAAATTTAGGTAAGGATCAGTGAGAGTAGAGAGACGAAATAGAACCGTTTGGAAAATATATGTCGTGGATTTGAGACAAAGTTATGACAAAAAGATAAACTTTGAAATCCGTAAGTGGGTCCTACTTCTGAAAAAGTCCGCCCAAAAAGTTAGTTTTCTTGGAAGTTGTAAAACTTTCGAAGACAATTTTGGCTTCGGAAGCTTTGTAGCAAAGCTTCCGAAGGCAAGTTTTGCTTCGGAAGATATTTCAAAGAATTTTGAAAATTTGGCTTCGGAAGAAGTGAACAAGTCTTCCGAGACTTAGTTGCTTTCGGAAGATATTTGTTCTTTGAATACATTTAAGTGCTTATATATAAATTTAAACTTCGGAAGATACTCCAAGAATTTCTTCCGAAGGTAAATCTTAGATAAGCTGTAAAAATGATTTAAAGACATAAATTTCTTCCGAATGCAATTTGAGTTCTTCCAAAAGTAAATTTTCACAAATCTGAGGAATATCAGTTAAAAGTTAATTTTCTTCCAAAGAGAACTGGGCTTATGAGGTGATCTAATAGACAACTTAGGACACACAGTTTTAGGAAATAAAGTTGATTAAGTTATTAAGAAAAATCTATTCAAAGTTAATCATCCCAATAGCTGATACAAGATATTTAAATCTCTGTTCATCAAATGCTTTTGTGAACAGATCAGCATATTTTTCATTTGTGTTAACTTTGATTAGTTTGATCAATTCCTTTTCAAAATTATTCCTAATCAGATGATACCTGATGTTGATGTGTTTGGTCCTTGAGTGCTGTACAGGATTTTCTATAATGAAGATAGCACTGTTGTTGTCCATGTGGATGGGAGTCTCCATGAAGTTGAACCCATAGTCTAGCATCTAATTCTAAATCCAGAGCACTTGAGTATAGCAGCTTGCAGCAGCAATGTATTCAGCTTCAGCAGTTGATGCAGACACATAGGATTGCTTCTTGCATTGCCAAGAGACTATCCTTCCACAAAGGAATTGACATCCCCCAGATATGGACTTTGCAGTCATGTTGTAGCCACCATAATCACTATCTGTATAAGCATATAGATTAAAGTTTGAATTCTTTAAATACCAAAGGCCTAGATTTGGAGCACCTTTGAGGTATCTGAGAATCCTTTTGACAGTGATTAGGTGTGACATCTTGGGGTTGGCTTGATATCTTGCACATATACATATGGCATACATAATATCAGGCCTGCTAGCAGTAAGGTACATAAGTGACCCAATCATAGCCCTATAAAGATGTTCATCAACACACTCCCCCTCAAGATCAGGACCAAAGGAGTGGTTTCTGGCTATGGGTGTCTTTGCAACCTTACAGTCAGTCATCTTGAATCTTGTAAGAATGTCCTATACATACTTTGACTGACTAATGAAGATGCCATCTTCAACCTACTTCACTTGAATTCCTAGAAAGAAGTTGAGTTCCCCTATGGCACTCATTTCAAATCTATCCTTCATCAGCTACTCAAAGTCTTTGTAGAGCTTTGGATTAGTTAAACCAAAGATGATGTCATCTATATATATCTGAACTAGCATTATGTCATTCCCTGTTTCTTTGATGAAGAGAGTCCCATCAATAGTACCTCTTTTGTATCCATGTTGACAAAGATACTTTGATAGTGTCTCATACCACTTTCTTGGAGCCTGATGCAGTCCATATATAGCTTTATCAAGCTTGCACACATAATTAGGATAATCTGGGTCTGCAAAGCTAGGTGGTTGTTTGACATAAACTTCTTCATCTATCACCCCATAGAGAAAGGCACACTTTACATCAAGCTGGTAGACCTTGAAATCCTTGGATGCAGCATAAGCCAGGAATATTCTTACAGCTTCAACTCTTGCTACAGGAGCAAAGACATCAGTGTAGTCAATTCCTTCTTCTTGAGTGTACCCCTGGACAACCAGTCTAGCCTTGTTCTTGATGACAATCCCTCTATCATCAGTCTAGTTCTTGAATACCCATTTGGTTCCTATGACACTTTTCCCTTGAGGAAGAGGACATAAGTTCCACACCTTCTGTCATCTGATTTGAAGCAACTCTTCTTGCATTGCCTCAATCCAGCTTCCATCCTTCAAAGCTTCATCAACTTTCTTTGGCTCAATCTGGGATAAGAAACAAGAATGCAGACAAACATTGCTCTCATGTGTTTGTCTTCTTGTTCTCACCCCTGTGTCAACATTTCCAATGATGTTTGTGGTGGGGTGTGACTTGTGGATCCTAAGTTGAGGGATCACAGCAAGTTGATTTGAGAGATCTAAGTTAGAGAAATTTAGATCTGGCAAAGAAGTGCTACCTACCACATCAACACACTTATCAAGAGAAGCTTGATCCAATGAGTGTGTTACATCATTAATGTTGTCTTCTATGGAGTGGTTATCAGCATCTAGAAATTCCTGATCACTGTCACCACCTCTATCTCCTTCTGCATTTGAAGTTCCTTCACCTAGATTTGGAGCCTCTAAGCTGGAATTTGAAGGCATCTCAGATGAATCAGTAGTATTTGTCATGCTTGTGCTGATAGGAGCTTCACTTGCAGGGTTAGTTACCATTGGAGCTGAAGTAGTATTCTTGTTTGGTCTTCTCAGCTCAAATCTTGGGTCAGGATCACCTGTTGATATATTTTTGTAGATCCTAAAACATTCTCACAAGATTTGTTAAAACAGTTGGTAACTAAATCAAGATCAAACAGCCAATCCGGACCAAAACCTTTAACACTGGGAGTATTTTCATTGAAGGTCACATTGGCTGACTCCTCAGTTATTCTAGTTCTGAGGTTGTATAGTCTATAAGCCTTAGCTTGAGAGGAGTATCCAACAAAGTGTCCATCATCTGATTTCTCAGTAAACTTGGCTACTTGATCTTTGGTATTCAAGATGGTGCATGGACATCCAAATGACCTGAGGAAACCATTGAATGGTCTCCTTTTATGCCATAGCTCATAAGGAGTCTTATCATAAGTCTTAACTACTAAAACTCTGTTCTGCACATAGCAGGCTGTGTTGATAGCCTTTTCCCAGAAGGTGATAGACAGTTTAGAGTCAGACAACATGGCTCTAGTAATTTCAATAAGTGTCCTGTTTCTCCTCTCAGTAACACCATTTTGCTGAGGAGTTCTGGGAGCATTATATTGTCTTGAAATACCCTTTTCATCATAAAATGTATCAAGGATTTGGTTTTTAAATTCTTTTCCCTGATCACATCTTATGGTTTTGACCTTGTGATCACATTGATTCTCAATTTTCAGAATGAAGTTCTTCAAGATCTCAGGAGTCTTATCCTTAGTTCTAAGGAAAAAGACCCAAGTGAATCTTGTGAAGTCATCTGTGATCACTAGACAATAAGAGGTCCTTCCTAGACTCATTACACTAGTAGGGCCAAACAGATCCATATGTAACAAGTGTAGGGGAGTAGTGATGGAGTTGGTTTCCTTTGGCTTATGAGACACTTTGTGTTGCTTCCCTTTCAGGCATGCAACACAATGGTCATCACTTGTAAACTCTTTCTATGGCATTTCAGTTACCAAATCATTTTTAATCAATTTATTCATGTTTTTGAAGTTTACATGGCACATTCTTTTATTCCAGAGGAAAGACTCATTACTATTTGCTTTAGATAGAAAGCAAGACACTTCTCCGGAGGGAGTTGTTTCTTGCAGATCTATCCTGTACATGTTTCCCTTCGTGGGGGCTCTGAGCAGGATGTACTCCTGAGGAATAACCACCCTAGGCTGGAGAACAATGCACTCATGCTCAGTGAAGAGCATGTGATGTTTTTGGTCACAAAATTAGGACACACTCAAAAGATTGTATCCAAGCTCCTTGACAAAGTTTACCTTCTCAATGCTGAGCTTACCATTTAAGACCATGCCCCTGCCAGTGATGTAACCTCCTGCATCTCCTCCAAAAGCAACTGGCCCTCCATCAAACTTCTCAAAGTTTTGAAGTAAGGAGCCATTGCCTATCATGTGTCTTGAGCAGCTGCTATCAATGATCCATACATTCTTGTTGGTTTTCAGCTACCCCTACACAAAAAGAGATGATTTAGTTACATTTGGGAATCCAAGTCTCATTGGTCATGGGCTTGTCAAAGTGAATAGAAGACAATGAAACAGTAAGTGATCCTATGTTCAGGCTTTGAGGATCATTTGCTGTTGCTGATGATGAACTTTCAGTCACATGGTCTTCCTTCATCTTCCACACCACCTTCGGAAGATTGGGCTTGACCTTCAAAGCTTTGGAAGTTTTAACAACTTTGGAAGATTTGGAGACTGGGCCTTCAGAATATCTAGCTTTCACTGCAGCTGGCTTTGGTGCTTTGGAAGTATTCCTTTCTTTCGAGACCATTTTTCCTTCCGAAGGCAATTTACCACCTGTTTTCCTTTTCACTTTGGGGCTTCAGAAGGAAATAGATTTTCCTTCCGAAGCTAGCTTTTCCTTCTTCTTCCCAGAAGCTTTCTCTTTAAACATGTGGATAGTGCTTTTGGGATTGTAGATGCAATTCTTAGCCAGATGGGAAGTACTACCACACATGATGCATTCCATTTGCTTCCTTCTGGGAATCGTCTTCTGAGAGCAAGACTGAACTTGAACACTTTCTTTCTCCAGCTTCTTCTTCACAGATGATGCAACAATTTTCTTAGGGAGAGACTTGCTCTTGGAGGAGGATGGTTCAGACTGTGTAGCAGTGGTACACAACAATTCAGCCTTCTCTTTGCTAGAATGAGTTGGAACTGTACTAAAACTCTTGGTACTAGAGTTTGTAGTTGATTCCTCAGCTTTTACCACTTCAAACCTAGTAGAGATGAACACTTGTTTCGGCTTGGAGTCAAAAGTGGCCTTGATCTCTTGAGCCTTCTTTGATCTTCTCTTTGCTCTTCTGATCAAGTTCTTCCTTTTTTTCTTTGTCATACAAGCCTTCTTACTCTCCTTAGGAGCATGGTGACCCTTTTTGGATTAACACTCTTCACTCATTTCAGAGTCATCCCTCACCATCTCCTCTTCATCCTCTTCAACACTAGGGTCTATGAGGGGAAGCTCATCTTTACCAGTTCCACACCTTGGAGATCTTACAGATAATAGAGTGTGTGGAGGAGCTATCTTAGTAGATCCCAGTCCCTGCTTATTCTGATAACAGACTTTTGCATGTAGAGATGAGGATATTATGTTCTTGAAGGTCTCTTCTTCAAGAACACATTTTTCAGCCCGGGCTTTACTGATCACAAGCTCAGCCTGGCATTTAGTAAACTTGGTAATGAGATCTTTAATTTGAGTCCTGTAATTTGTTTGCTCATGTTTAAGAGTTGAAACTGTTTTCTCTAGATCTTCTATCTTAAGTTTAAAGTCATTTTCAGCTCTTTTAAAATCAGCTTTAGGATATTCAAGGACTCAATATCAGATCTCATTTCCAAGTTGTAGGACCTGTATCTATTCACTTTAGCAATACATTCAGGAGAACAAAGATGTTATAGTACCTTAGCCTCATCATGGTCAGCCATGCGTGCTTGATTTGGGGAAGCATCTTCAGCCTGAAAGCTCCAGTCAAAGCCTCCTTCTTCAACAGCAACAGCAGCTTGCTGTCTTGGCTTCTCATTCTGGTGCCCTCCCTGAGTGTAGTTTGGCCTAGATGATGCTTGGCCACCATTTAACTTAGGTACCTTGCATTCTCTGGCAAAGTGACCCATCTGGTTACAGTTGTAACACTTCACTTTGCTCTTGTTCAGTCCAAACTTGCCACTGGAAGCATTGCTGGGAAACCTTCTCCCTGTCCTCTTATAGAACTTTTGGGCTCTGTGAGTTAGAAGAGCCATCTGCTGGACTATCTCCATGTATTCCAGATCATCTGGATGGATACAATCCATGTCTTCAAGAGTGAAAAGAAAGTTGCTTGAACTTTTATCAGTAGAGACAAAGGCTTGAGAAGTGCTTGTCTCTTGGAATGGACTTCCTTGGAGGTAGCACTCTCTGGGTGTCTCTGGGAAGGTGATGAAAGGGCCCTTTTGTGAAGTTTTAAGGTAGCAGATAAGATGATGTTGTGGTTCTCTGCTATCCCTTTCACTCACATGAAAGGCTGAACTCTGGTGAGTATTGGAGTTACCAGATGAATTTTGCATGTTCATCTCCATCTGGTATCCACTGAGTATCCCATACAACTTAGTGAGAGTAAGGGTCTTGAGGTTTTCAGTCCTCTTAATGACCACACAGTAGTGTGTCCATTGTCTGGGAAGAGAGGACATGAACTTCCTAACAATATCCCTGTTCTCAATAGTTACTCTAACATCAGCAAGAGTATCCATAATCTCAACATACCTAAAGTATTGTTGAGTCATGGTTTCACCTGTCTTGAAGGTGAAGTTCTCAAACTGCTGCTTCAGGAGATCCTTCTTGTTTTCCTTGGCTTTATTGGACCCCTCGTACATCAGTTTCAGTGCATCCCATAGCTGTTTAGCGGTCTTGCACTTCTTGAAACCTCTGTAGATGGAGTTTGGAAGAGCAGTTTGGAGGGCTGTCATGGCTTTCTGATCAATATCAATCCTTTTCCAGTCTTCATCAAAAAAGTCAGCCCTCTTCTTTGGTATCATGCCACCACCAGCAGCAGCTAAAGAGGTGCATGGTATATGAGGTCTATTGACAACAGACTCCCACATCCTGTAATCTTGAGACTTGATGAAGCCTTCCATTCTTTGGCACCAAGTGTCAAAATCCTCAAGAGTGATCAGTGGGGACTTTGTCATAGTTCCAGTTTCCATATCATCCTTAGAGATAGCTGCCATTTGAAGAGTGAAATGATGTGTGAAGCTAAGAGGATTAAAGATGGTGAGATCTTACAATCAAGAGCCTAGAATGCTCTGATACCAATTGCAGGACCGGGGTAAGGGTACTTAACACTTAGTTTCACACTGAGGAGAGATCTTAGATCACTTAACAATTTGAATAGGGAACTGGTAACTAGAGACAAATGATACTAAGAACACAAGTAAATTAAAGAGACAGAACTAAAAACAACACAAGAACACAAGATTGGTTTTCAAGGATGTTGTATATTGATCTCAAGTTCTTTTACAAGTGTTACAAAGCATATTTAAATTACAAGGACCTGAGACACTTTTATACTACAACCTACAACCATCACTTACATGTAAAGACACTTGGGATTTGACTGATCTAGACAACAAGATCAATCTACAGTCAAAAGGCAGATTGCCTTTTGACTAGTGTCTATGACATGCCATAGCTCATTGACTTTTCCTAATACAAAAAGTCTACAGAAACAAGTAAGGTAAGTTACAGACAAAGACCTTCTTCTACAGTTTGATAAAGTATGGAAGTTTCACCAACTAATGAAAAGCAGGTAAGTCTTCAGAGCAGCAGCGGAAGGTACAGCAACTTTATCAAAAAGTAACTCAGAGAAAGCATATTTTCTCTGTCTTTGGAAGAAATCAGTCAACTCTTTAAAATGGCTTCCGAAGACTTTGTCTTGTGAAGCTTTGGAAGACTTCATCTTTGGCTTCGGAAGAAAAAGGTCTTTAGCTTCGAAAGATTTCACACTTGTAATATTTTCTGATAAGTGTGAAACTTCCGAAGCAACTTCTTCTGAACTGTTGGCTTCAGAAGATCCTACACTTAGACTTATTTGTGAGTGTAAGACTTTCGAAGCTAGTTCATCCTTGTTCCTTAGTGCATGCTAGAAGACTTGGTTGTTCTGGTATCCTTTGGTTGCATCAGCCTTTATTCTTCAGATGTTCCTTATAGAAACAATTGCATCTCTAGAAGGAATAATCAAGAAGCTAAGAGAAAAGATTGAAACAATCAGTGAAGTGATTGATACTATGGATCAGCTTGTAACTGAGTCTTGTGAATCTGCTGAGAAAGAAAAACAAGAGAAGGAGAAAGTCATGGCTGAGCTAAACAATGAAATGAAAACTATCTCTGAGTAATTAGATCTGCTAAAAGCTAATGATGATGAGATAGAAGTCTTAAAGAAGAAGGTGACTGAACAGGAAGTGGGTAGTCATTAAGAACAAATCAAAGAAGCTGCTGACATTCCCTTATTGAAATCAAAAGAACTAACAATCAAGTACAACGGGAAAAGAAAGTATTTGGGAAGAACTCAAGATGAAGCTATTGAAATTGAGGATACCCCAAAGAAAACAAAAAGCATGTCTCCTGAGCATACTCCATCAGTTGATCTTTTAACTCTCAAACCAATTGAAGACGTTGAAGAAGAGAGTGAGGCTGAGTGGAAAGAGTTAACAAAAGATCAAGCTCCTAAAGATGCTGAAGAAGCAAAGGATGATGACTTGCTATCTACTGATGATATTTTTTAGGAAAGAGCTCAATCTTCCATGTTCATGGATCTGATCAATAAGGGATTTCCTTATGACATGGTAGAAAAGATGAACATGAATGAAATGATTCAAATACTGAAAGAGTTTGATGCAGCTCGATTAATGTTACTAGTGTCCAACTATGAGACATTAACAAAGTTTAAATCAATTGAGAAGATGAAGAATAAGCTAGGTCACTATGATACCAAACAGCTTACCAAGTATAACATGATTTGTTGGTTGTAAAGTCACAATTATGGATCATATGAGCTGAAGGGAAGAACAATGGGTGATCTAAGAAGCATGATGAACTATGTGATGGAAGTTGAACTAGAGACTGGAGTAAGATTCAGAACTGGGGCACCTAATCCTGCTTACAAACAACAATCAAAACTATCTCCTGCTGAGCCAATAGTAGTTGAAAGCAAAGACATGCACAAAGGCAAAGAAAATCTTATCAGGGAGCCAAGGGATGTAATCCCCAATAAAATTTGGCCACTGGGAACATCAATGAGAGAGATAACAGAACAAAAATTTACTCTGATCCAACTATTTGATCATATGACTACTCCAAGATCAGCAGAAGATTACAGAATTATAGCCTGGAGGTATGACCCAGAATGGGACTGTGCTACTATAAAAAGAGCATCCGGAATGGTTCAATACTTTCCTTGGATGGAGACACTTCTTACACTCCCAAATGCAGACCTTTCCAGTCTACAAAACATACCAATAACCAACTATCCAATCAATCCAAGAGGGAGAGACTTCTCAGGGATCATTACAAAGTTAAGACACAAGTTCAAAGGAGATGTGATGAAAGAAACAAAAAGGGATGATACAGAACACAAAAAGAAGAAAACAAAGACAGAAAAAGTCTCATTCAAGTTCTTCTCAACTTGTTGATGATGATTTCTAAGGAGAATTGGATATGCAGACAAGGCTGAAGCATCAATCAAGACCATTGAAGGAAATCAGTATTCATATCCTATCACTGAATGGGGATATGTAGAAAGAACAAAAGAATTAGTGCTGCAAAGGAATGACCCAACCAAGAAAGCATCAAGCATCAAATTATTTGATCCAATGGAGATTAAGCTGCTTCATCTAAGCTACACATCTTATTTGTATGATAAGTATTTCCCTAAATTGAATGACAAAGTTGCTCAAAATGACATATGCTTATATGTACACATCATTCAAGTAATAGACAAGCTGCATGCCAAAGTATACAAGAGAAGAAGATTTAAGGCTGGTCAGCTCATAGGATCTGAAATCCCTTCTATCACTGAGCTTAGAATGTCAGAGCAAGATGAGTTGGAAGTGGTGTCACATAACAGCGTAGTGGCAACACTGACCACGGAAGAAGACATTCTTGGGCAAAATTATAAGACTCTGAAGAAAATGGGAAAAACGAAGATCAAGTATCCATATCAAGATCAGAAGGATGTTGTTGGATACTTCAAAACAAAAATTTTAGCCAGAGTTTAAGAGTTGAGAGATTTGAACAGATGATTACAAGAGTCTAAACCTAAGGGGGAGTATTGTTTGGCCTAGATCTAATGTATAGGTTTAGATGTTTAGTCATCTCTTGTAATGATCATTTGTAAATCTGTTTTCTTATGTAATGCAAGATATATATATATATATATATATATATATATATATATATATATATATATATATATATATATATATGTTAACCCAAATATTATTTGTGTTGATTTTATGTAATTGCAGGAAAACATCATACTTGGTCAATTTGAAAATTTGACCAAGTACAAGAACTATCTGTGGATGAACAAGTTTGTTCTTCCGTAGATGTTCTACGAAGCATAAATGAACAAGTCAATTTGCATCAATGGATCTCTTGCGGAAGCACAATCACATCTACTGAAGAACAAGTTCAGAGATCAAGTTGCTGCTGCTGTGGAAGAGCTTTTTCATGAGGATGATGTTCAAGATTAACAAAGAACCAACTCCTATGGAAGGCCAATTCCTACGGAAGAAAAAAATACTTGCATGATCTCCAATCATCAAGTACAACATATGAAGTCAACAAGTCAAGCTGACTGAAGTGATGTGATCAAGTCAACATCTACGGAAGACTTCAATTTAGTCAAAATCGAATATTTCATGTCATGTCATGAATTTTCTTTTTCCCATGTAAAAAGTGAATCCCTCTGCCTATAAATAGAAGGCATGGGTGCACACTTTTAGGGTAACATTTAACAACAAATAGAAACAAAAACAATAGCAACCAGCAACAATAGCAATAGCTATTGCAAAACACCAAGAACACCTAGCAATTACCATATCATCAAAACATCAAAATCAATTATAACCGATTCATTATTAATGGAAATCAATTGAATCAAACTTGTTTATCGCATTACTTTATCTTGCTTTCCATTTCTATTATCAGTTGTTCATCAATTTCTGTTACAATTACATTTATCAAACAATTAATCAGACATTGAGTTATGATAATTCCGCGATCATCATTCGTTCAATCAAACTGATAATTCCTGTTTTGATCCTTGGATTCACAGTTGTTCAAACCCAGAAAGTTGAAGATCGACCCACACCAGACGACTTGGCTGAGATCAGCTTACACGCCATTTTGGGCAAGTCTCACACAAGTACAATGAAGTTGCATAGTATCTTGAGTACAACAAAAGTTATCATCCTGGTAGACAGTGTTTCTACCCATAATTTTATCTCCAACACATTGGTCCAGGTCCTAAAGCTGACTTCCCAATTAGTAACTCCACTCGATGTTCAAATTGGTGATGAAGATATCATACGTTGCAATCGTGTTTGCCGGGACATTGATTTGTAGTAACCAGAGTTGAAGATTACATAAGACTTTTATCCATTCTCAATCGAGGGAGCGGATGTGGTTCTAGGAATGCAGTGGTTGGCATCTTTGAACACGGTTCAAGCAAATCGGAAAGAAATGTTTCTTATTTTTCCATTAATGGAAATAAATATAAACTTCAAGGGGTTTTGTCTGCACCCCAGAAATCGGTTTTTTTTCAACATTTGTGTGTGGAATAGGAAACCCAAAACACCGCACCGAAGGTCATTCAACCATTGTTGGATCAAGTTCATCAGGTCTTCCATGAACCCATATCACTGTCACCCTTTCGTTCTCATGTTCACTCAATCCCATTAATTCCCAATACCTCCCAACCTAATATTCGTCACTACTAATACCCCCATTCACAGGAAAATAAGATCGAATAGCAGATGGAAAACTTGTTATCCTCGGGGTTCATTTGACCCAGTTCAAACCCTTTCTCGAGCCCTGTTTTGCTGGTGAAAAAGAACGACAATACCTGGCGGATGTATGTCAATTCAATGTAATGCCATTCGGGTTAACGAATGCTCCGTCAACCTTCCATTCTACTAGGAATGACCTTTTTCGACCCTTCCTTCGCAGGTTTGTTCTAGTCTTCTTCGATGATGTTTTGGTTTGTAGCCAAACTATGGACTTGCTTATTAAACATTTGAAGTTTGTACTAGATCTGTTACAGGAACATTGGTTCTATGCTAAACATTCCAAGGTTGTTTTGGTCAGCACCAAATTCTCTTTTTGGGCCATATCGTTGACTCTGCAGGTGTCCATGTTGATCAAGACAACATTTCAGTACTCCTTTCATGGGCGATACCCACTACCATTTGTGAGGTCCATGGGTTATTGGGGCTTACAGGCCACTATCATTGCTTCGTAAAGAATTATAGGATAGCTGCAAGGCCATTAACAGCTCTTACGAAGAAGGATGGATTTAAGTGGTCGGATGAGGCATTACAGTCCTTTCTCGTGTTGCAACAAGCCTTAGTGTCCGCCCCTTACTTAAATTACCCAACTGACAACGCAACTTAGCCAAACGCAAGTTATCCCCTTGTTTTTTCGGTTCGTACCGCCAGGTTGCATATGAATTAGAGTTGCCACCCGAATCTCGAATCCATCATGTGTTCCATGTGTCGATGCTCGAACCCGCACGTGCTCAATTGTTGGCTACTCCTCTCGCTCCATTACCGATTAGTAAAGATTGGGAGCTGGACTTTCAACCTCAATCGCTGGATTAAAGAAGCTGAAAAATGGGTTCTAGAGGTGTTAGTTGCTTGGGCGTGCCTTCTTACTGAAGAAGCTACATGGGAGAATTATGATCTCTTAGCGCAACAAGTTCTTCCTTCTGCCTTGAGGACAAGTCGGCTTTCGAGGGCGGAAGTAATGATAAATTATCGTTAATTTACCCCGGAAAGCGAAAGAAGAATCGAGTCCAAACTGACCCAGATGGGTCATCGGAGCACATTCAGGGAATGCTAGGTCAAAGCTAAATCCCTACATTGGTGTTAGTGGCTGAGGGGAAGTTATTGACAGTTCCAGTAGTCTAGAAATAGGATCGCATAGCTTGTTTGTGTTTTTGTTTAGAAAAATTCAGTGTATGTTCTTGTACGGAGAATTAGCCTATCTCGAAATCAGGCCTACTTTGTAATTGTTTTTTTATTCAATCAAGCGATCCAGTTCTTATCATTGTTCCATTTTAGTTAGGGTAAAGAGTTGGTGGTTTTATTTGCCCATGATTGTCATGTTAGTAGCAGTGGTTCCCTATGTTTTTTGTTACCTTGTAATCCTTATTCTTGGAAACTTTGTTTATTAATGAAAAACAGGAATCAATTAATCAAATTATTAACTTGTTATATGGCGTCTCTCTCGTCTATATCTTCTGCAAGTGTCTATCGACTTTTGGCAGTTACCACCGTTTCGTTCGGAAGATATCACATGGTCACTACTATTTGATTCGAAACGTATCACATAACTTGGTATGCCCGAATTCATCATCTTACCTTGTATTTCAATATAATTTTTTAACCAAGTAATTTGAACGGAATTTGAGCTTAATTTCATTAGGGCAATACACTTTAAAAAGGCGTGACCCCTAATTGGGGGTCATGAGTTAACGGGTCAAACCTGACATCCACCTAGAATTTGACACAAACCAATATTCGTGTTCGACGCAACTATGCATAAAATAAGTATGTTTGATCTATAAAATACAACCCGTACTTTGCTTTTTGGCATAAAATGCTCAATCAAATCATTTCATTATATAAAACACATTTTAAGAAAAAATTCATGAGTTGAACTTGATTTGGTTTGACTAGAAACTCATTAAAACCTGTTTAAACTAAACCCAAACCCACATATTTCCTATTAGATTCTTTTAGTATTAGAGATTTTCTGGTCGGTTATAGTTGAGAAAAGACGCGCCAGCCTAGGCCCCAACATCTCAAGGGCCCTCAAATTTTAAATTGTTTCAAACGAATCTTTGTAATTTTAGTTGTTTAAGGTTATTAAATGTTTTTCAAATTATGATATTAGTGTCTTTCTAGTATGCTCCTTTATCTCTGAATGTGTTATCATGGTCAAAATCTAGCATACTCCTGTACTTGAGTGCAAAATATGTTTCTGATTGTTTGGTATTTACGACCAAAATGAAAGGTGGAATGATCCTATACTAATGTAATGTGTGCTTTGTTTTACCTATATAATGAAAGGTGTGAGTGATAAAAACTTACCATTTTTCAATGTTTCTATTTAAAAAAAAGTTAAAGCACATTTATATATTTTCAAAGATCAAACACAAACACAAGACAACAAAATCAATAAAACATCATCTGTGACCTGTCTGTATAAACAAATGACAGAAGGAACTTAAAAAACTAAAATCGTAAGTATATAACTTGAAATCATATCTGTAACCAAAACTCATATGAATATTGATTTGGTAAAAATAAAATCATAAATCTCTAACAAGACAGAAGAAACTTAAGTATACCTTCCTAATACATAATAAATCAACCTCGCAGCTCCTTTAATTCATGACATTTATAAGATCTATCTAAGTTTAATAAAATTAGAAAAACAAAAAAGTTAACCACGTTTATAAATTTCTTGATTATGATTTATTGTAATTTATGTGAACAGGTTATCTATTTGTTGAGAGTTTTAGATTTGAAACTGAAAATGTTTTAATTGATTGAATGTTATCTGTTAATTGACTGGATTTGGTGAGACCTCAACATCACTATTCTGTTTCTTTTTCTCTTAGTAATTTGGTGACACTAGATTAATTATCCTACTTGATGAGACCTGATTAGGTGTTCTATATTATTAACTATCCTGGTTTATGAGACTTGATTAGTTGTACTTTTTGCTAGCTTGATTAGGTGAATTGGATAACACTTGATTAGGTCTCCTAGTTGCTAAATTTTTATCATTGCCGGTCACAAGTTTGAAGTTCGAATAATTAAGGGTTTATAACAATGAAATTTTGTAAAGAAGCATAGCCCAAATTTTTATTACCGTCTTCGAGATTCACACCTAATGTTTTTAAACCGGACCAGACAATGAACCGGTCAACTAAGAGATTCATTGGTCGGACCGGATGACGCCATATATAAAAATAATAAATTTATTTTATGTATATCTAGTTCAAAAAAAGTTATGAAAATATTATATGTTTTAGAATGAATTTACATCTTTAACATAATACTAACATTCGGTTAACTAAAATATGTATCAAAAATTATTAAATTTAATCAAAAAAATGAGATTTTAGAAGGGAAAAAAATAAAATGAAGTTTTAGAATCCTATCTGGCCATAGCTCCGGTATAGCCTGTTCATAGGTCCAATCAGTAACCGGCCGGTTCAACTGAAAACAGTCCAAATACACACAATTGGACCGATTCTATGACCGGTTCCCTATCCAACCGGCTGGTCCAGCTCTGAAAACAATGTTCACACCCCTTACTGTTGATAAAACTAGCTCAACCACAAACCATCAACTTTCCTTTTATTGGGGGTAAATTAAATTATATTTTTGGATGTTAAAAGTTTAATTATATGTACAACTTTGCTGTACTAGACGAAACACTAAACTCATGCGGAAACCACTAAACATTATATATAACATAAGAATCAAAACATCATATGGACATGTTATATTCTTAATGTATCTTTATGTTTGTATGTCTACTTGTAATGCATTCATAACAATAAACACATGATATAAAACCAAAACACTAAACTCATGTGGAAAAGTATGCTTGACTTCTCGGTTTGCAATCTAGAGGATAGAAACAATGCGCTAACGCTTGTCACGCCATAGTCTCCTATTTTGTCAAAGATAAAAACAATGCCTTAATGCTACTCGGTTTGACTGGTTCCTTTTTTAATAAGATTTTTATATTCTGTTTTACAGCAAAGGAAAACTATTAATACATACTATATTTGTATCATTCACAAGTAAATTTACAATGTAGACAGGAGCGTGGCTATACACGAGGGAGCAAAGTACGTTGTAACCCAGGAGTGCCAAAAGTACTGCAGAGCACACCTTACAATTCCATCCGCATTAATAGCTGTTCATTGCTTGATGCATCAGTTGTAACAAACTGTAAATACAAGAGAATATTTTAAGCACTTCCACATATTACATATGATCATAGAAGCTCTCACTTCAAAATAACATCTAAATTGTTTTAATAAATGACTATTGGATGTTAAAAGCATTTGAAATTTTGAATGATTGAATCTCTGGTTGAATTTCAAACCATTTCGGCCATTTCACTTATGTGTAAGGTTTAAACTCGGCTGTTTAAAGTAAAGGGTTATAATTGACACCTCCACTTATTGTCATAGTTTGTTAATTCATTTGCATCATGGTGGTTATCAAGTCATAAGGACAATGTTGAATGTTCAATGTCGCTGACGAGTCATAAGTCAAAGCCACCCAAACTCCAAAAGGGATTGATAAATACTAATTAGCCTGGGAACCAAGAATTTAAAATTACGAGTTAGGACACAACTCAAACCTATTATGAAATGTGCAGGCTTGTATTTAGCCTAAACGGTTACTGTTCAGTTTTGGTTAAAACCCGCAAACATGTTTTAGCTAGTATTGGGTGGTCAATCCAGCAGGCTCGTGGGATGAAACGATTAATCATAAAAACGATTTGATATGGTAATTTCCTCCTCGTGAGTATTTTTATATACATTATTGTTTTTTTCTGTGCAAGATTTATAATTTTAGTGTAGTATTAAATTCCTTTTGGTGCAAAATTTGTAAATTTTAGTGTAGTTATATTAGTTGTCTTGTGTAAATTTGTAAATTTATAGTAGTATTATGAGCTTATACAGCCAGTTTGTATCAACTCATGAATACAGAACTCATGTTCAGGTTTTCAAGTTCTTGTCGTTCTTATGTTTGTGTAAATTCCCTCATGTCGAGTTCGACCCGCCAGCCCGTTTACAGCCTGTTTAATACCCTTACTGAGAACTTGTGTACAATGTGCCAATATACCATCGCCCGATTCCTTCAAGGTGTTAACCTGTTATCACTTCCTATTAAGGTAACATGTATTGGTCCAAAAGGCCAAAAAAACTATTTTTCTGCGTGGAGGGATCACTTTGGGACAAAGATGTCAAGTAGAGTAATGATTAAGTACAAACCTCGAAGCCCCCCTTTTTATACAATTCCTGGCCAGGCTTGTTGTCTACAGATACATGAACATATAGTTTCTTCATACCTGTTTGCGTAACAAGATAGAAGCAATGTTACCATCCAAACAAATTATGCAAACAAATCAAAGGATATGACTAGAGGTGTCAAATTAGAGGGTGATATATGCCTTTAGTCCATGTACTATAAACAACTAGCATTTCAAATCTGATTAACAAAATATTATTTCAACGACGGTCAAACCTTTTCAATAGAATGATTTAGGAAGACTTACCCATTGACTATTCACTTTGACAGACTTCCATCCTGTTGCCCCGTTCCACTCTAATTTTTTATGAACTATTGTTTTCTACTTTACCCATCAAAGATGATAACACTAAAAAAAGTAAAAATGAAGTAGCAAAACTAACCTGCAGAGGTTGCAATACGAGTGGCTAGGCTTAACATGTTTAATGCAATTCCACGACGTCGAGCATATTTTGCCACAACAACATTTGAAATGTAAGCATACTTGTGTGCATCAAAAGGTAGTTTACTTGCCAAAACACACAACTGCTTCTTTATCTCCTTCAATGAAGAGACATTAATACAGACATACAACATTAGATTAAAGCTCATGTAGTATCCTTGTAGCACTTTTTTATACGTGACCCCCAAGAAAACAACAAAAATACCATCAAAGGGAAGATAAAGTGTTTTGGCAAGTAGGCAGCCTTCAAAAAGTAAGCAGGTAGGGTGTTTAATTATTGGGTTGAACGGATTAACTTTTTTAATACAGATTGGATAGAGTTGACCCAAAATACTCCTTGTTAATTATTTATAGTTATTTTACGGATAATAAGTGTCAAATGTGATTAGAAACCTTATATTATATTAACAATAGTCTATCAATCTTAATAAAATAATTTAAGAGGATTCATCCATACACTTTAAGCAACTTATGCATGTTTGACCTGTTTACTTTTAATCCCTTTCTTTTAAATTTTAACGATTAAGGATAAATCAAGACAGATGACCATTTATTGGTTCAAAATTATTTAAACAAAGTTGCAACTGTCCACATAAGTTGCAAGATGAGTGGCCAGGCTTAACATGCTTATATAATTTCACGACCCACGAGCATGTTTTTCTACAACGTTTTAACCGTACGCACACTTGTGCGCATCAAAAGGTTGTTTACTTGCCAAAACACTTGACTGCCTCTTTACACATTTCATGATGAGAAAAAATAAGATTAGGTCAAAGTTATGTAGCATCCTTGCAGAACTTATTTATAAGTAAACATCTCATGAAAATTGCAAGCTATGAATCCACAAAATACTGTTTAATAGAACTGTTAGCTGATTAATTAAATGTTTAGATAACCAAAATCAATAGCATAAGCACTTTTCTCAAACATTGCAAAATGAAACTATTTCAAGGGATAGTGAGTACTACAAATTACTAAATTAGACTCTTATTTTTTTCAGTTTTTTTCAGCCTTGCTATAATGGGCCAATATATACGATTTTTAGGATGTTAAGGAAAATTGAAGCATATCTCATAGTAAACTACAGCACTGTTTTGGTTACAGAGATGTTAGTATAAAATGAGCACATTTACCCCAGGATATGTTTCTCCTTGCAGATATTGACGGATGCTCAAGTCCATAGTTCCAACAATACTGTTTAGGACGGTTCTTTTCGTATTTTTTATCTCCTTCTTAACCTGTAACATCACAAAATATCTAATAAAAAATGCCCAGTGACAAGTACATAATTCTAAAATGACTTCTTGATAAGTTAGCCTGAATTTAAAACCAACATGTTGGCCTATATTTTAAACCGACTTCTTGATAAGTTGCATAATGTCATGAACTCTTATTACATGATGAGGAAATAAACATATACCAAGACTAAGATGAGTTCTGATAAGTTGCTATCCGACATTCCACAAATAGCCAAGATAGCAAGATGAGAAGTGATTGATTTTATTCAACATTCTGAAAAATAATCAAGAAATTGTCCCTTAATGTTATTACATGTTAACTTTCAACCCTTAGTATGCACAAGTGTAAGCCTATGCTATTACGTATATATTATTAGTACCATAAGAAAGTGTAATGTGCTTTTAACTTCCAATATGACCTACAACAATGCAGAACATCCAGTTCTACCACGTTTTGCATTTTTAATGCCACTCGCATTTATTATTTGTAGGACACGTTGTATGTTAAAATTAATTTACACAAAAATTTCAGATATGAAAATTAATATTAAATTTGAGCTTGATAATAATATGTCTAACTCCAAAAGTTAATAGAGAAACAATTACTTCGAATACCTATTGGTGGACCATTTAGTACTGACATGTCTTGTTATTATTGCCCCTAGATACCTGTTAGTGGACCAGTTAAAGAAACTTACAAGTTACACCCCACTACCCCAGTAGGTATAGGAACAATCACCACTACTTGTTTACAAGAAGTGAGACAAGTGTTCTGCTTTTCAAATGGGAACACTGAACGTGAGCAACAACGCAAAAATAAAATAAAATGGGAATAGATGCGAGACATAGAGAGTACAGTTAATTTACAGTAGCAAAAACACATCATTGGCATTACTGTGTATGCTTTTACAAATTAGAATGCAAGAATCAGACAAAGAAGAAATAACATAGGTGCAAAACTTGTGCGCGCACACATATATATAGTGGCGGGTTCAGTGAGAACCACTATAAATTTAGAAACCATTTCATTCATTATATTCATCGATTAATATACTATCATATTTTAATTGTTCTACCAGTAGTGTATTCACTAGTGATTCAGGAAATAGCGTATTCACTTGTGAATAAATTGTTTGCTGGTTCCTAGATATTCAGTGGTTCTCATTAGGACCCACCCTATACTCACACGCGCACACACACGTCTATAGAGAGGGTAGCCAATGTGAGAAAGACTGAGGGTTAATGAACATCTAATGAGACTTACAGCAACAAGACAGAAAGACTGCAACAAGTTCCGATCCTGTCCAGAACATCTTTTCTTCAAAGCTTTGAACTCCTAACCCAACAAACAAGAAACACATGAACCACCATCAATTTTTATAGGGATTCCAAGGCAAGCCATTAATGTCTTTTACATAAATTTGAACTAATGAAGACCATATATTCGATAAGATGTGGCATTCAGTATTAAATAAACAAATTTTCAGCATTCCAGCAAAAAGAAAGCTACGAATCATATGGGGCAACGGCCAACGTAAGATTTTATTGTGTGGTTAACGCACATTTCCTTTCTGTACTATTATTTTTCTTTTTATTAATGAGTAAACCACATGTATAACATACAAAAAGTGCTAGGAAAAACAATGAAGAGTATCTTAAAAAACTTGTGCAGATATACGATCTCTAACAAGTCTTTTTTCATTGTTGCTAGTATTATCATCTCTTTACCATTATTATCTAACACAATTTTACAATGAGAGCACAGAAAGCCACAATATGTAATAGCCAGGATATTTCATCTAATCATTACTTGTTATGTGTGAGCTTTACATATCAAAAAAAAATTGTTTTCATTTGTTACCTGATCAGCATACTTCATTTTAAAAATCTCAGCGTGACTGAAAATACAAAATAAACACGTCAAGATCAACCGAAAAGTTGCATTCTAAAATTTTATGTCTAATATTCCTGACAGAAGTAATACAGGAAATAAAACATAAAAGAATCTTCCAACAAGATCAAGGTATGTGTAGTAACTGACCGCTTGTTGGCAGAGGCTTCCCACTGGGCTTCAGCACGCAGCCATGCTGCCATCTATTACATGAACTCAAGAAGCTTTTTTAGGAAATCAACTCAAACAAAGAGGCTATGCTAGTCATTAGATAATAATGAGTGAAAGAAAAACTAACCCAGAATTCCTCATTTAATATTGCTAAGCGAGCAATATAACGACCAAAGCTACAAATTTGTGTGTTGACATATTCCTCATCACTGAGCTGTAGCCGATTGAAAGTCAACTTGGGCTGCATTGAGTCATCGTTATTGGGAACAGCTAGGTGTCGAATGCTTTGAGTATCATCCCAATGTGTCCCAAGGGTTCTACATCGGGTGTACGAAATTGGAAAATTTTCTCTGGAATGATTTGAACCAAAAAGATGAACAAATGTTCATTGGATTATTAGATGAAACCATAAAATCTTGATAAAATGTATTATACTAGAGACTCCAGAGGGCAATAAATTGTTATAAATTTACATATGATCACATCACATGTAGATACACCAAAAACGAGAAATAAAGAAAAGTTGTTCTGTATTACTTTGCCAATTTGCCATATAATTATATGATCAAATTGTTAGAAAAGACAACAATCTATATGCTATGAAACTTCTACTCGCAAATGGAGGAACTGATAAAGCATAGAACATTACTCTCTGAAACACTAATGTGTAACTAAAATAAAAAGCAATCTGCAATTGTTTAAGACATCTTCATTTGAAAAATTCTTTAAGCAAATATCAAGCATTATCATCAGTTTTCAAAGATCTAAGCATAGAAAGAAAAAAAAATGATTGTGAATAAAAATCTAGTCAACTATCAAGAAATAATTGATTTCAATATACGTTAATGCACGAACAAATAAAGTTAAAGGATGAGATCAAAAATAGGAACACACATACCTAAAATGGTCTATGATGAAAAGAGAATCTTGTTTCTTGATGCTCTTAAAGAAAACCAAAACTGGTCGTCGAATTTTGGAATGAGGGATTAAACTAGCATCTAATAACTCCATCTTCATTCCAATCACAAGTGGGAATCGACCTCATAACAAAAAAAAAATCTTACAAGAAACCACAGAACAGATGTTACAAAATCAAGGAAGAATTATCACATGATTTTGCAACAACTAGCTTGATTCCTGACAACAACAGAAAATGAAGAAACAATTGTAAGAATCTAAGCAATAACTACTTGTGATCAGAAAGGATCTGAAAATGAGGATAAATCATCATTAGAAACTACGTTTTCAAGTGTTATATCTTCTGCTTCACTCCTTGTTGAAAGGAAGTATAATCTTTAAAACTAAAGGTGGCAAAATACTCTGATCTTGTCAGATAACTAATCAAAATGATATTTTTCATAAACAGGTCATACAGGTGGCCAGTCAGTCCTTTGACCCGTTAAAATTTTCAGCTTACTTCGAGTTTCATTAACAAACTACATATACATGCAATTGAAAATCAATGAAATCTCAACATTATTACCATTTGCCTATTGCCATAACTATAAAAAAAATAGTTATGCTTCTATGTCAGAGGATCAAAACAGTGGTATACATGACCCTAATCTCCAAATCAAGCTGCAAACAACTTTCAATGCAATAGCTTTCAAATACCTATATCTTCAAAAAAAAAATAAAGGTCTTAAAAACCAACAGGAAGTTAAGAACCATCCAACTATGAACGATATTGGACCTAGTTTAGAATCAGTGAAGAAAAAAACCCTAATTTCATACGAATCTCATCAAACATGAAACAAGAATGATGGATGATTGATGAGGAGTTATAATATAAGAAAGAGAAACCTGAACTATCGGTATTTGGAGACGCTGACGATGATCAAATCATGGAGAGAAGAAGAAACTCGGAGACGACCCATCTTGGCCCTCAGTCTATGTATCAATAAATAAATCAATACTTATAGGCATGTTTGGATTGTTTATTTTTGTCGTAGAGAATTTTAACAAAAACTATTTATTAACTTGTAAGTTTTCAAAAGAAATTTAAAAAAAATGTTGGTATTAATTTATACACTAAAAATTTGCAAAATAATTAAAAAGGACATACTATTAAAAATGAGGAGAGTTCATAGGAGATAAAATGATATAATAAAAATTATATTAAAAGAAGTTTTTAAAAGTTAATAAGTAATTTTTTTTTTAATTTTTAAAACTTTTCTTTTATCATATATGAAAAATTAATTTGAAAGGTCCTTTTATGATTGTCAAATATTTTTTCTGACTTATTAGCTTCTCAAAGGTAATAAATCAAAAGTAGGTGGAAAATAAACAATCCATCTTTGAACAAACCCCATTGGACCTCTAATATACCCAAACGAACCCATTCAATGCCTTGCTTAAGTTTGTTTTTTTAACGGCTAATTAGATCATTGATGAACCACTAGCCCACTCAATCATCCGTATTACTCACGTACGAAACCTGAGCCCACACTTAGGAGAAAACTCACATTAAGTAAGAAAACCATCTGACCCACCTACAACCCTCTTTTATTTTTATCACAAGTGGGATTTAAAGTCAAGACCTCCACTTATTTTTATGAGATCTTGTGGTATTTTATCTTAACCACTTGAGCTAAATATTCTTGATTTGCACGTGTGCTTTGTTTTCAGGGAGCGTATGTTAAAGAAAATGTATTTTTGCGAATTGAAATAAAAAAAATCAGTGGGTAAATACTTGTCATGAATTATATATATATATATAAAGCACCACAAAATGAACAGTTAAAATTCTAAGGTGCTTGCGTGACATGTTTTAATGGGTTTGTGTGGCAAAACATAATATTTGAAAGCTAAGTTTATCTAAAATCAAGCTTAATCTATACATAATAATTACGATGGAGTACGGTTTTTATGACGTAGTGCACTTTGAGGGTTTTACGGTGCAGTGAAAATCACTTTACGACAGAGTAAGCGTTACAATTCTACAACGGCGTAACAACCGTTGTGGCGTGTTTTTTGTGTCTTTCTTGAAACGCTAGATCAGTTTCAAGATGAAATGATCATTGTTCAGACATGTTTTACATTCGCGTTTTAATATTTGAGATTATGGTGGAATTTGAGTGCACTTTGAGGGTTTTATGATGCAGTGATAATCACTTTACGATGTAGTAAGCGTTACAATTCTACAACGGCGTAACAACCGTTGTGGCGTGTTTTTTGTGTCTTTCTTGAAACGCTAGATCAGTTTCAAGATGAAATGATCTTTGCGTTTTATTTTTTGAGATTATGGTGGAATTTGAGTGCACTTTGAGGGTTTTATAGTGCAGTGATAATCACTTTACGATGGAGTAAGCGTTACAATTTTACAACGGCGTAACAACCGTTATGGCGTGTTTTTTGTGTCTTTCTTGAAACACTAGATCAGTTTCAAGATGAAATGATCGTTGTTCTGACATGTTTTTACATTCGCGTTTTAATATTTAAGATTATGGAGGAATTTCCCGCGCAACCCGCATTAGGGAAAACCTAGTTTCTTATAATTTTTGTCTTGAAAAGTGGACAAAAGAAGCATGTAACAAAGAAATGTTCGGAATCAAAAAGACTAAAACAAATGTTAACGTTTCAGCATTTCAAAATAATATTAAACATATTAAAATTAATAGATTATAAAAAAATTTCATCATAAAAATAATTTACTTAAATTTTGAATATGTTAAAAATGATTAAAAAGAAAAAAAAATAAAAATACAAAATTTAGATTTCAGAAATCATTTACTTAATAAGAAGAAAAAACCTAAATAATTTAAAAAAACCCTTAAAAACAAAAAGAAAATTAAGTAAAGAAAAAAGATAGGAACATTACACAAGACGATGGGGACCATGTAAAAGCCGAGAGCTTTGATAACCTTCAAGTGGAGCAACCACTTGTAGCATTTCTGCTTACCCCTTGTGTGCATATGTAATATATAAAGATGGTGGTTTTTGAGAACTAAAAAAAATAGAATCTTTCAAGTGAAAGCTTCTCGTTTGTTCAAGAAAACACTATTTACTCCTTTCATCACATATAGTTCTACATGTCAAGATCAATATAACCACATGAATTATAGATGATTTCAAAGCTTTAACTAAAATCACACATAAACCAAATGTTAAAATATGTCAAAAATCATCTAACCTAGAAGATAATAAAAGAGTAGCCATTCATAAAGAAAACAATACAAACTCAGTTCAAAACATAGCTAGAAATCAAAAGAAGGACGAAACTATAATCAAATCAAGTTGGATAACGTGAAGAAACGTTAACTTGAGTGAATTCTTGATATGGGCTTTAGGGGTCTCCAAATGTCTTTTTTTAAAAAGCTGCAAAATTAGCCCTAAAGTGCTTTGTCTTAAACTCTCCAAAATATGCCCGTCAAACATGTTTAAATTGTGAAAAATAGGGTTTACGCATTCGATAGAACCTATGACTGTATTGAGGCTCACGGTCCATATCCTTCGCTTTGAAATTCTACATGTCAAGTAAGATCGTAACCGCATTTGCATTCTTCTTTATAACCTCCTCATATGGCCTTCATTTACTTTTCATTTACATATTCTATATGACATCATCAAAATATTAGATTTAACTTTAATACTCCAAGCCATCTTTGATTGCACCTATATATTCACATGTCATGTTAGGCCATGTGCTATACACTAATGCTTAGTGTGCTAATGTTGATATGGCCCTTTAAACGGACGTGGTATATCGTTCCACCCCGGGGGTGGGGGGCTTATTAGTCTGTATGTTATCAAGTTAATGAAGGTGAGGGGGAGTGGAGATGAGCGTTGGCCAAAACATCGTTGGTGGTGGGAGGTGATCGTTAACCTTTAAAATTAACTCATTTTTACCACTATAAATACCAGCCATTTTTAAAAATTGTTACAAAAAATTACATTTGACTCTAATACACACAATCAAATTTTTACATTTCACTCGTAATCTTGAGCCCAAACAACCCACACAATTTCTATGCGTGTAACCAATCGTTCAGTCAAGTTACATACATGTTTGGGCCACCTCCAAACTCTCCAAATAACAAGTTTGATAATATTTTTACATTCTTTTAATATTTTCACATTATTTGTAACTTTATTTGTTACATTATGTCTAACTTTGTGAATGTAGGTTTGTATGCTTACGTGGGTACTTTTAGTAGAGAACAATAGAAAGAATGGTAGGGAAAAGCAAAGAAAAGAAGGCTGGGGAACCAAGCTTTTTTTATTAAGGTAAGAGTAGCTAACCACTTACAGTAGCATTTTTATTTATAACCGCAACAATAAAATAACTATAAATACTGAATATACAGTAATAAAAATATTATACCTATCGTTAAAACCTCACTTAATATGTATACATCCCACCACCAACCATTTGGTTGAGTGGTAACCTTATGACTTTCTTTAGGGGATGTTGTGAGTTGGAGTCCTACTAGCAATAAAATGTTGTTGGGGCCGGGTTTACCGTAATGGGCCTTCGGGTGACGGGTTTTCCCTGAAATTGATAGTTGATGGGCTTGGCCTACCTAGCGTTGTCTATGATCACGGACGTATAAGATACCTTTTCGCCATTAGAGTACCCGGGTAACCGGGCTTTAATTAGTTTGTCCGTTAAAAAAAAATATATACATCCCCACACTTTAATAAAAGTGTAATTGGGGTTGTTACATGTCATGTTTCTAAAGCCTCGGTTGGTTGGTTGGCACATGGCAAATTTCTGAGCCATAAAATCTTATTATTCCCGATCATTCTCATCACACAGTTTAGGACACGTGGATCCTTTTCACTATCCACAATATTCAACCCATTCAATATCACTCCAAAGTCAATACACAAACCCTAAATCCCTTGACTCTTAGCAGCTGCTACCCACGTTTCTGATCAGCTCTCCCAATCGCGTGTCAATCTTCATCCTAATCAACATGAATCAATAATGCTTTCATGTATCGCCTTAGATCATGTTATTTATCGATGTTTATTTGCTTGAATATTGCCTGTTTGTTGATCGATCCTCGTTGTTCTGTGTGTGTTGATTGATCTTGTGGATAGTGTGTTCCTTGATAGATCTTGGTTGCTCTATGGTGTTTTATGATTCTTCTTTACTTTGGTTTTCTTCTTTGATTATGTGATGTTGATTTTTGGTGTTTGTTGAGTGATTTTGGTTATGCGATGGTGTAGGACGAATCCTGTTTAGACTGATTATTTGCTTCGTATTTGATTCTTCATTGTCTGTTTATTGTTCGCTATATGTGCTTCTTTACTTCATTTTCATCGGCTGTTAGCTTTTAATATATCTAAAATTGATTGTTAGGTTTTTACTTTAATGGTTAGATCAATATCAGTACACAATGATGTGTTTCAACATATGTTTTACCAATTTAAACTTTCATTTGATCGGTTAGTTTGAAGTGGGGGTTTTTAATCAAATGGACAAGTCATTCTTCTGCTTACTTCATGATCCTTCTGTTGTTTCTCTTGTGAGTATCTTTAAAATTACTTGATACCAGTTCTTTCATATTATTCTGTTACAAATTTATGTTGATATATAATGTTAAGTTCTATTTTACTTTTTTGTTTGAAAGAGGCTGGATAGTTGTTTTTTCTAGATTTTAGAAGTTAATGATTTGTCGGTGGCACCCGTTACTATTCGAACATCTACTGGCCTTTCATGGAAAGTAGGATTGGAGATTGTAAATAGCTACTTTTCATTTACAGAGGGCTAGAAAAAATTGTTGATCAACTCTTTCTCACAAAGGATTGCATATTAGTGTTTGACTATATTTGCAAGCAGACCTTCTACATGATATTCTATCAACATGACATTCTATCATCGTACTCAAACCTATACGATGGGTCGTTCTTTTATGTTCATCGTGAACCATTCCTAGACTATTTGGTATTGACATAATTTTCTAAACATTTGTACTTACTTTTCCAGCATGTGATATGTATGTACAATAATTTAGGAGTTTTGGCAATTTGTTTATTTGTTTTCAGGAACTTACACAATCGTTTTCCTTAGTCAACTCTCTCAAAAGGCTCCTCAGCAGGTACAGGTAGCAGCTTGTTATTTTGTTCGCAACCGAGACTCAGGCTTGGTTTGTGACTGTTAAAGGTGTGAACGGGCATCTTCGTCTTGCAGATGGTTGGACCAGGGTCGTTCAAGAAACCCCCCTAAAGCATGGTCATTTTGTGATCTTCACTTGTGTAGATACACACACAATGAAACTTATTGTTTACAACCTAAATGGATTGCAATTTGTGCTTCCTAATTTTAATGAACCTATGGATGTGGATGTAAAACCTAATGTACAAGATTCGCAAACGGGAACGCCTGATCAGCCTACGGTTCATGAATAGTATGCTTTTACTGAAAAGGTTACATGTGGCATTATAAGAGCATGACCCGCTTGTCAAACACTAACTTTTTGCTTTGTTTATTTAATTAAGAAAAATATCAATTATCTTTTATTATTTTTGTTCTTCAACATTTTCGCAAGAAGCTTGAGCAGTTTTTAGGTGTAGCTGCTCGCAAGTATATGAAAGCAAGGTATGCTGAAGCTTAGATTTGTTTGTTGGAGGTTGGTTTTGAGACAAATGTTGGTTACAGAAGGTCAGCCCTTCACTTATAACACTAAAATAAAATTAGTTTAATTATTATTGTACCAAACATGCATACATAACTTTTTTGTTATATCTTTAAAGGTACGTTTTCAAAGGATAGCCGGAGTTTTTAAAAGACCATGGTATTTCGGTCGGGTTTTTTTTTGCAACTTTAGGTATGTAACTAACGAAGATGTTTTGTTCGTGTCGAGTTGTGAAAATTGAAAGCTTGAAGATGAATTTTTGGTCAATGATTAACAGTTAGTTTCTATGTGGTGAAAAAAACTCATTTCAAACTTTTATGATTTTTTGGTTTTAGGTTAAAAACTTTAACTCTATGGATGTGAATCTTTTTGTTTAGGATTTTATCTAACTATGCAATTATCGTATTTGTCTCAACTTTGGTTTTGGTATTATGCCTATTGTTTGTCACTTAAACTATGATCTTGATGACATTACTATCATTATGAATATATTAGCTAGTTCGGGTTTTATTTAGCCTAACTAAAGATGCACATTGCTACTGTTTTATAATTACTTCATACCTACTTCTTTTTTAAATTTTGAATTTAAATATTGTTTATGTTTCACTAGATGCACCTTATTTAATGGTTTTTAAATCAATATAGTTTCTAATTTTGTTTAAAGTTCTCTTTAAATTAATAACATAAGCTTTTAATGATTTTTTAATTGATTGTTTATACGGGTAAAAAGTGTGTATAATTGCATTCACATGTTCGTCGATCTTTTGTAAATGTATTTATGCTAACATAGGGTAATCTTTATTATTTTAAAAAAATATAGACTAACCAACACTAATCACCATCCCCACCTTTACTTTTATAAATAACTTATTAAAAAAACAACAATATCTTTATTTTATTTTGTTTTACCAATGAATATACGGTTCATATATCTTTTATCTATATATCTTATAGATATCTAACTCTACAAGAGTGAGTTTAATAGCATTCATATATTAGTAGACCTTATAAAAGGTATTTATGTTAAACACAGTGTAATCTTTATTATTTCTTACAAACACATATACTAAACAACATTAATTAGCATCCCCACCTTTACTTTTATAAAGAACTTTAAAAAATAGCAGTGTCTTTAATATCTATTATTTTACGAATAAGTACACGGTTCATATATCTTTTATCTATATATCTATATAGATATCTAACTCTGCAAGTAACATATCTTTTATGCTAAACACAGGGTAATCTTTAGATCTATACATATGATTATATAAATTGGCTGTCATTTTTAACTTAATATTTTAATGTAGATCCAATATTATTATTTTATAATATTGGATACTAATAACTAATTACTTATAATTACTAACTAATAATTAATAATAATGTCATCTTTAAACTTTCCATATCACATGTTAAGTTTAAAATGTATCATTAGTATTTATGGAAGGTGTGCGGTATTAATTAAAATTATTATAACTGCACGTTAATATTATATATTTATACCAATTTGTGAAATAAATGGATGTATAAAATAAAAAATTTTGACAGTTCAAGATTTTATTTAAAATTTATAAATATTCTCTGTGAAAAGCAAATAACATCCTTAAAAAAGTAATTAAAATTTGAAGTAATGCATTGTCTTCCCAAAGATAACCTCCCAAAGATAACCTCATTAATGTATATATCTATTTAAAATCAAAATCCAGAAATTTTTCTCTCTGATTGCAACTCTTCGATTGTACCAAATTACTAAATCAATTATATAATCAACAGTCATGTGTCATGAATTTAGGGTAGGTATTTCCACTTGACATGATTTCAGAAACCCATCACCACGTATCCGTTTCTCTACGTTACAACCAAGTTGGTTAAAAAAAACGCGGATCCTTATTGACCTGATTTTCTATTCGGGTTTCATGTAACCTAATCAACACGCAGGCTACAAACCCTAATTCATCTTCTCCCCCTCTCCTTGCAGTGACGACAGCCACAACCATTGCACCACCCATCCACCGGTGTTGTCACCGAAATCCTTTTCTGCAACTACTACGACCGACTGCGATTTCACATATACTTAACGGTTCTACCCCTAAATCCTCTTCTGCAACTACTCTGACCTAGTGCAACATCTTTTGTTTGGATTCGGTCGCCGATTTCGATCGTAGAGTCGTCCGCAGGGTGGCGGCAGCCTCTTTTGTGTGTATTCGGACTTCGCTTATGGTCATATCACGCCTATTTTTCTTAAGGTAATCTTCTATTACTCTTCATCTTCTCTGAATCGTATATCTGATGCGATATAAGTGTTCTGTGATTTATTAGTTCTTCAAAGTTTGGTCTTTGATTCATTCAACTATATAACTCTTGTATTTCTTATTCTTATTTATCTATTTAATATAATGTCATCTGATAGGTTTGTCTTTTATTTTTGAGATGCGACACTAATCGATCGAAACAGGCTATATTTGAGAAGATAAATTGGGATTTAATTTAATATTGAAGATTTATGAATTATTGATTGATAAGTGGATTGAAATTTGGCATGATATATTTTGGTTTCATAGATTTTAAGATCACAGGAGGTGTACTGTTTTCATCATAACCTTATTGGATGATGCCATGATATTTTTCATTTGTAATAGCTTAATATTAGTATCTGAATTTGATTGTTTCATAAGCAGACTGATACATCTCTTGCTATAGAGGCTAAATACATGAAAAGATGCGAATTTGATACCGATAAAGCAAGCAGCCAAATGCATTAATAGATGGTTTCCAGTGACATCGCATGAACGATATCTATTGGAAGAGCATCTCGACTCCATCCTAGGTATGCGCTTGGTTTTTTAACTGCTAATTTAAATTGCTTATTCTGTTTTGATACAATACTTAGTTCTTTTCATGTTGTTTGGGACTGCTTATTCAAAATGCTTCTCTGATTATTTGTGACTGGATTAAGCTATTTTGAATAAGGAGTTTGAAGCTTAATTAAAAAGGAATAAGTTGATATAGATGCAATAAGCAACCCCGGTTTCTGTATAGTTGAACAGGCAAGTTGCGAATTCCGGGTTATATTCTTGAGGAATTTTAGCCAGGATAAAGTTTTGAGGTAATTTGATAGTATAATTTTAAAGGATTTGTCACCTAGATCAAATTAAAGCTTAAATAATATAAGAAAATGAATTGCTGCTTATAAGGGACATAAGCTTGAGGTGACTTCATAGAGAGAGAAATTTGAGAATTTGTATTATGATTATAAAACATGAGTTTGACCTTTTAAGAAATTCATAAGGGCTGAGTATTATTTGGAAAGTTTTTAAAGCTTAGAGCATGGCCAGTGGAATGAATGAGAGGTCCGAAATATGACCTTTTTTGGTGCTTCAACCTTCTTAAAACTTTGTGTATTTGTTATGAAACACTACCAATAATTTTACCATTAAGAATAGTTTCAAAATTTTAGTTATTATTTTATAATTGTTTTTGCATACTGTTTTTTAAACTATGAAACAATACCAATATTTATACCATTAAAAACAGAAACAAAAATAATTTGAATCAAGTATTTATAACTGTTAATGACAGTATTTTGTTTAAAAAAGAAACAGATTCAATAATGTCAATCAAGTAATAAAATCCCTCTAATTATGCTTACTTTATTTTAAAAACTAAATTCAAATTTAATTACCATTAATTCACACTATAATTTTACATTACTATGATTTATCAACATTAATTTTTACCAAATATAATAACATTTTAATCATTAACGGTCTCATGCATTTATACAGTCATAAACTAAAGAATTAGAATGCATGTACAAATTTTAAACAATTTAAATTTCATAATTTAAATTATAATTTAAAATGCTTATAAATTACCTCTCTTTTTAGATAGATTACTAAACAATAACTTAAATAAAAATTTAAGACCCACAATTTAATATATCTTGTGAACTTTTCAAATCTCCTACCATATTATATGGAGAATCATATTTATATAAAAAGTGTTGTACATATATTATTTTGAAATTTGAAAATCAATTTCCAAAATATTCATGCCAAACGTATCTCATGCATTTATACATATTTTTTAAAAATTCAAATATTTGACATTTAATCTATAACTTAAAATGCTTATAAATATGAGCTTTTTAAAACAGATTACTAATCAATAACTTCAGTAAAAAATAAATCCCACAATTTAATATATTCTTTAACTTTGTAAATACGGTATCTTCCAAAATCTCCTCCCAAATTATATGGAGAATCATATTTATAAAAATAAAAATGTTGTACACATATTATTTGAAGTTCAAAATTTAGTTTCCAAAATTAATAGACGAAATATCATCCTAAAATTAACTTTGAATGCTAACATAAATAAATCTTAAAATTTCTATTATATATACTTCACAACTAGGTTAGTACCACGGATTGAATAAATAAAATACTAAATAATTAGTAATAAAAATTTATGAATTATAAAATCATGTTTGAAGATAAAATATGATTATAATTACATATGAATAACTATTTTAAGTAAATAAACAATAATATATTTTTCTTAAACTTTTATTTTATAAAAAATGTTGGTTTTAAATATTTTGTTTTAAGAAAAATGAATTTATTTAAAAAAAAACTTTGTTGTATTCTGTATTTATAAAACTTATATTTTATTTAAAAGTGTGTTTTTAATAAAAAAAAGGTTTTAATTTATTAAATTATATAATTTTTAATTTGAAAATGGTATGAGTAATATTATTAGTATTCAATATTATTAATAGTAATAGAAAGAAAGTAGAAAGTTAGAATGATAAACTTACAATTGTATCAAGTCTTATTTTAAATTTTCTTTGTAATACATAGATAGATATATAGATAAATAGATAGGCTAGAAAACCATTTTTTAAATGGATTATAGTTAGTAATAAACACGAAAAGTTAAAATACGATATTTTAATATAAGATATGATTAAAATTATATATACGTAATAGTTCAAGAAATAAAACAATTATGCTATTTTTTAACTTACTTATCTAAATAGTTTCATTTTTAAACATTCGTTTTATGATTTTTTTTATAAAAAAGTTATTGTTTATAAATTTTTTTTATTAAAAACTCGGGTTTCTAATTATTTTGGTTGTTTTAATAAAACTACTTTTAGAAAATTTCATACTTTTTATAATTTTTTAAAAAATGATGGATTTAAAAATTTTGTTTAAAAAAGGTTTAGTGTTTTAGTAAATTTTATATTATATAAAGTTTTTGTTTTTTATTATTTATATTTTAATAAAAAGATGTGATTTTTAATTTCCTTAATAAAATTTATTTTTAAAAACATAGCATGATTTTAAAAAAATCTAGATAAAAGAGAGAAATGTATCAATTAATAAAATTGATTTTTATTAAGAGACAGAAATTAATTTGAATGTTTAAATTAGGGGGTGTGAATTTCTGACACGACCCGAAAGCACGACACAAACTTAACACGAAATTTGTGGGTTTGGGTTTACTATAAACAGGGTTCGGGTCAGGTTCGGGTCGAACCTGTGAACCAGCTTATCTAAACAGGTCGGGTTCGGGTTCAACCCAACAGGTTGGCGGGTTGACATGTTCGACCCATTTTTTATTTTTTTATTTTATTTTATATATTTTATGTCACAAATTAAGTTTATTATGTGTTTTATTTTGAAATTTAGAATTTAAAACAAAAATTAGCATAAGATTTCATCACTAAAATATAATTGTTTTATATTAATTAGTATTATTTTTTGTTGTAAAATAATAATTTTAAAGTATTAATATGTCAAAGAAATATAATAAATAAAACATTTGGGTCAATCGGGTCGTGTTCGTGTCAACCCGTAAATTTTCGTGTCGTGTTCAGGTTGACACTTATGGCATAATTTTCGGGTTTGGGTCGTGTTCGGGTTCGGGTAAAATTTTCGGGTTCGGCTCGGGTTGGACCCGACAACCCGAAAACACGACCCGTTTAGCACCCCTAGTTTAAATTACTATAATATCTTTTTCAGGGAAAATAAAATGAGAATGTTTAAAAGAATGACAAGTGTCAAAAAAATTGTTTAAAAGAATGACAAGTGGTAAACTAAAACTATTTTTTATTAGATTCTATAGATTTTATTTATTTAACCCGTGTAGGGCAAGGTTTAAAAAAACAGAATCAAGCCTCGAGGTGTTTTCCCTTCGCCTCAAGAGGCGTAAGCCTCGAGGCGAACCGAGGCGTAAGCCCGAGGCCAAAATAATAAATAAATATAAAAATTATATATCTTTAAAAAAAATAAGCATGATTTATCTAATCACATACTATTATTTATAAATATAAACATATTGATTAGCTAACTTGCAAACAATTCACGGGATGTTAAATAAGACTAGTTTCAGTCCTAAATTGACCTAGTTTCAATCCCAAATTTGACAATTATTGACCTAATATTCAGTCCCAAACATTAAGCACAATATAAGATCATTTTGCACACTAATTGACCCATTTTCAAACCCAAATTTGATCTAATTTCAGTCCCTTTATTTACACCATACTACCAAAAAGTCCATTTACAAAATCATTCTGTATAAAAACTTCTATACTACCATCAAATTGACATTATACTAGTATTCTACCTGCAAAAACATGATAAAAACATGATAAAAGCTGCACAAAAGATCAATGTTTACACTTAACAATACATAAAGTTATTCTGCATAAACATACCCACAAACTAACAGCAAAACTCAACAAGTCCGCCTCACTCCCGCCTCACCGCCTCATGAACCGCCTCGCCCTAAGAGGCGTACGTCTCATCCGAGCCCTATGAGGCGCCGCCTCAAGTACGATTTCTTACCGCCTCGCCTCGAGGCGCGCCTCGAGGCGTACGCCTCGAACGTTTTTTAAAATCATGATGTAGGGTTACTAAAGCTTATGATTAAACAAAAAAATTTGCTCATTTTTTAAAAATAAGAAAGCTTCTTTTAATACACGTATCAGAGTAATATTACATACTATATAGTCCTTAAATATTTGATACTTTGATAATTTGATAAATATATTATAATTGAATCAATTAATTATACAGTTGAAAACCGATTTTGGTGAGTCAAAAATTTCATAAAATAAAAATCCACTAAATTAAATGAGTTTATTTGGGAAAGCAATATAGAAATAGAGGAACAATACTATAGAAGTTGAATTAATATATGTTTAAATGGAATTTTTAAGACATAATATAAATAGTTAAATGAAAGCTATAAATTATAATTTAAATCAGTATGTGAGTATGGTAATATATTTAAGTAAAATATCTATCAGTATGGTAAGTAAATGAAAGCAGTAAATGAAAGCTTTAAATTGTAATTTAAATCAGTATGTTAGTATGGTAATATATTTAAGTAAAATGTCTATCAGTATGATAAATTTAATATATTAAAAAACTAAAATAAATTACAGTATGGGCAATTTTTAAGCGGGAATTAAAAATAAAGATGGTGTAAGAGTGTGCCACGTGTCAAATTGATGGTTTAAGAGAATGCCATGTGGCTTCAAAAACCTTGCTCTATTAGAGTCTATAGACTATAGATATAGATTTAACATCACAATCCACATTCACAATCACAATAGAATTGTCCTTATTTTCATTCGTATACCACTATTAACAAACATTTTTCATTTTCATCAATATGGCCACCACTTTCATCAAAGACTCTAGGTATTTTTCTACAACTCTTCTAATACTATTTTTCAATATACACAACCTAATAATACCTCATCTTTTCTATTACACTTCTCCATTGACGGACTAATCGCGCATCTTTATTTACATAATATTACTAATGTATCTGATTACATTACTCCACAGGTTATCATCTGAGGTTACCTACTTAAAAGATGTCGACATATCACGTCGTGATTATACGTTCAAAGTTCGCGTACTTCGTATGTGGAGGCGATCACGTTATACAAATCCGGTGACGTTTATTCTATGGAGTTTATTATGGTTGATGAGCAGGTTTGTTAACATTAATTTATTTACCTATTTAGTGAATAATAATTTCTTAAATATACTATGCATACTTCATGTATTTGTTTTATTTTTTCTTACAATGCAAGGCAACTTTCTTAAAAAATGGTTTCTCAAGTTTGAGAAGTTGGTCACTGATTCAGGTTTTAATTTAACATTTTCACTTCCGTCTTATCTTATATTACTCTCACATAAACAACATGTATTTGCCTCATTTAATTTTTTTAATGGGATATTTGTTTAATCAGGTTGTTATTGGATCTTCAAACCTACTATTGGGTTGAACGAATACAAGTATAGGTACGTGGATAACAAAAACAAGATTGGCCTTTACCAGTGACACTCAAGTTTTTCCATGCACTGATTTTTCTAGGCCGAGTTATGGTTTCTCATTTACAAGTTTCCTCCTGATTGTTGAAAAAGAGATTCCAGATGAACACCCACTAGGTAAAAGATCATTTTTATCTGATTATAATACTTGTGGGTTTTTGGACTATGTTTTCCACAAATATACTAACATATATTTCTGTTGAATGTAGATGTGATTGGTTTTGTTGTTAAAGTTTCTGACCTGAAAAAATTCACAACTAAAAAGGGGAAAGAAACAAAAAGAATTAACATCCTCCTTCAAGACCTTGAGTTTGCTACCTCTTATAATGATATTTATATTTATTTTACAAAAAAAATTGGTTTATTATTTTACATTATCATTTATACCTTTTTGCGACAGGATGCACAAGATATACCTTTCATTGTGGGACTCTTATGCGGACCAGATGTCATAGCATGTTCAAAACAAAGGAGTTAATTATCTCACCATTGTGATCCTGCAGTTCGGTACATTGAAGTATTATGGTCGCTTTGGTTATGTGAACAATTCCTTTAATGTTTCGAGGCTCTTCATTGATGATGAAATTGATTAAATACTTTCCTTTAAAAGCAGTTCAATTACATTACTATCAAATAATAAATTTACTTCCGGTTATCAATTTATTAAATAGAATAAATACTTATACATATTGTACATATGTATTCCAATTTTCAGGCTCATTCAAAACTCTGGTATATCTACATCGACAGCTGAGTCATCGATGATGTTATGGATGTTTTTATCTCTTTACGATGAGTATGTTGTTAAATCTGAGTTTAACAACATTGCTGAGATAAATTTGAATGAGGTATTATTTACAACCTATTTATTTATTGAATCTATTAATATGATTTGAAATTAACATTTAAATCCATTCATTCAGGTTAAGTCTATTGTGATTGTTGGTACAATTAAGTTGATATCTATAGAGTTACCTTGGTTTTATGACGCGTGCAAAGCTTGTAACAAGAAGCTTATCAAAAAAGGTGACAAAGATGGTTCAATGCTCGACCAAGAATCATATATTACCTGCAATACGGATGACTGCAAAGGAACTGTTATCCAAACTTTACAAAGGTTTAAACTTAATCATCATTTTTCTTCTTTATTAACGATAGTTTATACTAACTTTGTTCCGTGTGAATTTTGTTTTTAATAATATTTTAAGGCTTAAGATACCGCTTACCGTACAAGATTCTACCGGTAGCGTTTCCTTGACGCTCTTTGATCGTGAGGCCCGCAAAATCCTGAAATGCACTACATCAGCTTCGATTTAGAAGCATTTCGTTATAACTAATCTCTACTATAGTGCATTAAATAATCTAACATTTGATATTTAATTAAAAAACTTTTAATATTGTTCTTATCCTATAATCTGTGCCACATGGTGGTGATACCGGATTGTATCCGGATGAATTTTGTCAACTATTAGATAAGAAATATGCCTTTAAGGTTGATATCACTAAATTCAATATCGACAACAATCATTGGTTTTTCAGTATTAACAAGTTGAAGGATGATGCTGGTATCATCTCTGAGCTTGAAAAGAAAGCTAATAATTTGGAGGTAATCAACATGATTGTATTTATTATATGCTAAGAAATATGTTACTATTAATTTATATCCTTAACTTTAATTTTTTTAATGCCATGTAGGTTAAAAAATCTGATTCAATTACCAACACATGCAACGAGATTATGTCTCAAGAAACTGTTAATATAAGGATAAGGTGTATTTTAAAGCTGAAAAAAAAAACTTCAGCTTTATGCGTTATAAATGTAAATAAAAAAGTCAAATGATATGTATTTTATGCTATCAATAGAGGTCTGTTACAGACAATTTAATGTTGTATAAAAATGCAGTTATCATCTTTATCAAACTGTGTAGTTTTCTGCATTTTTAACCGACAATAAACCAATGTATTTTAAAACGAATGACATAATTCTATGGTAATTTTTATATTAATTTATCTTTTAATTATTATTAACACTTTCTGTATAAATATTGTGTTTTAATTACTGATGATAATGTGACTCCATTGTCTGAGAATGAAAAAACAATTGTCAAAAGGCATGTTGGTGCAGAGGAAAACTCTAAAAGCAAATCTGTGAATCATGACTTAAAGCGTAAATTGGTACAAACATTTGACGTTGACTATCAACTACTAAACCATGCTCTGTTGGCAAGCCACCACTATTGACTCTAAAGATTGAAAAATGATTTAGTGTTTTATTACGTTGACACTTTTTGCAATTTCCATTTTCATCAGCCTTTTGTTTCAGACAATCTACTTTATTTACCTACATTGTTTATTTGGGTTTTTTGTGGTAACTAAATTTGTTCTGGATGGTTCTTCAATGCACCATTGCATTATTTTTTGTTTTTTTAGTAACTAAATTTTATTTTTAATGATTCTTGAATGAACCTTATGCACGTATTAACCCTTATTTCTTATATTAGATGTAAAAGTATTAAAATGACTAATCATAATAATATACATACTCGAACAACACTTCCATAAGATTGTTTTTTAGTTATTTTTTTTTCCAGACATGTACTTTGGACATACGAATGCTAAATTAATACGACAAAAAAGAAAACTATATTTGGATTCCAGAAGAATCAACTTACATGCTGGCGGGTCAAGTATTCAAGGTCATACAAGTTTTATATTAAAATTACACGCTGATAGCAAGATATGCATATACTTCATCCATGCTATTTCGTACTTTTATTTATTAGGTATCTCCAACAAAAACCTCACTTTAAACCATTCATCGGCTTCATCATCAAATGCTTATGCATTATTTCACTATCAACATAATATTTTTGCTTATTCAGACATCCAGAATAAAAGTCCATTGTCTAACGTTACAAATGGTATGCTAATTTTTATAATATATATCTTTGGGTGTTAATTTCCGTCCTTACGTTATCCTATTATACGGCTTCAAGAGAAAGAAGACTCATTAGAAAACAAATCATAGACAAAAGAAAATGAAACAACAATTACACAGGTAACATAGTTTTAATAAAATGCTTTATTGTAATGTAACAAACTTTCTAAAAAATAAAATTTATATCTTTCTACATGATGTTTATAATATATTATTAATAATTTAGGTGTGGATACTTTAAAGAAGCAAAAAATATCATCAAATACTCAAACAACAGATGGTGTAGATAAAGAGAAGTTGATCCAACATTTAATTCATCGACATGCCAACAATCAACCATCATTTGTTTACATCCTATAATAAATTTGACAAGTCCTATCAGTGACATCACAAAAGGTATATTTTTTTGTCTAATTCATGTTTATACCTTCATAGTAAGTTCATGAATACTTCAATAAAATAAATAAATTTAACGTAATTATATTTTGTAGCTTCAAATCATAGTGTGGGAGATAACAACCCAAAAATAAGACTAGAAATTAGAAGACATCACTTGCAAACAAGAAAATAAAACGTCAATTCCACCCCAAAAGATGATCACCCTTTAGCAACTTTAAAGTACCAAAATAAATCTGAAAGTGTCCATGGTAATACTGCAGGACCGTGTGAAGGGTGGTCAATACAATCAGTCTCACAAAGAGGAGAGTTTTAGAATACTTAACAGGTCAAATGGGGAACCGGATTTGTTTAAGATGATACTAAGAACACAAGTAAGTAAAGAGAAGTTGATCCAACATTTAATTCATCGACATACCAACAATCAACCATCATTTGTTTACATCCTATAATAAATTTGACAAGTCCTATCTATGACATCACAAAAGGTATATTTTTTTGTCAAATTCATGTTTATACCTTCATAGTAAGTTCATGAATACTTCAATAAAAAAAAATTAACGTAATTATATTTTGTAGCTTCAAATCACAGTGTGGGAGATAACAACCCAAAAATAAGACTAGAAATTAGAAGGCATCACTTGCAAACAAGAAAATAAAACGTCAATTCCACCCCGAAAGATGATCACCCTTTAGCAACTTTAAAGTACCAAAATAATTCTGAAAGTGTCCATGGTAATACGGCAGGACCGTGTGAAGGGTGGTCAATACAATCAGTCTCATACAGAGTAGAGTTTTAGAACACTTAACAGATCAAATGAGGAACCGGATTTGTTTAAGATGATACTAAGAACACAAGTAAGTAATGAGAAGTTGATCCAACATTTAATTTATCGACATACCAACAATCAACCATCATTTGTTTACATCTTATAATAAATTTGACAAGTGCTATCTGTGACATCACAAAAGGTATATTTTTTTGTCTAATTCATGTTTATACCTTCATAGTAAGTTCATGAATACTTCAATAAAATAAATAAATTTAACGTAATTATATTTTGTAGCTTCAAATCAAAGTGTGGGAGATAACAACCCAAAAATAAGACTAGAAATTAGAAGACATCACTTGTAAAACGTCAATTCCAACCCGAAAGATGATCACCCTTTAGCAACTTTAAAGTACCAAAATAAATCTGAAAGTGTCCATGGTAATACTGCAAGACCATGTGAAGGGTGATCAATACAATCAGTCTCACAAAGAGGAGAGTTTTAGAACACTTAACAGATCAAATGGGGAACCAGATTTGTTTAAGATGATTCTAAGAACACAAGTAAGTAATGAGACAGAACTAAGAACACAAACAGAGAAGTATGATTTTCAAAAATGTTGTATATTGCTCTCAAGTTCTATTACAAGTGTTACAAAGCATAAAAGAATTACAAGGACTTGAGACACTTTATACTACATCCTACAACCGTCAATACTTAGAAAGACAGTTAGAAACACTAATCTAGACAACAAGATCAATGTAGAGTCAAAAGGAAGATTGCCCTTTGACTAGTGACTATGACATGACATAGCTCACATCCTTTTCTAATATAAAAAGGTTTACAGGTACAATAGTAGGAAGTTACAGACAAAGACCTTAATCTACAGTTTACAAAAGCATGGACTTTTCACTAACTTGTATAAGTTGGTGAGTCTTCAGAGTTGCAACAGATGGTGTGTCAGTTTTATGAAAAAGTAGATCAGAGAAAGCATGTGTTCTCTGTCTTCGGAAGAAATCAGTCTTCACAGCAAATTGGCTTGGAAGACTTTGTCTCTGAAGCTTCAGAAGACTTCATCTTTCACTTCGGAAGATTTGGACTTTGGCTTCGGAAGATTTTACACTTAGAGTATTTTTCTGTGAAGAGTGTAAAACTTCCAAAGCAACTTCTACCTTGTACGTTCAGTGCATGCATGCAGGAAGACCCTTGATGGTTTTGGCTTCTTTGGTCGTATCAGCCTAATAATCTTCTAATATTATCTTATAAACTCCCCCTAGGCTGATGCTACCAAAATAGAGAAGTTTTTCATATATTGACAGTCCTTATTAGGATCAAAACCATGCCTTTCTTCATCATCTGGTTAGGATCCCTCAGACTCTTATAATGTCTTCTCATGTCATTGGGATCATGTAGTGGAAGATCAAGCATGTCTTGCCAGAAGTAGACATCTTAACCTCCTTAATCTCTGATGACATACCATCTGTCTGGATTAGCAGCAAAAGTCCAAGACAAGATGGGTCTTCTAATTGCAAGAGGCTCTATGTCACACCCTCAAAATTCGCATGCGGGGTTTTACCGCGAGGCGCGTGACATACCAGGATCTCAGTCATTAGTTACCAAGAACGACTCTATATGATTAATAAACAAAACCAGAGTTAACGTTTAAAATACTGCGGAAGCGTTTTTAAAACAGAAAACCCAAAACAAGTAGTATGTAAAGAGAATGCGCAAAACATACGCGCCCCAAACACAAATGTTTAATATGAAAATAATCCCAAATTTGTAAACAAACAAATGTAGACAACTCAACGATGCTGGTGTGCGTGCTCCTAGGCAACTGGCAACCTTAACCTGAGAATAGCATACTAAACAAGTCAACACATGGTTGGTGAGTTCAAGAGTTTGCGTTAATATATAAACCAATCAACAGTTTCCAGAGCATAAGTAGTGTATTGCAATAGATAGCTAGTCTATTAACATAAAAATATTAATCATAGTGATTTCGCGATCGAAGCTGACTGTGTTACGTTTGTTGCCTCCCGTCACGACTTACCAGGTCGTGACGAATATATGTAGGACAAAATTGCACCCGTTTGACCTCGAGTCGCACAGGTGGGGCTCGTCAGACCCAGTAGTACTACCCAAAATTTCCCGCTAGTCAATATTAACAATCCGAAAGTGTGAGGACTTTCCATGGTAAACAACACTATATCAATATTATACACACTCATATAAAAGCGTTTGTGATCAACAGTATGCTATCTCCCCCAAAAGAGATTATGTAAAATGAGTGGGGCAAAAACTCACCTGATAAGCGCAAGAATTAACTTAGAGCTTAACTTGAAAGAAAGAGGGGAAAGACAACCTTCAAAGGTCACCTAGAACACATGAGTACATAAGTACATGTACACAGAATCAATATGAAACCCTAAGTGCTCTACAAACCAAAGAACTCAAGGTTTAAGAAATACAAGACACATTTGACCCAGTTGACCCGTTTGACCCGTTGGTGACATTATAGGTGATAACTCGTTAATACTAACACAACAGCATATCATACATGATCAACATACCACTTGATTACATATAGCACTTCATTAACCACATGTACTACCTAGATCATCATACAACTAGATATCATACAAGTCATGCGAAACTCAACTATTATCATGCTCATAACATCCAAAATGTTCATTCTTAATCAATCATCAATCCACAAAAGTCCTAGCTTACCTATATAACTCATACCATGATTTTTCCACTAACAGGCCAAAACAGGTAACAACCCAAATCAACATTCATACAACATAAACAACACATTTAGTCACCTTAGAAACCATCCATGAACACACTAGCATGATCCTAATATCCCAAACATGCTCAAATCATCCAATTCAAGGATTTGCACAATTAAAGTTTCCCTTTTGGGAAAGTTCATCCCAAATTCATCAAACTCACACTACATTCATGAATTCATCAATTATATACCAATTCAAGTCCATGACAACATCTAAACATGATCAACAACACTTAATCATCATGATTCATCAACGTCCAACACCAAAAGTTACTATTTTTAGCAATGTATGAACTATAAGACATCTTCTTGTTTTTCAATTGTTCATAACATCAACTTAGCATCTAATCATCATCACAAACACATCCATAACATTCATACATCATCCAATCACCAATTCATGCAAAATAAAGTTACTATTATTAGTAACCTATGAACAATGTATCAAAATCATAGCTTTCTTGCATAATCGACGTTAACTAGCATATATACAATCCAACTAACATAATAACATCAACAAACAACCAACAACTAACATCAAGTTCAGATTTTCGAGTTAGGGTTTCGGCCCTAATGTAATTTCCATAAAAACTTGTAAAAATCCAACCTTTATTGCATACTTGACGTTAATTAACATGTAATCTATCTAGTAAACACATTAACATCAACAATTAGGCATCAATCGACCATCAATTGAAGATTTCGATCCACAAACCCTCGGCTAACTACAAAACATCCAAAGAAACATGAAATTACCCTTAAATTCGAAGAAAGAATGGAACTTTGATGCTTCTAACTTGATGTATTGCTTGAATCCGAACCCAAATCGCGGTATTTGCTTGTTCTTGGTCGATGATCGAAGTGTGTGTGTGTTTGAAGGTGAAGTCGCGGCCGATCAAGGTGCTCTAGGGTTTGGTTTTTGTGTTTTAATCAACTAAGTTTTGCATAATTACCTTTTAACCCTTGCACTTTGTATTTTATAAAGATTAAGCTTTTAACACCCTTTTAAGATGTTTATAACCACAATAATAAACATATGAACTAATAATAACAATTATATACTTTATCTTTACTAGTCACACAATGCACGAATTAAATACACACGTTTCCACGTTATGCGATAAAATTTACAATAAACATTTAAATCACATAATCACAACTAATAATCAACATAGTAATTATTTGTTTAACATTATTAATTATTATTAAGTCACCAACGTTGAATGACAACTAGTGTGTGCTCCCAACACGTGTATGCAAGACTTAACGGAACAAACGGAGTTTGGTAACGGAAAATTACCGGATGTCACACTCTACTTGAATAAGAGTTGAGCAGCCTCTTCATGCACTACCTTAAGATACTCTGACTCATCCTGAGGTGTAGAGGTGGATGCCTTGGTCTTCTTCTTTGAAACACTTTTCCTGGCCATCCTTTTCCTCCTCTTTGAAGTCTTTAACTGAGAAGACTGGTCTTTAGCACCAGGTTGTTCTGTGTGTCTCTCTTAGTTGGGTTATCTTCTCTTACAAGTTCAGAAGGAGAGAGAAGAGGACCCTGCTGTGGATCAAAAGATGAAGTTGGCTGAGATGCAGCTCAAGGTTCAGGTTGTGTTGTCTCAGGACCTCAACTTCAGGTTGAGCTAGACTTGGTGGAGAATGCAAGTCAACAAGCTCTCCCTTCTTAATCTTTTGCTTGATCACTATGATGTACTCATCCATAGTGTATAGAGACATAGGACCAAGCCTTCTTTCAGAGAATCCATACAGCTTCAAGAAGCTCATCATCCTTTGTCTGTCAGCAGACTTCTTTTGGCTTTTGTGGATGATGGCTCTTGACTTTGCAGCTTCTTCCCTTAGTTTTCTCTTAGCAGCTTTTCTTTCTTTGGTAGCTTGTTGCTCTAGCTCCTTGAGATATTCAAATTCAACATACTTAAATGATAAGGGAAGAGTGCAGATGCCTGATAGAGTCTTGTGGCACTCAGGTAGTTGATCATGTTTAGTCTTTCAGCTACCTTGTCTACCTGAGATTGTGTAGTTGTCACAGCCTCTTTTTCAGGACTTTATTGAACATGCTTGTAAAGCCTTTTCAGTCTCCTTTCTTCCTTGATCTTGAGGAGCAATGCTGCATCCTCTACCTCCTTCCTCTCCTTTGACAATTCATTGTTAGCCAGTTCATTCAATTCATCTAAGAGGAGAGATATGAGTTCATCAATGTTGTAGTTCCTGGTCCCCAGGTAGTTTAGCTTGGCTGCCCTCAACTCATCATCTTGAGTGTTTGGCCTGGGGGCAGCCCGGATAGCAGCTTCCATGAAGCCTGGAGACTCTCTTGAACTCTCTTCCCTTAGCTTCCTCTTCCTCTCTCTCTTCTCCTCCTCGATCTCCTCAGAGGTCATCTTCCTCTTCCCTTTGTCACGCACAGGCCTTGGTGACTTAGGGTGGAGAGAGCTTTAGCCTTCATTGCTTTGTTCAGCAGTCAAGCTCTAGCCAAAGAGAGGTTGTGAAGCACCTTCACCAGCTGGTGCCTCATTGAGGGTACTGGGTGCTGAAGAAGATCCTATCTCAAGGTTCACAGGTTCAACTTCTGGGACTTTAGTCAAGGCTTCCCCTTCAAAGCTAATCTTAGGGTCCACCTCAACATCCAGTTGACTAAAAATCTCACCTGCTAGCCTCTGTCTATATAATTTTGATCTCAGCTTGAACTCTTCTAGCACCCTTTCTTGAATCCAATCTGCTAATCTTGTAGCTTGTCTGTTTTGACTTGGGTTGACAAGTGGAAGATCAACCAGATGGATGCACTCATAGAAACTTAGGTTTGAAAAGTTGAAAATTTCCTATTGACCCTAAGTTCTAGAGTTTACAAGAGCTCTTCTTTCTGTGTTGTACCCCCATCCCATGATTGGGTTCTCAGAGTGATGAGATGGGGTAGGCATGGCTCTGGGTATACCCACCTCAAACAGGCTATGTATGAGTGAGTCCACATCAATGTGGACTTGGGCAAGTAAGTCCATATTCATGTAGACTTAAGGAGGTTGCTGAGTATGGACTATTACAAGTGAGGGTGGTGAGTCCTTAAAGTCCATACTCTGTGAAGAACTCCTAAGTTCTGTGACTATTCGGACTTTCTCCCCCTTTTTGGTAGCATCACTTTCTGGCATAAGTGAGCTAGGGGTTGAGTCTGTCACATTCACAGGTTTTTGTGGACCTGGTTGAGTTCTCCTAAGTGGTCTTTCAGCTAACTTGCCCTTGAGATAGGTGATCTTAAGTTGCTAGTCATTGACCCTCCTTTGTAAGATAGTCACCTGAGATTCCAGGTGACTTATTTAGAGACTAAATAGGTGCATATTTTAGTGAGTTTGTGCACGTTTAGTTTCAGACTCCCCTTATCTTCATCAGAAGAATCATGGGGGGATGGGAGAATAGGACCAAGGTCTTCTTCCTCATCCCCAACACAGTGTTCTTGGTTGCTAGATTTCCCCTGCATCATGACAACTTCAAGAGAAGTGTCAAGAGGCTGGGTTGCCATGGTCGAGGTCTGAATGATGTAATCACTTGCTAAAGTGAGAGCCTCTTCCATATGGATCTCCTGAATAGGTTTAGGGAGATCCACCTCGGTAGTGGGTGGATGATGTGGGCTAGACATGGGTGAAACAAGAGTACTCATCTCTCCTTGAGTAAGGGTGGAGAAGAGAGACTCATGGCACTCACTGAAGCCCATGTCTTCATCATCATAAAATTCAAGGCTGGGAATTGGTTGGTTTAGATCAAGCGGCTGGGGATGGTAATTGTCCCTGAAGGTTGTTCACTAGAGTGTTGTGACTCTGAGTGAAGTCTTAAGGTTGTGGGGGTTGTGAGCTTATCAGGCTGAGCATGAGGAACCTCAGCACTGATCATTTGAGAGATGGGAGTGGTTTGCTCCTCAGGGGAAGTTGGAGCTCGAGTTTCCACTTCCTCCTATATGGGTGAGGATATGGGGGTCTGCACAAACTGAGTAGCATGTGCAGGGGTTCGTTTGATTTTTCTCTATTAGGTGATGGTTATTGTAGGCTATATTTATGGTTGGAAAGTAGAAGGTGTGGGTTCAACACTAGCTGGTGTTTCTAAGTTGTCACCTTGAGCAATGAGCTCTAACATTTTTGGGACTAGGGCTGTTTCTACCCTTGAGAAGCCAACAGTTGGCTTCCTCATGGTCTTGAAGATGTCGGGCTTCATCTGTCCCAGTTTTAGAATATTACCTATTCCCCTCAACTGTGTGCCCAGTTCATAGTTGAGAATGTGCTGGACATATCTAGGAAACATGTAAGGAAAGGCCTTCTGGAATCTGGTCCCAACCTCCATGTTTGTTGGATAAGCTGTGTATGACAACATGGAGGAGGTACTTCCACTAAGAGGAGACCTTCCCCTTTCTGAAGGTCTTGATTGAGAAGTCACCTTCATAGCCCATCTGCTCAAAAGAGTGGTTAACAACAGCTTTGGGAAAGGACAAATCATCTTCTACATCATCCAGCTGAAGATGAGTGTTTATGGAGGCCGGAATGATGAAGATTGTCCTCCCATGCACTGTGGTAAATAGTGCCTTCTCCCCATCCATGGTGACCTCTTGGCAGGTCCTCTAGAATTCCAATAATTGATCCTCATAGAGAGGAGGATCAATGGTGAGGGAGGTGAAGTAGTTTGTCAAAGAAAGGTAACGACAAACCTCTGAGAAACTGGGATCTTTCTCATAGTTTAACAGAGCAACCTGATTATGTTGCCTGTGAAGATGCATGGAAAAATCGGGTTGGTTTCTACGATCAGGGTTGGCCATTTGAGGTAGCTTTACGTTGAAGGAAGATAAGAACGAAGGCGGTTTATGGGTGAAATTAGGTTAGAGAAAATGCAGATGAAGAGGATATTGAGAAGAGGGGGAACCGTTGTGAGAATATATATGAAATAGATTTGAGACAAAGTTAAAACAAAAGGATAAACTTTGAAATCCGGATGTCGGTCCCACCTCTAAAAAAGTGCCCAAAAAGGTAGTTTTCTTGGAAGTTGAAAATCTTTCGAATGTACTTTTGCTTCGGAAGTTTTAAGAAAAAGTTTCTGAAGCCAATTTGGCTTTGGAAGATATTCTTAAGATTTGTGAAAATTTGGCTTCGGAAGAAAAATACTTAGAGAAATTTTCTTCCGACACATATTTGGTTTCGGAAGATATTAAGACTTGGGAGTTTTATCTGAGAGAATAAATCTTTCGAGACTTAATTGCTTTTGGAAGAAAATTGTCCTTCAAATATATGTAAGTACTTAGAAGCATAATTACGCTTTGGAAGATATTCTCAGAACTTCTTCCGAAGTTAAATTCCTTATAAGTAGTTATTTGATTTGAAGACATAATTTTCTTCCGAAGGCAACTTGAAATCTTTCGAAAGAAAATATGTTTGGAAAAATTTTCAAAAATCTAAGGAATATCATTTTAAAAATATCCTTCCAAAATAAACTGGGCTTATGAAGGTGATAAAATAGACAACTTAGGACACACAGGTTTTAGAAATAAAGTTGATTTAAGTTTTAAGAAAATCTACTCAAAGTTAATTATCCCAATAGCTGATACAAGATATTTGAATCTCTATTCATCAAAAGCTTTAATGAACAGATCAGCATATTATTCATTTGTGTTAACTTTGACTAGTTTGATTAAACCCTTTTCAAAGTTATCTCTAATCAAATGATACTTGATGTTGATATGTTTGGTCCTTGAGTGCTGCACAGAATTCTCTATAAGAGAGATAGCACTGTTGTTGTCTATGTGGATGGGAGTCTCTTTGAATTTAAATCCATAATCCAACATCTAATTCTAAATCCAAAGCACTTAAGCACAACAGCTTGTAGCAGATGTATTTAGCTTTAGCAGTTGATGCAGACACACAGGATTGTCTCTTGCATTGCCATGAGACAATCCTTCCATCAACGAATTCACATCCCCTAGATGTAGACTTTGTAGTCATGTTGCAACCACCATAGTCACTATCTGTATAGGCATACAGATTGAAGTCAGAGCTCTTTGGATACCAAAGGCCAAGCTTGAGAGCACCTTTAAGATATCTAAGAATCCTCTTAACAGTAACCAGATTTGACATCTTGGGATTGGCTTGATATCTTGTATAGATGCATGTGGCAAACATGATATCAGGCCTGCTGGCTTTGAGGTACATAAGAGACCTAATCATAGCCTTGTAGAGATGTTCATCCACACACTCCCCCTCAAGATCAGGTCCAAAGGAGTGGTTTCTGGCTATGGGTGTCTTAGCAACCTTACAATCAGTCATGTTGAATCTTGTAAGTATGTCTTGTACATACTTTAACTGATTTATGAAGATGCCATTGTCAACTTGTGATAAGCTCAAAATGGATAGATCTGTGATGATATATGAACACAATTCAATCTAAAACACACAAGTATTCAATTCAACACAAGAAATCAACAAAAATTCATAGAGTTTTCATTGATTTGAAGCATAGAAGAATACAAAGTGTAGAAAGCAGTTACAATACTTCTCAATACTAAAAAACCTACCTACACCATACATATCTATGCTATTTATACTAATCAAGAAAAAAAAGGAACATATTTACATAAAAAGTCCCTATACTATGACAAAAATGTAAAATACACACAAAGACAAATGTTAATCTTCAAAAGAAGCATCAACAATACTCTCCCTAAGATTTACATGTCTTTGGTCTTCAAAATCTTCAATCTTCAAATCTCTTTCTTCAATCTTTGTCTTCAATTTTTAATCTTCTTTATTTAGACTTCTTTCTTCTGACTTTGTCTTCAATCTTCTTTGATCTTCATTCTTTAAACTTCAGATTTCTTCTTTATCTCCATCTTTGATCTTCAGTCTTTACAAGGCAAAGAAGTCTTCTGGTTCTTCTTTTATCTTGAAAAATGGTTTCTCCTTATATATCTCTTGCTCCCTTAGTGCTTTTATAATAGCTGCTTTGAATTTTCCAGCTAAAATCCCTTGTTCATGCTTAGCTTCATTTGTTTTGATTTCTATATTGTTCATTACTTCCAAAGTTTGCTTAGAAAGACCTGCAATATCAATATTTGCATAACATTCTATAGGTTTAGAATTGTCTTTGCAATAAATTTCCAAAACACCTTTACTTGAAATTCGCATAAAATCAATATCCTTTATGTCCTTTTTCACTATGTTAGCATAAGCCAATGCTTTCCTTAATGATATCCGTTCCATTGCTGCATTCATCACTTTAATTATTGATAGAAAATATTTCTTGTCATTCTCTGCAGTTTCTGGAATCACTTTCTCAAACTTTTGAATTGATAAGAAAGAAATATAACTAGGATGTAGTAATTTCAGCTCAAAAACACCGAATAAAGTAATCATATCATTATCCCAGTCATCCACATTTCTAACCAACTTCAATTCATACGTTTCAGAATTATAAAACCATCTTTGAATCGGTTTTGATTGTTGAGATCCATCTATCACTTTCAATCCAGGATTTGTGACTTTCTCAAAATACTCATCACTGAAAGCATCTAAAAACTTTTCTTCACCAACATCTATATCAACTCCTTTTCTCTTCTTCTTTAATGATTGAAAATACTGCTTATCTTCTTGATCACACCTTATTTGTAAGAATGAAGTCATTCTGTTTATTCCTTTATGAAGTAACTCAACAAATAATTCTCCACGTTTAGCTTTTGAATGGTTGATCAAAGGCAATCTGTCTAATTCTTTCAAGTCTTGAACTGGCAGCTTAATAATACTTGAAGAGAAATGATAAACATCTTAAATTGCATTGACTCTTTTGATCAAGAATGCATCAAATACTTCATCATACTTCCAAGCTATGATCTTGACCTCCTTAGTGGTATCAGGAACAATCATAGCATTCAACAAATCTAAAATAGATTGTCCTTTCTGTAATACATTACGCACAAGGTCACCAGCGGATTGTGCTTTGTTCCACAATTGCTTCTGTTCCATTGATACTTGATATCCTTTTCTTTCTGTTTCTGGAAACATCTTCATCAGTTCTCTTCTTCTCTCGTAAGCAGAACTTTTCTTCTCCATTGCTTTGATCTCTTGAGGCTTCAACATCCTCGTCCTCTTTGTTATCTCCAAGTATTGAGGATTATCCATATCAAGCACAATCATCTTGTTTGTTTGTCTTTCAGTTTCTTGGAAACTTCTTACTAAGTTCCTTAATGATTCACCTTGCAATCTGTTCAATTTCTTTCGTGGATAATTACGTGACTGTAACCACATTCTGAGTGCAGTAATGCTCATATCATCAGGGTTAGGATGATGCAACTCAGATATAGATAGTTCTTCAATGTTAATGCTTTCTTGTAATGGTTCCATTCTCCATGTTCAACTACAATTTTGTTTGGATCAACAGGAGCATTGGATTTAGATGTAACATATTTTTCATATTCTTCATGAATTTGAGAAACAGTCAAACCATCAAGAAACACTCTATTGTATTTCATCTTCACTAAATAATTGTATTTTTCTTCAACATCAACAGGAACATCATCATGACTTAAGTCAATTGGAGAGAAGTGTTCATCAATATTAACATCTTGGATATCTTCATCATCCAGCACTTTATTGTACCAATTATCATCAAACTCAGACTCTATATCATCTAGAGCTCCAATGGTTTCATGAATATCATATTCTTTTTCCTCTTCTCTAGCATGTTCATCAACAATCTTTTGCACTTTGGATGATGATTCAGGTAGTACTGAAACATCAATATCATCTAATTTCCTCTTTCCTTTATCTAAAACAGGTATTCTTTCAACATCAATAGGAGTAACTTCAGAAATAATTGGTCTTTTCTTTTAACTTTTCTAAGTCTTCTTTCAATGCTTCATTTTCTTCATTTACTTTCTTTAATCTTTCTTCCATGGAATCAAATTCTATCATCATTACCTCAAAAGTCATCATATTATCATCTTGACTTTTTCTCAACTCATCTATTAACTTGTCTTTCTCTTTCATTTCTTCAATTAAACTTTCATTGACAGCTTTCAACTCTTCAATTATCTTTAATTGATTCAACTTTTCTTCATGCAATTCATTAATCTTCTTTTGTAAATTTTCTTCTTCAGTTAATGCAAACTGATCATTATGTCTACCATTTCTTCAATCATACTTGCAATTTCTTTAATAGATTGTTCTTCACCTTGATTAATTTCTTCAGTATCCTCATCATGAATTTCTTTAGTAGCTTGATCAATTTCTTGTACATCTTCATCCATTTCTTCATTCACTTCTTCAGTAGCTGAATTTACTTCTTCTGTACCATCATGCTCTTCTTCATGAGCTTCTTCAACAACATGCTCAGATTTTTCTTGTATACCAACATCATGATCTATTCCTATTCCATCACCATCATGACCACCATCATCATCATCATCATCAGAATCAGATGAGCTAGAACTATCTTCTTCATCATTATCATCATTATCTTTAGTTTCTTCATCATCATTTTCATCACTCTCTTCCTCAATAGGAAGTTCCTCTATCAAATCATTAGGATCAACAGGTTCGTCCTCAGTTAAATGATAATGATCAATAGTGATATCCACTTCATCAGTAGCAACATTGAGAATATAATCAAATAATGGAACATTCTAAGCTCCAGTAACCATTGCCAGTCTCTTATAAGATACATCAGACATATGCTCTAGCATCATAGTTTCACCACTCATACCATACACACATATGTCTGGATACTCTTCATTTGTGATCATCTGAAGAAATCTAGGATACATGAGATACTTGTTCCTAATTCCCTTTTCAAGATTAAAGATAAAACCATTTAGAATCCACTTTGACATATTGAATCGTCTATTTGTAGTCAGTGCTACAATGGGTGATGCAATGTCAATAGGGAAAGAATTCCATCTCGCACTTCGTTTTTACATGCAATGTTGGAAAATGTAGCATATAAGCTTCCAATGGTTATACACATGAGCACAAAAGAATTGTTTCTTAGGAAAATGGTCAGGATGTCCCATTTCCATGAATGTTTGTCTACACTCATCAAACGTTAGCTCGGATAAATCTTCTGGATCATTAGGTCCTAACCTCAAGGCTTGTCTAATTGAGTCTTCAGAGACTTCAATCATTCTAAAATTTGATATAAAGCCTCGGACCACTTTAGCTCCATTATCATTAACATCAACATATGCCGTGGTCCAGAACTTCTTAATCACACGTGCATAGATAATCGGTTAGTAGCACATGGCATATACGTACTTCGTCCGTAATAAAAATCTGATCATATCTTCGTATCCTGCAGCATCTTGAATATCCTCGTTTAATAGCGCAACAACATTGTGTTTCGGCTCGAACTTTAAATCAGCCATCTGCAAAATGAACAAGAAATTTAGATTTTTGAATGTTGAAAATTAACTCAATTGAAAGTTTATTGAATTTTAAGAATTTGTGTATTTTAACCAATTTTACCAACTTGCACTTGAAATTTCTAAGAATTGAACATTCTGTTCAAAATCAGAAATTCTTTCAAGTTTAGTTTCATTATGATTAACACAATTTAATTCTTAATTTTTATTTTAAAAATAGATTTAAACATGAATTTTTTTAATCAATTTTCATTATATTTTAAAAAATATGTTGAATGACAATTCATCTTCATCCTTAGTCGATGAAGATTCATCACATAATCAACTTTGATGAAAAACAGATTTTAATGCATCAATGAGATCAAAATCAAGTTTGTATTAACATTTAATCATCAATTTCAATTCATTATACTCATTTAATTCACAATCTTAACAGATTCATTAGACTAGGGTTCGTGCGCCTGAATAGGTCCGATACACCCAAATCAATCAACCTGTTAACTGAAATTTTTGAAATTTTGATCATCAACTTACATTTAGAATCGAATAATATCACTAATGCAAGACAAGATCAAAAATCAATCGAAATGAGTGAATCAGTGGTATATCGAGTGTCTGGGTTTGAGAGTGTTCTGTGTTCAGGGGAGATTTTGAAAATGAAATCTGAAAACACAAAGTGTTGTTTATATACTGAGTGAAAAATTTTTAGGCGCATGAGCACTGTTTGTGCGCATGGGCTCAGGCGCATGAGCACTATTCAGAAGCATAAGCACTGTGTAGGCGCTTTTGCACTGTTCAGGCGCATGAGCTTAGCTGAAACGGCCAATACTTAACACGTTTACACTTGGAAGCATGGGAACTGTTTAGGCGTATGGGAAGGATAGAATGCCCAACACTTAACCACATTTTCAGACTTAAGACAACTGTTTAGATGCATGACAACTGTTTAGACGCATGAGGTTGTCTGAAACATCCAACAATTGTACAAATCTTGAAAAAATCATCATGCTCCTAATCCTGGACTTATGAACACTGTTTAGGCGCATGAGATGACTTCCATGTGTCCCAACACTTGTAATTTTTTCAGATCTTCCACCTGTACACTGTTTAGACATATTAGCACTGTTCACATCCTAATATTAAAACAGTTAATCAATTTTTGACTTTAATTAGTCAAATTTGACTTTCACCCCAAATTTCACAATATACCCTCCATTTTGAACTTTTGACTTTAATTTTTATTCTTATTTGAAATTTTTAATTTTATTTTTGACCTTTTTATTTTGTTTTATGTTTTTTTTTTTTAAATTTCCCGTCATTTAGTCTCTATTTTTAAAAAAAAAATCTCATTTAACTCTTGCAAGAAGCTTTTCCATTTAAAATGTTTTTCAGGTTTATTTTTACATTACACACATGCTTGAACGTATATAGCATCATCCTTTCCATTTTCATGATTTTTTATATCTTGAAATTTGTCAATCAGTTTTCTTAGACACTGTTTTAACTCTTTTTACTCCCCCTAAACTTTTAAGTTTGATAAAACTTAGAAGTTTAATGAATTATGTCACATGAAGAGCATACTAATCATTGTTAAATTGCCTGCACACAGAAAACATGCAAAAATTAAAATGAAAGTAGAATAAAATCCTAATATTCACAATGAATCATGTCTGCAGTGAGATCATATTAGCAGTGATCAAGCACATTAAAATAAAAAAAATGATGGATAGTCACAGGTAGTGATTAAATCCTGATCAAGTATGTTCCAAGTCAGCATTTCTGCAACAAAGAAGACACTAAATCTAAGGACAGAAAATGAGTGCTTTTGGCTAGGTACTTAGTACACTTACTTTTTCATTCTTGGATTGTTTAAGTACAATTAGATATGACATTATGCAGTCGCATTTAGACTTAGAGAGGTTAATTCTCATAAAGATATGCAAGAAGTCACTATTCTCAACTTGTTAACCTGACATATACTATAACCAGATCTCATTTGGGTTTGTGCACATTGGCATCTTGTTACATCAGTGAGAATATCCAGGTCTGTAACATTACAAAAAAGGATATTCATCACTTCAGGTCTATGATGACTCATAACAGAGAAGTGTTAGATGCATTAAATAATAGAGCTCAATGGTTATTCATATCGCCATCAGGTGTGAGATTATGTCTTAACAAACAATCAATTTGAGAAATCAACACTACTCATTAGTGCTAAAATAGACAGACATAAATACATGAGTGATTTAGTTTAATCACAAGAATTTACTTTTTCAGTATAATTTCATGAGCTTACCTGCACATCAGATCTGATCATGTCAGACTGTAGTCGTAAGCGAAGTATGTAACTGATCATACTAATGTACTATCATTTCTCACGTATTGCAAAACAAATTCATTCCTATATAATTAATAAGGAAAGACACTATTTTTAAGATTTTTGGTTTCTTATTTTTATCTTTTGTGTTTCAATTTTCTATTTTTTGTATTTGGCTTTTGTTTTTCTAAAAAAAACATGCACACACAAAAATAAAATCAGGCAATCAACTTTGACAGGTTCTCTGACTGTGTCCTATTCATATAAGGGAGGGTTCTGATCTCAAACCGTCCTGGTAAGAAGGCTTTAGTAAAAAGGTCGGCCAACTGTTTTTCAGTAGCAATTTGAATCAGAATGTTTAAACCTTTTTCAGAGTTATCTCTGAGAAAATGATATCGAATTTCGATATGTTTTTTTAGAATGTTGGACAGGATTAGCTGTAATGAACATAGCAGCTGTGTTATCAATGTAAATAGGTGTTTTAAGAAAGTTGAACCCGTAATCCAGCAGTTGGTTTTGTAACCAGAGGATTGAGAACATCCTACTAAAGCAGCAATGTACTCAGCTTCTGCAGTAGAAACAGGACATTTGTTTGTTTCTTGCATTACCACGTGACTATTCTGGTCCTAGAAATTGACCACCACCTTGTTGATTTTCTATCTTGACAACATCCGCCATAATCACTATCGTTATACCCATGTAACTCGAATTTCCTTCGTAAGGATACCATAGCCCTAAAGCGGTTTACCTTTGAGATACCTGAATATTCTTTTGACAATAATTAAGTGGGATTCTTTTGGGTCTGATTGATACCTTGCACAGACACAAACAGCATACATAATGTCTGGTCAGATGCAGTGAGATACGTCAAGAAACCAATCATCGATTGTATAATGTTTGGTTACTGATTTTCCTTCGGATCAGGCTCAATCTTGGTGTTCCATCAGTTGGAGTTCTAATTGACTGACAATCTAGCAGCTTAAATTTCTCAAGAGTTTGCGACGAACTTCTCTTGGTTGATAAAAATACCATCTGCAGATTGCTTAACTTGTAGTCCCAAGAAAGAAATTTATCTCTCCCATAGAAATCATCTGAAATCAAGATTTCATGATTTCTTCGAATTCATAGCACATTTTTGGACTTGTGGAACCAAATATGATGTCATCGACATACACTTGTACACATAAGAGATCATCAGCATCCTTCCTTATGAATAAAGTTGGATCGATTTTCCCACGCGTGTATCCTTGTTAGATTAAGTGTTGTGACAATGTCTCATACCAGATTCTAGGGGCTTGATGTAGACCATATAAAGCTTTGCTGAGCTTGTACACACGATGTGGATATTGTGAATCTTCAAAACCCGGAGGTTGCTTTACATACACATCATCGGTGATCGGACCATACAAAAATGCACCCTTTACGTCCATTTGATACACTTTAAATTTCATGAATGAGGCATAAGCCAGGAAGACACGAGTAGATTCAAGTCTTGCAACTGGAGCAAATACTTCATCATAATCAATACCTTCTTCTTGAGTGTATCCTTGTGCAACTAATCTTGCTTTATTTCGGATAACAATTCCTCTATCATCAGTTTTATTTTTGAATAACCATTTTGTGCCAATAGCATTTTCTCCTTCAGGTAAATCCACCAGATTCCACACTTCTTGTTTGCGGAACTGTAATAATTCTTCTTGCATAGCCTCGATCTAATCATTGTCCTTTAATGCTTCGGAAATGTTTTTAGGAACAATTTGAGAAAGAAAGCAAGAGTATAAGCATACGTTTGCTTGTTCTGATTTACTTCTCATCATTCTCTCACTCAAAGGACCAATAATCTGAGATGTTGGATGGTTCTTGTGAATACGAGATGTCAGAATCTCATCTCCTTAAACATGAACATCTAGATTGGATTGATTCAAGTTGGAAAGATGATGCAATTGGCTTGAAGAATGCGGATTGAAATTGGGAACTTAAGTCGGTGAGTTGATAAAGTAATCAAGATTACCGGAATCAACTACATCACCAGAAATAGATGACGTTCCATACTCAGGTTGTACAATTTCTGTAACATCATTAGGAATTGGTTATGACACATCTTGGTTTTGTGAATCAGAATGATCATTATCTTGATGAGACTGATCATCATTATTAGACTGAAAAATAGAATCTCTAACAAAAGAAAAGAAGGGATAGTCTGGGCTTGAATCATCTGCATCATCAGAATCCGAATTATCACTGAATGAACTGAGATCTCCTTGAATTTTCTTTTCACCTGTAGAATCAAGCAAGTTAGATTGATTAACAAGTTGGATTGAAAAGAGTTTGACAATGAATCTAAATCAAATAACCATGCAGGACCATTGACACTGGATGGAAAAGAGTTTTCAAGAAATTTAACATTGAATGTTTCAACTATAACATTAGTCCTAGAGTTATAAACTTGACAGGCCTTTGAAACAGATGAATATCTAACGAAAAATCCATCATCAGAATCATAACTGGACAACCAAAAGATTTAAGAAAATCTATGTTTGGTTTCCTCCTGCCAAACATTAACTCATATGGAGTTTTCAGTTTGTCTTTAACAATTACGAATGGTTCTGAACAAAACATGCAGTTGATATTGCTTCATCCCAGAATGTGATCGGAATTTTAGCATCGGCTAACATGGATCGTGCTGCTGCTTCAATCAATGTTCGGTTCTTCCTTTCAGCAACTCCGTTTTGTTGAGGAGTTCTGGGAGCACTGAACTGATGAGCTATTCCTTTCTCTGTACAAAACATGTCAAGAGTTAGATTTTTGAATTCCGTCCCATTATCACTTCTAATTATTTTACTTTTTGTTCAAGTTGATTTTCTACTTTTGATAAATTCTTTTATTAATTCAGCTGTTTCAGATTTAGCATTAGAAAGAAAACCCATGAAAATCTTGTATAGTCATCAATGATACTAAATAGTAAGATTTTCTTCCAATACTCTTCGCGTTGGTTGGTCCAAAAAGTTCCATATGCAACAACTGAAGGGTTTTGGAATTTGAGTTTATCAGCTTGGACTTATAAGACGCTCTGTGCTGTTTCCCTTTAAACATGCTGAGCATAAATCAGTTGTGGCAAACTTCTTTGATGGAAGGCCATAACATGATTTCCCGCTACAAGCTTGTTCATATTCTTGAAGTTGAATGTTCAAGACATCTATGCCAAAGCTGGCTTTCATCATTTGATGCTTTAGCAAAGAGACAAGTTGTGTTCTGTAGAAGAGTCCACTTGAGACATATCCAGTTTGTATACATCTCGGTCTCTGACAGCTTTAACAACCACGCAATCCTTGCTTATCTGAAATCCTGGTTTCAAGATATAACAAAAGAATCATCAAAAAGTACAGAGTAGGATTTATCACAAATTTGGGATACGCTTAACAAATTAAAGTTCAACTGTGAACAGAAGTTGACTTTATCAAAGCTTATAATCCCATTGGATACTGTTCCTTCTCCGGTTATTTTTCCTCCCACATCACCACCAAAGGCGACATGCATTCCATCTTTTAACTTAAATTCTTGTAATAAGGCCTGATTGCCTGTCATATGCCGGCTACACCCGCTATCCACATACCAAGTATTGATTGGTCTTCTTCGGGCGTACCTGCAAAAAAAACTTTAAGTTGAATTATCTACCCAAGCCGAAATGGTCTTGGGTTTTCCAAACTTGTCAACAATAGTAAATTGTTTAAAGTGAAGTTTGTTGACATCAGGTTTATTCTTTATGAATTTACCAATTCTGTTATTGTAACAAAATTATGCTTGTTTGAAAATTCATGCTTTTTGACTGACCATTGTTTGAAAATCTTTTATTTTCAAAACTTTTGTTATTAATTCTCACTGACCTTGGAATGAAATTATCATTGAAGTATTGTTTAGGTCTCACTGAATTATTTCTTTTGAAAGAGTTCAAACCTAAGGAGGGTTGGTGTGTTAATCTTTGAAAATCAACAATTTGGTTTCTTTTATATTGCGGATTACATAACCTTTGCTTACTGTTGGTGGTCAAATCCTCTCCTCTGTGGAATTCTTTCTAAAGTAACAATCTTTAGTGTTGTGAGTTTGCTCATCACAGTAGTACATATTTGTTAAAATAACACTCTGAAGTTGAGTGATTTCTCATATCGCAAATGTGACAGTATTTGTTAAAAAAAACATCCAGACGTTTTGTGATTATACATGTCACATATGTTACAATACCTCTGTGGAGTCTTGAATAATTGCTTATTAACCTTTGACGTTGACGCAACATTAGAAACTTGGTTACTTTTAGGTGTCAAAGAGTTAATTTGTTGTTTTTGATTTGAAGAATTATGCTTTTGATTTGAACCACTTTTCTTTTGCACAATTTGTTTTTGTTTTTTGAACATGAATTTCATTCTTGTTTTCCTTAGATACAAATCTTTTAGCTACAGTGGGAGTCTTAGAATCTGAACCCGTTTTCAGATCAGAGGTTGATTTGTTCTTAGAATTTTCTTTAACATCTTGAATGGAGTCCACATTCATAAACCAGCAGATACAATTTAATTGGCTTTAATTTTGTTGCTTATTTGTTTCTTTTTTGTCTTTTTCCTGAATTTTTATTTGTTCATTTTTAGCTTTTTTTTTTTTTCTTCTGGTTCCTTGATTTTGTAGATCAGTTTTTGGTTTAGATTGAACATCCTCAGTTGAAGATTCTTTTTCACATTCTTTCTTTTTCTGGTCTTTTTCCATTTAATGAATTCTGGGTTTTTTAGACCAATGAATTTGAATCTTCTGATGTTTCTTCATCATTTTTGTTTTGAAATTTGAGTTTTGGTTATTAGATATTAATATTCACTTCCTCCAAACTGACTCTTTAGGAACAAAAACTTTCTTTGTTTTAGGCTTCGGTTCATAAGATTTTACTTTAACAGGATGACCATTTTTTATCTTTTCGTTATCTTTTTCTTCAATTTTCACATTTGTTTTCTCTTCTTCATCAGACATCTTGGTCTTGTTTTGAAAAGCTTTTAATTTTGCCTTTGTTTCTGGAGAGTGATCATGAGTGTTAAAATTTTCTGGTAAGTATTTGTTATTGATTCAGGCATCGGTTCATGAGTGAAACCCAATCCTGCCTTTTGTTTATCTTTTCGTTCATTTACCAGCTTTTCCACAATGGTTTTAGAACTTTTAACTTTGGTGAGATCACTTGAGTTTTGCATGAGCTATCTTCTCCAGTTCAATTTTTTGTCATCTCTTCAAGTTGTTTTGATACAATTTCAAGTTCTCTTAGAGTTTTGTTCAAGAATTTTGAAGAGAGATAATCTTTTCGTCAGATACTTTTATCATTTTTTAAGTTTGGTATGCATTAGTTCTTCTTGCTTAAGTTTTTCACAAATCTTGTAAGAATAATTTCTGTAGTATTCTACATGCTCGAAGCAAGACTTTGTGCATAATTTTTCTCTGACTTCTGATGGAATTTCAGAATATTTAGGAGGGGACATTTCAGAGTTAGAGCTTTCAACCTTTGGTTGATCAGATTTTGCCATCAATGCAACTTCCTCTGAATCTTCCTTGGGATCAGACTATCACTCCAGTCATAATCCTCTTCCTTGTTCTCAGAGTTTCCATCATCTTTTGGATCATTAAATTCAGACCAATCTTCTTTTTGTATTTCTGCAACAAGAGATAAATTGGAGGTTAAATCAGCAGTAAATTGCTCAGCGTATGCACTCCAATCATAACCATCTTTAATATTAACAAGAGCTTTCTTGGGCTCCTCTGATGATTTAGAATCATCTTTCAATTCTGGCATTGGTAGGCTTTGATAAGGTTTCTGAAATGTCTTCTGTGAAGATTGCTGAAACCTTTGATTACTTGAGCTTGATTGGCCATTTCCTCCTTTATTCCTTGGAGCTTTGCACTCTCTAGAGAAGTGACCATAGCTGTTACAGTTGAAACACCTAGATTTGGACTTATCAAATCCAACAGACTTGTTTGCACTCGGCTTGTAGTTTCTGTTGACATACGAGTGTTTCTGAGTCCTGTAAGCTATCATAACCATTTGCCAGTTGAGATCCATTTCTTTAACATCGTCTGGATCCATTTCAAACAAATCCTGCAAAACAAAATCAAGTTGAGTTAGATGACTACCTTGATAAGCTTGAAAGCTTGCCATAAATGCAGTAAAAGCAGTTTTAGACTCTTCATCCTGTAATAGGATGTTTATTACATCGTTAACTTTGCTAGTTTTAGCAGAGTTAGCTGATGGAGTCTCTGCTTGAGATTTAGAACTTTTAGGCATAGGAGGAGATTGAGGTTGATTCTGAGTTGTATAGGCAGGAGCACTTGTGTAAGTGGAATCAGTGAAAAACCCTGCGCCAACGAATAGATCACCCTCATCTTCTGGTGAAGTTTCATTCTTAGCCATGAATGCATTCTCCACAGTACTTACTGGAGAAGCAACATATTTATATTGTGACATCGAAGCTGCTCTGTCATTGTTTCTAGAACTTTCATCAATTTCAACAGATTCTATTTTAGCAATCAAGAGATCAAGATCCATTGGGAATTTCTCAGTATGCTTTAACAGAGTGACTGTTTGCTTCCATGAAGATGGAAGAGCATTGAGAAGCCTGTAGTTAAGACTTTTAAATCATTCTTGATGCCTGCAGTCGACATCTCAGTTGTCAGTTGAACAAATCTGTTCATCATCTGATTGATTGTTTCACCAGATAAATGTTCAAAAAGTTCTAATTGTCTCTTTAATTTTTGCTTTTTCAGATCCTGGATCTCCTTTCCACCTTCACATATTATTTTTAATGCCTTATACATGGTATATCCCGTCTGATAACCATCAAGCCTTGTAAGGACTTCAAGTGGCAGTCCTTTGCACATCAAAGAATAAGCTTTTATATCATTTTTAACTTTCCTGAGATCATCACCCTGTAATCCATCTTCAGGATATGGTTCCTGAGAGTCTTTAGTGTAAACAAACCTCTATCAGGACCATCTGAAGTTATAGGAATATGAGGTCCTTTTTCTATTGATTTCCATAGATCAGTATCAATAGAGTTCAAGTGATGTTTTAATCTCAGTGACCAATTCTTGAAATCTGCTCTATTCTTCAGCTTGGGAACTCTGTTCTCTGAGTCTCTGATTTTATACCATTTTTAGTTTTTGATTTTTAAAGAAATTGTTTTTGTTGTTTTTAATGTTTTGAATTAAAACAATGAATTGAAAATATTTTTGGATTTTTTAAGTTTCTGAAAATTTTAAAAATTTTCTAAGTGTTGAAGCTGATGCGTCCAAATAGTGGTAAAGCACCCAAACAGTTGTGATACTTCCTTTGACTTTGACTTTGAAACGTCCAAGGGTTGCCTTAGAAAATTCCAAAACGCCCAAGTTGAAATGCGTTTGAACAGTAAAACGCCTGAACAGTTGTCAGACGCCTGGGTGCAAAAACGCCAAACAGTTCAAAAACGTCTCAACAGTTTAAATGCGCCTGAATTCCTTAGATTGTCAACTTCCAAAGTGTCCCAACAGTTGAAACGTGTCCTAACCATAGAAAACACCTAACTGAAAAAACGCTCAACAGTGGAAAGCGCCTAAACAGTTGTTATGTGCCTAACACTTAGGCAATTTTCAGCAGTGTTTTTGACCTAATGCACCACATTCATTAGTTTCTATGAACTTAAATTTTCTAAATCCTTCAAAACTTGATAATTGATCTGAAATCCTCAAATTATGTAGGAAATTGATCAATAATCAATCCTTCAACTTCAATGTCTTCATTAACAACCAAAATTGATATTTTGATTCAAGAACAGGTTCGACAAATGAAGAACAGGTTCGAAGAGATTTTTGCTCAAATTCACTGATTTTGAACGAATTGTACTGCTAATTGTGAATTAAATCATGTTCCTGATGATGAAACACAACTGAATTCAACAATTCATACAATTATACGACTAATTGTTTATCAATCACAGATTCAAGTGATTTTGAGAGTTTGACAATTGAAGAACTTCAGTCACTGAACCGAAAGCTCTGATACCATTTGATGAGCTCAAAATGGATCGATCTGTGATGATATATGAACACAATTCAATCTGAAACACACAAGTATTCAATTCAACACAAGAAATCAACAAAAATTCATAGAGTTTCGTTGATTAGAAGCATAGAAGAATACAAAGTTAGAAAGCAGTTACAATACTTCTCAATACTAAAACCTACTACCTACACCATACATATCTATGCTATTTATACTAATCAAGAAAACAAAGGAACATATTTACATAAAAAGTCCCTATACTATGACAAAAATGTAAAAGACACACAAAGACAAATGTTAATTTCAAAGAAGCATCTACACTTGCGTCACTTAAATTCCCAGAAAGAATTGAGTTCCCCCATGGCACTCATTTAAATATATTCTTCATCAGCCTCTCAATCTTTGCAGAGCTTTGGATTAGTTAACCCAAAGTTAATGTCATCTACATATACTTGAACCAGCTTTAAGTCATTCCCTATTCCTTTGCTGAAGAGAGTTCCATCTATAGTTACCCCTCTTATAACCATGTGACAGAGACACTGAGATAGTGTCTCATACCCTTTCTTGGAGCTTGGTGCAGTCCATAAAGAGCTTTTATCAAGCTTGTAGACATAGTCAGGGATCTGGGTTTGCAAAGCCAGGTGATTGTTTGACATACACCTCTTCATCAATCACCTCATATAGAAAAGCACACTTGTCATCAAGTTGGTGGACCTTGAAATCCTTGGATGCAGCAAAAGCTAGGAATATTCTTACAGCTTCAAGTCTTACCATAGGAGCAAAAACATCTGTGTTGTCAATTCCCTCTTCTTATGTGTACCCTTGAACAACTAGTCTGGCCTTGTTCTTGATAACAAGTCCTCTATCATCCTTCTTGTTTCTAAAAACCCACTTGGTTCCTATGGTAGTCTTCCTATGAGGAAGAGGACATAGGTTCCAAACCTTTTATCTTTTGAATTGAGTAGCTCCTCTTTGCATTGCTTCAACCCAACTTCCATCTTCAAAGCCTCATCAACTTTCTTTGGCTCTATCTGAGACAAGAAGCAAGGAGTATAGACAAACATTTTGTCATGGGTTTGTCCTCTTGTTTCTCCCCCTGTATCAACATTTCTAATGATGTTTGTTTGGGGGTGTGACTTGTGATCCTGAGTTGAGGGATCACAACAAGTTGATTGGAACGATCTAAATTAGAGAAATTCAGATCTGGCAGTGAAGTATCACCCACCACATCAGCACACTTATCAAGAGAGACTTGATCCAATGAGTGTGTCACATCATTTATGTTCCTTCTATGGAGTGGTTATCAACATCAAGAAATTCTTGAGCACTATCACCACCTCCATTTCCTCCTACATTAAAGCTCCTTCATTTAAGTTTTGAACCTCTGAGCTGGAATTCGAAGGCATCTCAGATGTATCAGCTAAATTTGTCATGTTTGTGCTGATAGGATCTTCACTTGCAATGTTAGTTACCACTGGAGTTGAAGTAGTATTCTTGCTTGGTCTTCTCAGCTCAAATTTTGGGTCAGGATATCCTATTGATAAGTTACCCATAGATCCTGAAACATTCTCACAAGACTTGTTAAAACAGTTGGTAACTAAATCAAGATCAAATAGCTAATCCAGACCAGAACCTTTCACACTGGGAGTGTGCTCATTGAAGGTCCACATTGGCTGACTCCTCAACTACTCTAGTTCTGAGATTGTATACTCTATAAGCCTTAGCTTGGGAAGAGTATCCAATAAAGTGTCCATCATCTAATTTCTCAGAAAACTTGGCTACCTGATCTTTGGTATTCAAGATGGGGCACAGGGACTCCAAATGACCTGAGGAAACCAATGAAAGGTCTCTTTTTGTGCCACAGCTCATAAGGAGTCTTACCATGAGTCTTAACTACTAAAAATCTATTCTACATATAGCAGGCTATGTTAAAAGCTCTGCCCAGAAGGTGATAGGCAGTTTAGAGTCAGACAACATAGTTCTTGCAGTATCAATAAGTGTCTGTTTCCTCTCCTCAGCAACACCATTTTGCTGAGGAGTCCTGCTAGCACTGTATTGTCTTGTAATACCCTTTCATCACAAAATGTATCAAGGATTTGGTTCTTAAATTATGTTCCTTGATCACATCTTATGGTCTTGACCTTGTGATCAGATTGATTCTCAATTTTTAGAATGAAGTTCTTCAAGATCTCAGCAGTCTCATCCTTAGTTTTAAGGAAAAAGACCTAATGAATCTTGTGAAATCATCTATGATCACTAAACAATATGAGGTCCTTCCTAGACTCATTACACTAGTGGGGCCAAAGAAATCCATATGTAATAAGTGTAGGGGAGTAGTGATAGAGTTCCTTTCCTTTGGCTTGTGAGACACCTTGTGTTGCTTTCCCTTTCAGGCATGCAACACAGTGGTCATCACTTGTAAACTCTTTCTCTGGTATTCCAGTTAACAAATCATTCTTATTTAGTTTATTCATGTTCTTAAAGTTAACATGGCACATTCTTTTATGCCAGAGGAAAGACTCATCACTATTTACTTTAATAGAAGCAAGAAACTTCTCCTGATGAGGAAGATGTTCTCCTGCAAGTCCATCTTGTACATGTTCCCTTTTTCTGGGGCTCTGAGCAGGATATGCTCTTGAGGAATGACCACCTCGGGCTCAAGAACAATGCACCCATGCTCAGGAAAGAGCATGTTGTGTTTCTGATCATAAAACCAGGATACACTCAGTAGATTGTACCCAAGCCCCTTGACAAAATTTACTTTTCAATAGTGAGCTTACCATTTGTGACCATGCCCCCTTCCTGTAATGTAAGCTCCAGTATCTCCTCCAAAAGCAACTGGTCCCTCCATCAATTTTCTCAAAATTTTAAAGCAGAGAACCATTGCAATCATGTGCCTGTGCCTGGAACAACCACTATCAATGATCTATACATTTCTCTTAGTCTTTAGCTATTCCTGCATAAAAAGAAGTGGTTAGTCATATTTGGAAACCCAAGCCTCATTGGTCTTGGGCTTTTCAAATTGATCTAAAGATAATGTAACAGTAACTGATCCTATGTTCAAGCTTTGAGGATCATTAGCTGTTGTTGATGAAGAACTTTCAGTCACCAATCTTTCATCATCTTCCATACATCTTTGAAGATTGGACTTGACCTTCAACACCTCTAAGTTTAACACTTGTGAAGTTTTGGAGACTTTGACCTTCGGAAGATCTTGCTTTCACTGCAGCAGGCTTCAGTACTTCGGAAGCATTCCTTTCTTCTGAGACCAATTTTCTTTGAAGGCTAGTTTTCACTTGTCTTCTTTTTCACCTTGTAGCTTTGAAGGAAAAAGATTTTCCTTATGAAGCTAGCTTTTCCTTCTTCTTCACAGAAGTTTTCTCTTGATCTTGTGGATAGTACTTTCAGGAATGTAGATGCAATCCTTAGCAAGATGAGAAGTACTACCACATATGATGCAGTCCATTTGCTTCCTTTGGGAGTCTTCTTTTGAGAGGAAGACTGAACTTGATCACTTTCCACCTCCATCTTCATCTTCATAGATGATACAGCAAGCTTCTTAAGGAGAGTCCTGCTCTTGGTACTGGATGGTTCAGGCTGTGTAGCAGTGGTACACAACTGATCAGTCTTCTTCTTTACTGGAATGATTTGGACCTGAACTAGAACTCTGGTACTAGAGTTCATACTTGAGTCTTCAACCTTTACCACTTCAAACCCTGCAGAGATAAACACTTGTTTCTGCTTAGAGTTGAAAGTGGCCTTGATTTCTTGAGCCTTCTTTGACTTTATCTTGGCTATCCTGATCAAGTTCTTCCTTGAGACTTGGTCATCCCAGCTTCTTCTCTCTCTAAGGAGAATAGTGACCCTTCTTAGGATGGTCTTCTTCACTCTTCTAGACACATCCTTCACTATCTCCTCCTTATCCTCTTAAAAAATGGGGTCTATAAGGGGAAGCCATCTTCACAAGTTCCATACCTTGCAGATCTTACAGATAAAAGTGTGTGTTGAGGAGCTATCTCAGTAGATCCTAGTCCCTTCTTATTCTGATAACAAACTTGTGCATGCAGGGATGAGGATATCATGTTCTTGAAGGTCTCTTCTTTAAGAACAATTTTTCTGCCCTGGCTTTGCTGATCACAAGCTCAGCCTAGCATTTAGTTAACTTAGTGATGAGATCTTTTATCTAAGTCCTATAGTTGGTGTGTTCATGCTTTAGAGTTGAAATGGTTTTCTCTAAATCTTCTATTTTTAGTTTGTAATCATTTTCAGCTCTTTTGAAATCAACTTTTAAGATATTTAAGGACTCAAGATCAGATCTCATCTCTAAGTTATAGGACCTATATTTATTGACTTTAGCAATACATTCAGGTGTACAGAGATGTTCCAATACCTTGGCTTCATCATGATCTGCCATAAGTGCTTTGTCTGGAGATGCATCCTCCACTTGAAAGCTCTAGTCAAAGCCTCCTACTTTAACAGCAACTACCACTTGCTGCTTGGGCTTCTCATTCTGGTGAGCTCCTTCAGTGTAGTTTGGCCTGGTTTGTGCTTGGCCACTATTTGTTTTTAGTGCCTTGCACTCTCTGGCAAAGTGTCCCATTTGGTTACAGTTGTAACTTCACCTTGCTTTTGTCCAACCCAAACTTTCCACTGGATATATTGCTAGGAAACTTCCTCCCAGTCCTTTTGTAGAACTTCATGGCTTTGTGAGTGATAGAGCCATCTGCTAGACTATTTCCGTATACTCTAGATCATCTGGATGGATACAATCTAGGTCTTCAAGAGTGAAGAGAAAGTTGCATGTGCTTTCATCAGAAGACACAAAGGCTTGTGAAGAGCTTATGTCTTGGAATGGGCTTCCATGGATGTAGCTCTCTCTTGGTGTCTCCGGGAAGGTGATGAAAGGACCCTTCTGTGAGTTGTCAGGGTAGCAGATGAGATGATACTGTGGTTCTCTGTGATCCTTTTCAACCACATGAAGGGCTGAACTCTGTTAGATGCTGGAGTTACCTGATGAATTTTGCATGTTCATCTCCATCTGGTAGCCACTGAGGATACCATACAACTCGTGAGAGTGAGGGTCTTGAGGTTTTCAGTCCTGTTAATGACCACACAATAGTGTGTCCATCGTCTGGGAAGAGAGGACATGAATTCCTCATAATATCCTTGTTCTCAAGAGTTACTCAAATATCCACTAGAGTATCCATAATCTTAACATACCTAAAGTACTGTTAAGTCATGGTTTCACTTGTTTTGAAGGTGAAGTTCTCAACCTGCTACTTCAAGAGATCCTTCTTGTTCTTTTTAGCTTCATGGACCCCTCATACATCAGCTTCAGTGCATCCCACAGTTGCTTGGCAGTCTTGCACTTCTTGAAGCCTCTATAGATAGAGTTTGGAAGAGCAATTGGAGGGCGGTCATGGCCTTCTGATCAATGTCTATCTTTTTCCAGTCTTCATCAGAATAATCAACCACTTCCTTTCGTATCATACAACACCACCAGCAGCAGCTGAAGGGGTGGATAGTACATAAGGTCCAAAGACAACTAATGCCCATATCCTAGAGTCCTAAAACTTGATGAAGCCTTCCATTCTTGGCACCAAGTGTGAAGTCTTTAGGAGTGATCAGTTGAGACTTAGTCATAGTACCAGTTTCCATGTCAGCCTTGGTGATAGCTGCCATTTGAGATGTTAAGTATTTTATGAGTCTGAAAGGATTAAAGATGGTGAGATCTTATAATCAAGAGCCTAAATTGATCTGATACCAATTGTAGGACCATGTGAAGGGTGGTCAATACAATCAGTCTCACAAAGAGGAGAGTTTTAGAACACTTAACAGATCAAATGGGAAACCGGATTTGTTTAAGATGATACTAAGAACACAAGTAAGTAATGAGACAGAACTAAGAACACAAATAGAGAAGTATGGTTTTCAAGGATGTTGTATATTTCTCTCAAGTTCTATTACAAGTGTTACAAAGCATAAAAGAATTACAAGGACCTGAGACACTTTATACTACATCCTACAACCATCAATACTTAGAAAGATAGTTGGAAAACATTAATCTAGACAACAAGATCAATGTAGAGTCAAAAGGCAGATTGCCTTTTGACTAGTGACTATGACATGCCATAACTCACATCCTTTTCTAATATAAAAAGTTTACAGGTACAATAGTAGGAAGTTACTGACAAAGACTTTAATCTATAGTTTACAAAAGTATGGACTTTTCACCAACTTATAGAAGTTGGTGAGTCTTCAGAGTTGCAGTGGATGGTGTGTCAGCTTTATGAAAAAGTAGATCGGAGAAAGCATGTGTTCTCTGTCTTCGAAAGAAATCAGTCTTCATAGCAAATTAGCTTCGAAAGACTTGTCTCTGAAGCTTTGGAAGACTTCATCTTTGGCTTCGGAAGATTTGGATTTGGCTTCGAAAGATTTTACACTTAGAGTATTTTTCTGTGAAGAGTGTAAAACTTCCGAAGCAACTTCTACCTTGAACGTTCAGTGCATGCATGCAGGAAGACCCTTGGTTGTTTTGGCTTCTTTGGTTGCATCAGCCTTATAATATTCTAATATTACCTTACAAATACATATTATTTTTATTGTTTACAAATAGTATTATGAATTTTTTTTCACCAAATAACAGTTGTAATGTATCTTCATTTATAAATGTCTTATTTCATATAATTTGAATTTTATAGGTATACGTATGCATGATAATAATAGTCGACCTTCTTCATCCACGAATTCAAAGGTTTATAACACAAGACATAATGAATCCAGCAACACAGGTTATTCAAATCATAAATCTGTAAGAAGATCCATTAACTTAATGGATATTCCAACTTTACGATCACAGATGAAGATGAACGTAATCATGTACAACTTATCCAAGATTGCTACTCTGGTCGATCACAAGGTATTATCAAACTTCATAAATTAAGATGAATACCTAATATTAATCAATTAATATAAAAAAACAATTTAATTATCTTTTATTATAAATTGACAGATATTTGGATCATGATGATCAAAATCATGTTTGTCCTAAATGCCATGAAAACTGTGGAAAGGTGAAACATTAAAAAGTGAACAAAGCAAGGCTAGAGGAAGCTACTCTCTTTGTTGTTATTACGGAAAAGTCATGCTTCCAGATTTAATGATGCTTCTGCAAATTATAAAGATCTTTATAGTGGATTTGATTCTAAAGGGAAGCATTTTGTGAAAAACATAAGACGTTCCAACTCAATGTTCTCTTTAACGTCCATGGGTGGAAAGGTTTATTCGTCAATTAATAGGGAAAATGCTCCATTTGTATTTAGGCTTAGCGGTGAAAACTATCATAGTATTAGGAGTCTTTTACCATCATATGGAACAAGGCCAAAATTCTCTCATTATATATTTATGACACTGACAATGAAGTTTCAAACAGACAAGGTGCTTTAGGTATGTCCGACAACGGGGTTATAATTATATATTTTTCATTACATTAAATTTTTGTAATTTATATAGTTATTTAACTCTAATCTTACGTTATGTGTTTAGTCAATCCAACGTTTTGTCGACATCGACTTCAGATATGCTTGATCGTCAGATCATTGAAGAGTTAACGTCTATGTTAGATTCGCATAATCAATTGGTTAAATCTTACAGAATGGTTCGAGACTGTTTTCAAAAGAATCCCCATGCGAATCTACGCTTGTGCCTTATTGCCAAAAGAAACCATGATGGTAGAACTTATAATATGCCAACTGCTTCTGAAGTGGCTGCTTTAATAGTTGGTGATTTGACAATTCATTTGAAAGTAGAGACATTATTGTCAAGACCAGATCAGGTACTTTACAACGTATTAGTGAACTCCATCCTTCATATCTCGCACTTTAGTATCCTTTGGTTTTTCCATACAGTGAGGATAGTTACAGGCTAGGCATTCCTCACACGAATGTCTTAGAGTCAAGCAATTCAAAAGAGGACACGTTAACAATGAGGGAGTTTTTTAGTTTACCGGATCCAAGATAGAATGGCTGGATTCTCATTAAATTTTAAATGGTAGAAGACTTTTTCAACAAATTTTGGTTAATGTGTATACAATGATTGAAAGTGAAAGACTATTTATATACACAATCAACAAAAGACATTAAGATGTGAGTCTCATGAGAAAATACATTCAGCAAAAATTCAAGGAACTGTAGATGTCTCAACACTCAGTCAACGTGTTATACTACCTTCATCTTTTACCGGTGGTGAGCGTTACATGTTGCAAAATTATCTAGATGCCATGTCGCTATGTAGGTGGTATGGATATCCTAATTTTTTATAACAATAACATGCAACCTTAAATGGGCGGAGGTTAAAAGATTTCTTAAAAACACCACCCTTAAACCAGAAGATAGACCTGATATTTTGTGTAGAATATTTAAAATCAAACTTGATTCCATGATAAAAGACTTAAAGGAAAAATCAATACTCGGCAAGGTTCAAGCAGGTATGTTATTCCTATATTTTGTGCTTCACATTCATATTGCTATGATTTATTAATATTTGAATGTTTTATAAAATTTATCCAATTTACTTTTACTATACTCTTTACTTATTACCTTTTTTTTTCAATTTTTTAGTTGTATACACAATAGAGTTCCAGAAACGTGGTTTGCCTCATGCACATGTATGCCTTTTTATGCATGCCGATCACAAACTTCCAACGGTTGAACATATCGATCCATTTTTTTCTTCTGAAATACCAGACCAGAATGATGATCCGGAACTATATTCTTTGGTTAGCGAGTTCATGATTCATGGCCCTTGTGGGTTAGAAAATATGAATTGCCCATGCATGATTGACAGAAAATGCTCTAAAAACTTCCCCAAAATAATTATTGCCCAAACATGCATCGACTTTGATAGTTTTTTGCTTTATAGAAGACAGAATTCGGGTATTTTTGTAGAAAAATCTGGTGTCAAATTGGATAACCGAAGTGTTGTTCCATACAACAAAATTCTATTAAAAAGATATCAGGCACACATCAATGTGGAGTGGTGTAATCAAGCTGGCTCAATCAAATATTTGTTTAAATATATTAACAAGGGTCATGATAGAGCTACTGTTTGTTTTGTTTTGTGTAATGAAGAAAGTGTGAAAGATCGTTCAATTGATGAAATAAAAGAGTACGACAACTATCGGTACATATCTGCATGATGCAGTTGATCATATCGACAATGTGTTAGAAAAAACTTCTATTGCTGCAACGATGTTCATTGAGTGGATGAAGTGCAAAGATATTACTCCCAAGCCCGTAATCTAAATTATGTTGAATTCCCTACAAAGTTTGTGTGAAAGGCGGACACACACACTTGGGTACCAAGAAAGAAAGGGTTTTCAATAGGTAGAATATACTCAGTCTCACCTTCACTTGGAGAAGCTATTATCTAAGAATTTTGTTAAACAAGGTCAAAGGTCCAAAATCATTTGAGGAAATTAGAACAGTTAATGGTTATTCATATCCTACATTTAGAGATGCATGTTTTGCACGTGTCCACATGACCACTGATTTCTTCTCTTGACATCTTTAAAGAAGCTTTGAGCTTTTTGATCTCATCATCCTTTTCTTTCATATCAGCTTCAAACTTGGCTTTTAATTCATTTAATTCTTTTTCCTTTTCATCAAGTTCCTGAATTCTATCATTTATGATTCCTACCCTTCTATCCAGAATCTTTTCCATTTTAGCAACTTTGTGCATCAGATCAGATATCATCTTGTCTTTATCATCTGGTCTGTTTATCTCAGATTCAGCAAAACTTTCTGAGGGACCCTCCTCTGAGATCATTTGTCTCTCCGGTATTGGTGCAAATTGTTGATTATCCTCCTCATCACTAGATGATTTAGATGATGAACTAGTAGATTCACCAAATCCATCAGAAGCATCAGCAGCTTCATGTGAGGGGCTGTTGGAGGGTGCTTCATGAGTATGCATGTGAGAAGATGGAGAGAATATAATGGGATCAACCCTAAAAAAGGGAATGAATCTCAGCATCATGAGTTGAAGGCCCAATGTGAAGATCACCACCTACATCAACAAGTGGTGACATTGGCCTCAATGCTTCTTCATTTAATTTCGCATGCTCATCAACAGTGGGCTGTTCCTCAATTGTTTGATCATCTCTTTGTTAAGCAACATCATCATGAGCAGCAGCATCTTTATGAACAGGTTCCTCAGTAGGAACATCATCTTGTACTTGTTCTTGTATAACATGTTCTTCTTCTTGTTCTGGTTCCTCATCCACTAGGAACATCATCTTGTGGATCTATTTGTTATTGCATCCAAGTAAAAGTGGAAAGAAAGTACCACTATAGAAATTTCTTGGATCTCTCTTCTTGATGTACTTCAAAGATTTTGCATTATAATGAGGAATTTCAAGAATGGGGCCTTCTAAAACCAAATCAGGAAAGGTTCATTAATAAGACACTAAATGAATCTGGGATACATTAGGAACATGTTCCTTCTCCCCTCTTGAATGTTTGCCATCATTCCATTAAAGACAAAGGCTGAAAAGTTATAGGGTCTGTTAGAGCAGAGGGCACAGACCAGTGAAGATATAGTTAATGGTATATCATTCCACCCAGTTTTTCTTTTAGATAAGCAGTGTTGGATATAATGAATGAGAAACCTCCACTGCAAATCTACCAATCCTTTCACTATCTGTTTTGCCTCAAATCCACCCTCATATCTAATGTCAGCAAAGAATGACATGATATCTTCTTCATCAAATTCAGTTGGTGAATCAGGTTCATCTTCAAATCTCAAGCATTGTCTTATTGTTTGCTCAGAGATTATCTGTGTATGGTCAGCAGTTATTCTTCCTGAAATTACTTTTTCTCCATCATTGTCTACTACTTCTGCATTACCCCAAAATGATCTGATATAGTTCTTAAAGATCACTGGTCTAACTGTAATGGCATATGCCACTCTGGTAATGGCAATAAATCTGATCATGTCTCTGAGACCTTCTGCTTTAGGGACATCTGGATTGAGAAAACCACTGACATTGTGGAGCTTGCTCCAAGTCAGGTTAGCCATTATGTAATCTGCACACAAAGAGGATGAATTAGTGAGAATTGTGTGTGATTTGTTCACTTTTGACTTTTTAGGACGAAAATGAATTTTGCTTGTTACTGTTACATTAGGTTATTTGACATAATTTTGATTTTTTTTATGAATAACAGTTCAAAATTTTTCTCTTTGTGTTGGGTTACACTGATATTGATTGTGTTTTAACAGTTTTTTTTGATGTCAACATTGTTATAAACCAGTATCCCCTGTTCATCGATGTTGTATGTGTTCTTAGAACCACATGAAATCTTTGATGTTTACACCGATCATTGGTTTTAATGAACTCTGTCATTCATCTAAATCCAGTGTTCTTGAGTGTATTTGAAGCATTTCACAAGATTAGGGTTCCATTTTAAGAAATTTGTTCGACAGTCGAAGTATGTAAGAAACTGATAATCACCTTTTAGTTGACAATACTTCGATTTAACAAACAGTGTTGTTTGTTTTGATGTTGGATTTGAACAAAATGAAGCTTGATTAGTGTAGATTTGAACTCAGAAGAAGAACAGTTTTCTGGCACTCGACTCACTATAAAAGTTTACTCAAAAATTTGAAAAGTAATAAATAACTCACATTAAATGAGTATTTATACTACATTTCATAATTTTTTTTAACAAAATTTTACAAGTGCAGAAAATTTTACTACTGTAGCAAATGCGGTTACAAAATTTCAATGGGCGTATTCACTGTAGCAAATGCTGATGAACAAACTAAGTTTGTCAGCATTTACTGTTAACGAATGCGGAAGAACTAATTTTACCCATCCGCATTTATTGTAGCGAATGCGAGAGAATAGATTACTTGTCCGCATATACTGTGATAAATGCGGGTGAACAAAGTAACTTATCATCATTCACTGTAGCAAATGCGAGTGAACAAATGACTTGTTCGCATTTACTGTAGCTAATGCGGATGAACAATTTTTTGTCCGCATTAGTTTACTTGTACAAAAAAACAGTTGCCCGCATTGGTTAAATGACAGGGTTACCTTCACCCGCATTAACCAATGCACTTACCCGCATTAAATTTTGTCCTTGTCAACAATTAATGTTTTTGCAGTGGCAGAATCTGATTGGTTTGTACAACAGCTTCTGATTTTATGAAGATGAGTCTGCATTTTTGTTGTTTTACGAAGATTTTGCAGATTCAGAGATTGTCAACTCTTGCTTGGATTGTCATGTATCTTTGATGTGACACAGATTCCCAACTTGACTGATTTTGGAGCATATGTATCTTCTGAAGCTGATTATGGAGTAATTTCCATATAGACACAATCAATTTGACAAAGTTGTCAATTTAATGTTTGCAAATTTCATGTTTTTGTAAATATTTCCTTTTAAAATTTTATTACTCCCCCTAAAGTTTATATCCATGCGGGATAAAAACTTTAAATAAAATTTATAAAATTTTAGGACAATATTTCTGAATTGTTTAATTGTTTTGCACTTTTGTTTGAAATTTTGGGATCATAACAATCTTATCTTTCATAAGTGCAAGTTGTCATGAACTTATTGATTGAAGGTATGTTTGTCCTCTTAAACTCGTGCGTGGTCAATATTGTAATGCATGTGATTTTTATCATGTTTTGATTTAATTAAACATTCAACATGAACCTCACACTCATAAGCATAGCAAGATCAACTATCCTTATGTACTGTATGGTAGAACTTTTTCACAACTTTCAATACCTGGTCATTTAAATTGTGAAGTCTGATTCATTTTTTGTAAGGGGGATCCACTTTGGGATTCTTTTACCTGATCCTTATTTAATGTGATCCACATTGGGATTCTTTTTGCTTTTCACTTTGGAAGGTGATCCACTTTGGGATTCTTTTTGTTATATTCTGTTTTATTTGTAAAAATCCGTATTGGATGTGTTCCTCATTGGGAATCTTTTTGGATCTAGATATCAGCACTATGTGCTTGTTTCCCCAGGTCTTTGCTCATCAAAACAAAGGAGAAACTGATGGTTGAATGAGATTCATAAAGTATCCTGACCCAGTGTGTTTAGGTTGCTACATATACACACACTTGGATAAGTTAGATACTTACATGCTCTGAGATGATGCATTCACAGTTGAATGTGATCTTTAGTTTATCACAGCATATATCTTCTGTTCCAAGTTGAGCCTACCCTCATATCAGGTAAGTCATGTTAGTCTTTCAAGATATTGAATTAAGCACAGTGAATGATATAACGACTGTAATTATATCATTTCCCATTTAGAAGTACAAATCAAGGACTTCAACAAAAATTGATTTCTTTTTGTAATTTTGTGAATTTTTTTTTTAAATATTTGATTTTTTACTCAAGGTTAATCATGCCGATTGATTGGACTAAGAATGACTTGGGTCAAATGCCTTAGTAAACAAATCAGCTAGATGATTGTCTGTGTTAACCTGAATCAGCTTGATTAAACCTTTTTCAGCACAGTCTCTCAAAAAGTGATATCTAATTTCAATATGTTTTGTTTTTGAGTGCTGAACTGGATTGTTTGTTATGAAGACTGCAGCAGTGTTGTCAATATGGATTGGTGTTTGCAAGAAATTATAACCATAATCAAGCATCTGGTTTTGAATCCAAAGAACTTGAGAACAGCAAGCTGATGCTACAATATATTCAGCTTCAGCTGTTGATACAGAAACATTGGTCTGTTTCCTGCACTGCCATGACACCAGTCTGGGACCAAGAAATTGACAACCGCCAGATGTGGGTTTTCTATTGAAATTGCATCCCCCGTAGTCACTGTCAGTGTATGCATAGAGATTGAAGTCTCCATCCTTTGGATACCATAGTCCAAGAGCAGGTTTGCCCTTAAGATATCTGAATATCCTCTTGATCGCATTCACGTGAGATTCCTTGGGATCTGCTTGATACCTGGCACATACACAAACACCAAACATAATGTCAGGTCTACTGGCTGTTAAATACATGAGTGAACCAATCATGGATCGATAAAGAGTCTGATCCATAGATTTGCCATCTGTGTCTGGACCAATATCAACAGGTGTTCTGATGGACTGACAGTCTGCAAAGTGATACTTCTTCAACATTGATTCCACATATTTTGACTGGTTGATGAAGATTCCACTGGATGTTTGTTGTACTTGAAGACCTAGAAAGAATGTGAGTTCTCCCATCGCACTCATCTGAAATTTTGAATGCATAAGATCTTCAAAGTCTTTGTAGAGTTGTTTGTTGGTGGAGCCAAATATGATATCATCCACATAAATCTAGACAAGCAGCATCTTATTCCTTTTTCTCTTTCTGAATAAAGTCTGATCAATCTTTCCTCTTTCATAACCATGGTCAAGAAGAAAGGATGATAGAGTCTCATACCATTTTCGAGGGGCTTGATGTAAGCCATACAAAACATTATCAAGCTTGTATATCCTGTGAGGGAAATCAGGATCCTCAAAGCCTGGTAGTTGACTCACGTAGACTTCTTCAGAGATCTTACCATACAAAAATGCATACTTTACATCCATTTGATAAACTATGAATTTCATGGATACAGAGTACGCAAGAAAGAGTCGTATGGCTTCTAATCTAGCAACAGGAGCAAACACCTCATCATAATCTATTCCTTCTTCTTGTGTATAGCCCTGTGCTATCAACCTTGCTTTGTTTCTGATGACAATCCCTCTGTCATCAGTCTTGTTTCTGTATAGCCATCTGGTGCTGATAGGGTATTGACCTTTGGGAAGATCCACCAGTTGCCATACTTCTTGTTTCTTGATTTGTAGCAATTCTTCCTGCATTGCCTCAATCCAGCTATTGTCTTGAAGAGCCTCTTTAATGTTTTTGGGTACAGTTTGACACAGAAAACAAGAAAACAACAGATGTTTGCAATACTTGACTTGCTTCGTGTCACCCGCTCGTCTAAATCACCAATAATGTTGGACACTGGATAATTTTTGTGTGTCTTGGTAGTTGGAATCAAATCACCAGCAATGGACACATCAAGATTGGAGACATTCAGATCATCTTGGTGAGAGGCATCTTGTTGTTGTAGTGTGGGAGAGTGATGACCAGAATCAGAGGGTACAACATCTTCAGCTTTAGCAGCACTCTGAATACTCTCATCATTTCCATCTCTGTTAGTATCAGCTGGTGCATGAGTTGGTTCGGAATGTCTCACTTCAGTTGAAGGTTCAGCTGAAGGAGATGGGATTGAACTGAGACCAGCATCTGTTGAGATACTTTCATTTTGTGTAACTTGTCGGATAGGATCAGCTTGTAAGGGCACTTCTTCATTGTCTTGATCTGTAGAAGGAGGAATCATTGGGAAGTATGTTCTTCTTTCAACTGACCCTGATGTTTCTGCATTTGACAAATTGAACTGATCAAAAGATCTTGTAAATGAATCAATATCAAACAACCAGTCAGGACCATTTGATGATTTGGGAAACAAATGCTCATTGAATTGAATATTTGTTGATTCATCAATGATGTTTAATCTAGGATTAAACACCCTAAAAGCCTTAGACATTAAGGAATATCCCACAAAGAATCCCTCGTCAGACTTAGGAGCAAACTTTCCTAAATGGTCTCTGGTGTTCAATATTGAGACAGGACAACCAAATGACTTCAAAAATCCAATGAATGGTTTTCTGTGAAAAAGAAGTTCATAAGGAGTTTTATTGTGCTCTTTGATTATCAGAGTTCGATTTTGCATAAAACATGAAGTGTTAACTGCTTCTGCCCAAAATGTAATTGGCAGTTTTGCATCAGCTAGCATTGTTCTTGCTACTTCAATCAGTGTTCTATTCCTTATTTCAGCAACTCCATTTTGTTGTGGGGTACGAGCTGCACTGAACTGATGAACAATGCCTTTTGTTGTGCAAAATGAACTCATGCTTTCATTTTTAAATTCCGTCCCACTGTCACTTCTAATAGATTTTACTTTTAAATCAAGTTGATTTTCAACTTTGGTTATAAAATCTATTATGATGTGGGGCGCCTCATTCTTATGAAGTAGGAAGAAGACCCATGTGAATCGAGTAAAGTCATCAATGATCACTAAACAATAATGCTTCTTGCCAATACTTATGATGTGAGTCGGCCCGAAGAGATCCATATGAAGTAACTTCAATGGACAATTGTTAGTGTTCACATGTTTTGGCTTATGAGATGATTTATGTTGTTTTCTTTTGAGACACGTGGTACAGTGGTCAACAAAATGAAATTCCTTTTGAAGAAGACCAATTACATGGTTCCCTTTGACCAATCTATTCATATTTTTAAAATTCGTGTCTCCTAAGCGTCTATGCCAAAGTTGTGATTCATCAAATGATGCTTTAGACAATAGACATGTCTCTTCTAAAGGACGAGCAGAATTAAGGTTCAAGACATATGTATTATTCTTCCTCGGTGTCTTCAAGACAACCCATTCTTCAGGAATATGAAATCCTGGCTTCAAGATGTAGCAATGAGTGTCAGTGAAATGAGTAGAATATTTCTTGTCATAAATCTGGGATACACTGAGTAGATTGAAGTTCAGATGCTCATAGTAATTGACTTTGTCAAAGCTCAGAATCCCATTCGTCACTGAACCCTCTCCAGTAATTCTACCACCCTGTGAATCTCTGCCGAATGCCACAGTAGTTCCTTGAATGTGCTTGAAGTCATGAAGGAGGGAACTGTCTCCTGTCATGTGTCGGGAGCATCCATTGTCCACGTACCATAAGCTATTGGACCTGTATGAATGACCCTACAAGCACAAAAAGAACTAGTTAGAATGAGGAACCCAAGCCATAATGGTCTTGGGTTGTCCTTTGGCATCGATCACTGTTACTTCTTGATACTTTCCTCTTGTGTGTGTTTTAGATGAGGATGATTTCAGCCCTTTTCTATTGTTTCTTTGAGGTTTCAGTTCATCAATTTCATCTGAAGTGTCAGAGGAGTATACAAACCTTTTCTTTTGATTTTTGTGCAAAGGATGAACAGATTTTTGTTTGTCAGAAATCACTTTGATTTTATACTTTTGATGAGAATTTAGTGATTTGTTTAGGTTTGCTGGACTTTTGTGTCTGACCTTGTCAGTTGGAACTGATGAAATGGGCTTGTTTTGTGAACTTTTCAATCCTTTTTGATTAAAGTAACAATCAATTTTATTGTGATTGGTCATATCACACAATGAACAATATTTGTTAAAATGACAGTTTTTCATTGAGTGATTGTTCATGTCACAGATAGAGCAGTACTTAGTGAAGTAGCACTCATCTGTTTTGTGATTGGTCATATCATAGAATTCACAATACATTTGATTGTCCTTTAATTTTGAAACAGAAGTCATATCAGTCTTTGGAGTGCCAACAGATTATTTCACAATTCTGACTTGCTTTGTTTTTGTGGACTGATGATGCTTCTTTCTGTATTCCCTTATTTCCCTATCGAATTGTTCTACCTGTTCTTTGTTAAAGATATCAAACCCACTTCCTTGTTTGATATTTGATGAAGATGGTGATCAGATTTCACTTTCGATTTTTGAACAAAAGTGGGTTTTCCTTTGGTAACTACGGGAACTTGGTTTTATCCTTGAAGTTCAATGAAACCCTGTCTGATTTGCTTGAATTTTTAGGAGATATGATCTCATAATCAGATCTGCTTTCAGTAGATGGTTTCACTGAGCATTCAGCAGTGTGATTCACTTTAAGATTTTGAGGAACAAATTTTACAAAAGGCACAATTGATTTGACTGGGCTCTTTGGTTTCTTGATAACCACAGGTTTGTCTGAGCACTCTTTGATTTTGATAGGATGACCCAATCTGATTTTACTCATCAGTTTCAATGTAAACACTTGGTTTTTTTTTTTTTTTTGAGGATTTGTTGTTTGAGATATCATTGATTTGCTTTCAATAATTTTAGATTCTTTTGTATCTGATGGAGTAAGTGAATCAAGCATAACAGTGTAGTTATCATTATATGGAGGAGGACAAGTTTTGTAGCCTATCCCAGTCATATCTTTAGCCCTCTTTTGAGACACAAGTAACTCTTGCAGCTTGACAGATGAGAGCTGAAACTTTTCAAGTTTCATTTCAGTAGCTGATTGCTCAGCTTTTGATTTGGTCAACAATTCAGTTAACCTCTCATTTTTAGCCATAAGTGTGTACTTTTCACCATGGAGTGTTTCCATGTCAGACAACAGAGATTTGATTTTAACTTCATAAATTCTCATTTCTTGTTTTAACATCTCTGATTTCACCTTTTCTTCTCTTATTTTATTAGCCAATTTATGATTGTGTTCCCTGTACCCCTGTACTTCTAGAACACATTTTTCAGAACATAGATTGGATTTTACCTCAGATGGTATTGGGCTTGGTCCATCATTGATATGTGCCATAAGTGCATGATTCTGAAACTGTGGTTGAACTTCCTCAGCATACACGCTCCAATCACAAACTCTATCTTGTCTGATGACAAGTGCATTTGAAGTTTGTTGATTACTTCCTTGAGATTGATGAGTCAGCAGAGGTTGTCTTTGCTGAATTGGTTGTTGCTGATTTTGTTGTTGCTGAATTGGCTGTTGCTGATTTTGTTGTTGGTGTTGATAAGAGTTGCTTGGCTGAAAGTTGGTGTTGTGTTGAGAAGCATGCTGGCCATGTGAGGGTCTTTGAAAATTGTTGTTGCTTCTCTTGGGAGAGTTACATTCCCAAGAGAAATGACCACTCATTCCACAGTTAAAACACTTAACTTTGGATTTGTCATATCCCAGCTTTGTATTCTCATTGAGACTCAGTTTCTTCCCTTTTCAAAAGAATTTCTTTGCTCTCATAGCAATCATTGCCATCTGCCATTGTAAATCCATTTCTTCAACATCATCAGGATCCATTTCTTCTAGATCTTCTTGAATCAGATGAGCTGATGTGAGTCTTCCTCCAAGGTAGGCTTCAAAGCTAGCAACAAAGGCATTTTAAGTTGCCTTTTGTTCTTCAGATTTTTGCTCATCATGCATGTTGTTAGGAGATACAGTGGGTTGGGCAGAAGATGGTTGTTTTTGAGGTTGTGGAGCAGCACAAAATCCTGTTGTTCTTGTTTGATCTCTTGATGACAGAAAGTCTTCTTCTTCAGTAACAAAGGCATTTTCAACAGAATGAGTTTCAGATGGAAACTTGTAAGCCTCAATGACTTGAGGTCCACTCAGATTTCTGCTCCTTTCATCAAGTTCAAGAGCCTTAATTTTTGCAATCATGATATCCAAGCTAGTACTCTCCAAATCAAGAGTATTCTTCAACATTGTAACATTCTGTTTCCAGCTTTCAGGCAAGCTATGCAATATTTTCTTGTTTAGTTCCTTCTCTTTGTAAGTGACCCCCATAATTTCAAGGTCATTTACAAGTTGCACAAATCTATGAAGCTGTCTGGAGATAGACCCTCCTTTGGTATGATGAAATGTCTCATACTGATTTTTCAACTTGTCTTTGTTAATTTCTGTAACTTCACTGCTTCCCTCACACATAATCTGTAGAGCATCCCAGACACCTTTAGCTGTTCCATATTTTTCTAATCTTTTCAGAACATCCATTTTCAATGCTTGTGTAAGGATGGAATAAGCTCTAAGATCAATCTTGATTTTCTTATATTCTTCATCATCAAGAGTTAAATTGGGATCCTCAATGGGAATTCTTGCAGTTTTGTACTGAGCAGCTTGATCAGCATTTAGAGACAGTGGAATGTAGGGACCTTTGCAAATAGATATCTAGTAGTCAGGATCTACACCTGTAATGTAGTTTCTAAAATGAATTTTCCACTGCTTAAACTCAGATTTGTGTTTAAGCATAGGAGGTCTAGATGCATGACCAATTTCAGAATGATTATAGGAACCCATGTTAGTTAAACTGATTTTAACTTGTTGAATACTATTTTAAGTTGATTTTAAGTTTGAACAGTGTGTTTTTCTTCAAATCTTCTGTTTTCGGTCAAGAACAGGTCTGTTAAGTTTAGATCTGTCGATTTGAAGGAGTTCTAAGTTCTTGATTTTGTGTTGTTGGGTTCGACAGCAGCAGATCTAAAGATTTTACTTTGTGGTGTTCGATTACAGTATGTTTGTTTATCAGAAGAGTAGATCTTGCTGATGAACAACTCAGTCTACAGTTCAATCGATTTTCACCCAAAATCCGAGATGATTCTGTGATGAATTCAAGAGCCAAGGCTCTGATACCAATTGACTGGGTTTGAGAATGATATTCTCGGTTGATATGACTCAACCTAGGATCGAATATGTGGACTGAGTCAATAATATAGCAGCGGAATTACTATATTAAAGAACATTAATTGCTGTAGTAAACGCTTGAATGTAAGAGAATCAAGAACAGTAGTAAATGTGGTAAAATATTGTGGATATTACTGCTGAAGTCAACAACCTACAAAGTTAGGGTATGTGACCCTATTTATAGGCGTATACATTGTCTGTTCAAAAGACTAAACTAACTCTGATCTATACAAGTGAATCTAGTCTAAGTACAAAATAAATATAAAACAGTGTAAGTTGTTCATCCGTATTAGTTCATGCGGATGAACAAGTCTTCATCAGCATTTGTTGTTTGTAGTCAGCATGTGTTTGCTCACCCGCATTAGTTCATGCGGATGAATAAGTCTTGTCAGCATTTACTGTTGTTCATCCGCATGGACTAATGCGGGTGAACAATCTTTGTTCGTATTTACTGTTGTTCATCCGCATGGACTAATGCGGGTGAACAATCTTTGTCAGCATTTCTTTAGTTCATCCGCATGGACAAATGCGGATGAACACTTCTGTTCAGCATTAGTTGTCTTGATCCGCATTTGTTAATGCGGGTAAACAAAAACTTGTCCGCATTTGTTCACTAGTCATCCGCATTAACAAATGCGGGTGCTTTATACTTGTCTTTTCTTGTCTTTTGTTGTCTTTTGTTGTTTTTCTATAACTAATGTTCTCCAACCAGAACAACCTCCAACCACTTCTTGAGTTGGCAAGTATGATCCTTTCAGGGTCTAATAGGGTAGGATGGGGTAGACATTACCCTTGGTATACCCTCCTCAAATAGGCTTTGGATTAGTGTATCCACATCAATAAGATCTTAAGGAGGTTGTTGAGTATGGACAACTTCAAGTGAGGGTGGTGAGTCCTCTTTGTCCATACTCTAGGCATAACTCCTAGGTTTTGTTATTGTAGGTAGGACTTTCTTCCCCTTTTTAGTATCATCACCCTCTTGCATAGGGGAGCTAAGGGTTAGGTCCACCACGTCCATAGGTTCTTGTGGACCTGGTTGAGTTCTCCTTATAGGTCCCTTAGCCAACTTGCCCTTGAGATCGGTGATCTCAAGTTGCTGGTCACTAACTTGTCTTTGTAAGGTAGTTACCTAAAGTTCTAGGTGACTAACCTTAGAAACTAAATAGGTGTAGAGTTTAGATAGTTTTTGCAACTTTAGTTGCATACTCCCCTCATCTTTATCAGAAGAATCATGGGGGATGAGAGAATAGGACCAAAGTCTTCTTCCTCACCACCAGCTTATATTTCTTGGCTTCTGGATTTCCCTTACACACTAACAGCTTCAAAAGAAGTGTCAATGGGATAGGTTTTCATGGTTGAGGTCTTAATAATGTAATCACTTGCAAAAGTTAGAGCCTCTTCCATATGGGCCTCCTGAACATTTTAGGGAGGTCCACCTCAGTTGTGGGTGGATGATGTAGGCTAGATATGGGTGATTCAGGAGCACTCATCTCTCCTTGAGTAAGGGTGGAGAAGAGAGACTCATGGTACTCACTAAAACCCATATCTTCATCATCATAGAATTCTAGGTTAGGGATTGGTTGGTTGAGGTCTAGCAACTGGGGATGGTAGCTTTCCCTTAAGGGTTGATCACTAGAGTTTTGAGACCCTGAGTGAATGCTTAAGGCTGGGTAGTGAGTTCATCAGGCTGAGCATGAGGAACCTCAACACTAATCAAAGAAATGATGGGAGTGGTTTGCTACTCAAGAGAAGTGGGATCTCTTGTTTCCACTTCTTCCTGCATGGGTGGTGATATGGGGACCTGCTCAACCTGAGTAGACTGAGCAGGGGTTCGTTTGGATTTTCTTTGGTAGGAGATAGTGATTTGTGGCTGTGTGGGTTGTGCAGATGTAGAAGGTGTGGGTTCAACATTGGCTGGTGCTGCCAAGTTGTCACCTTGAGCAATGAGCTCTAACATTTTTGGGAACAGCGCTATTTCTACCCCTAAGAAGCTAACAGTGGGCTTTCTTATTGTTTTGAGGATGTTGGGCTTTATCTGTCCCAATTTAAAAATATTACATGTTCCCCTTAATTGTGAGCCCAGTTCACAGTCAAGAATATGTTGAACATATCTAGGGAACATATAATATTCTAAGGAGTCCAAGTTAGCAAGCAAGTTTGTATAAACAAACTACGAGTACTTGAACTTGACCCTTTGTACCATCCTATAGACTATGTATGATAAGTTCTCAGGAATTTGGTCCCAACTTCCATGTTTGTTAGAAAGGGAGTGGATTACCACATGGAGGAGGTATTTCCACTGAGACCAAACCTTACCCTTTTTGAAGGTTCTTACAGAGTAGTCCCATTCATAGCCCATCTGCAGGAATGAGTTGTTTACAATAGATTTGGGGGAGAACAACTCGCCTTCTGCATCATCCAACCTTAGATGAGAGTTTATGGTGGCTGAAGTGATGAATATTATCCTCCGCTGCACAGTGGTAGACAGTGCCTTCTCACCGTACAAGATGACCTCTTGGCAGGTCCTCCAGAACTCTAGGAGTTGATCTTCATACAGTGGAGGGTCTATTATCAGGGCGGTGAGAGAGTTTGACAGAGATAAGAAGTGGAAAACATTTGAGAAACCTGGATCTTTCTCAGATGATAACAGAGCAGCCTGATTGTGTTGCCTGTGAAGATGCATGGAAAAATCATATTGGTTTCGGGGATCATGGTTGGCCATTTAGTGTAGCTTTGAAGTGAAGAAAGGTAAGAACAAAGTCGGTTTGTGGGTGAATTTAGGGTTTGAACTTTTGCAGATGAAGGGGAAGGTGAAAGAGGGGGAATAGTTGTATGAATATGTATATACGGTAAGGATTTGAGACAAAGTTAATGCAAAAGGATAAACTTTTAAACCGGATGTCGGACCCACCTCTGAAATAGTGTACAAAAAGGTAGTTTTCTTGGAAGTTTAAAATCTTCTGAAGGTAATTTGTCTTCAAAAGGTTTGAGAAAACTTTCGAAGCTAATTTGGCTCCGAAAGATATTGCTTAGTATTTCAAGAATTTGCTTTGGTAGAAAAATACTTGGAGTATTTTTTAATTCTTAGACAAATCTTACTTCGAAAGATATCAAATATCAGAAATTTTATTCATAGAAAGAATAAATCTTCCGAGACTTAATTGCTTTAGGAAGAAATAGTCCTTCAAGACATATAACTACTTGGTGACAAATGTAAGCTTCGGAAGATATATCAGAATTTCTTCCAAAGGTAAATTTCTTTGTAGTTTATTTGTATTGAAGACATAATTTTCTTTCGAAGACAACTTGATGTCTTCCGAAAGAAAACATAACTAAAAATAGTTCTAAGGATTATCATTTTGAAAAGTTTCTTCCAAAGTAAACTGGGCTTATATTGGTGATGATATAGGCAACTTAAGACACATATATTTGAAAAAGTAACCTTGAATTTAGTTTGAAAAAAAATTACTTAAAGTTAATCATCCTAATAGCTGATACAAAATACTTAAATCTCTGTTTATCAAAAGCTTTTGTGAACAGATCAACATATTTTTCAATTGTGTTAACTTTGACTAGTTTTATCAATCCTTTTTCAAAATTATCTCTAATCAAATGATACCTGATGTTGATGTGCTTTGTCTTTGAATGCTGCACAGGATTCTCTCTAAGAGAGATAGCACTGTTATTGTCTATGTAGATGGGAGTCTCCTTGAAGTTGAATCCATAGTCCAGCATCTGATTCTGAATCCAAAGCACTTGAGCACAGTAGTTTGCAGCAGCAATGTATTCAGCTTTAGTACTTGATGTAGACACACAGGATTGTTTCTTATATTGCCATGAGACTACCCTTCCACCAAGGAATTGACATCCCCCAGATGTAGACTTCGCAGTCATATTGCAGCCACCATAGTTATTATCTGTATAGGCATACAGATTGAAGTCAAAATTCTTTGGATACTAAAGGCCCAGTTTGGGAGCACCTTTGAGATATCTGAGAATCCTTTTGACAGCAACCAGGTATGACACCTTGAGGTTGGCTGGATATCTTGTATAAATACATGTAGAAAACATGATATCAGGCCTGCTGGCTATGAGGTACATAAGAGACCCAATCATAGCCCTATATAGATGTTCTTCAACAAACTCCCCCACAAGATCAGGTCATAGAGAGTGGTTTCCAGCTATGGGTGTCTTAGCAACCTTACACTCAGTTAGAAAATCTGGTAAGTATGTCTTGCATATACTTTGACTGGTTTATGAAGATGCCATTGTCAACCTGCTTCACTTGAATTTCTAGAAAGAAATTGAGTTCCCCCATGGCACTCATTTCAAATATATTCTTCATCAGCTTCTCAAAGTCTTTGCAGAGCTTCAGATTAGTTGACCCAAATATGATGTCATCAACATAAACATGAACCACCATCAAGTCATTTCATGTTCCTTTAATGAAGAGTGTTCCATTAATAGTACCCCTCTTGTATCCATGCTGACAGAGGTACTCAAATAGAGTCTCATACCCCTTCCTTGGAGCCTGGTGCAGCCTATAAAGAGCTTTGTCTAGCTTGCAGACATAATCAGGATGATCTGGGTCTGCAAAGCCAGGTGGTTGTTTGACATACACCTCCTCATCAATCACCCCATAGAAGAAGACATATTTGACATCAAGTTGGTAGACCTTGAAATCATTGGATGCAGCAATAGCAAGGAAAAACCTAACAGCTTCAAGTGTTGCTACAGGCGCAAAAACATTTGTGTAGTCAATCCCTTCTTCTTGTTTGTACCTTTGAACAACTAGTCTTGCGTTATTCTTGATGACAAGTCCTCTATCATCTTTCTTATTCCTGAATACCCATTTGGTGCCTATAATAGTCTTCCCTTAAGGAAGAGGGCATAGGTTCCAAACCTTTTGTCTCTTAAATTAAAGCAACTCCTCCTACATTGCTTCAACCCAACTTCCATCCTTTAGAGCCTTATTAATCTTCTTAGGCTCAATCTGGGACAAGAAACAATAGTGAAGACAAACATTATTTTCATGGGTTTCTCCTTTTGTTCTCACCCATATATTAACATTTTTAATTATGTTTGTGGTGGGATGTGACTTGTGGATTCCCAGTTGAGGAATCACAACAAGTTGGATGGACAGATCTAAATTTGTGAAATTTAGATCCGGTGATTGAGTATCATCCACCACATCAACACACTTACCAAGAGAAAATTGATCCAATAAGTGTGTCACATTATTGATGTTGTCTTCTATAGAGGGTTATCATCATCAAGAAATTCTTGATCACTTTCACCACCTCCTTCTACATTAGAAATTCCTTCATTTGAGTTCTTTGCCTCTGTGCTGGAATTTATAGGCGCCTCAGATGTATCAGCTGAAGAATTTATCATGATTGTGCTGATAGGATTTCCAACTGCAGGGCTAGTTACCACTGGAGCTAAAGTAGTTTGAACACTTGGTCTTCTCAGCTCAAATCTTGGATCAAAATCTCCTGTTGATAAGTTATCTGTAGATCCTAAAACATCTTCAAAGGATTTGTTAAAACAGTTGGTAACTAAATCAAGATCAAACAGCCAATCAGGATAAGAACCTTTCACACTGGGTGTGTGCTCATTAAAAGTCACATTGGCTGACTCCTTAACTACTCTAGTTCTGAGATTGTATACTCTATAAGCTTTAGCTTGGGAAGAGTATCCGATAAAATGTCCATCATCTAATTTCTTAGCAAATTTGGCTATTTGATCCTTGGTATTCAAGATGGTGCAAGGACATCCAAATGATCTGAGGAAACCAATGAAAGGTCTCCTTTTGTGCCACAGTTCATAAGGAGTGTTACCATGAGTATTGACTACTAAAACTCTATTCTGCACATAGTAGACAGTGTTGACTGCCTCTACCCAGAAGGTGATGGGTAGTTTAGAGTCAGATAACATGGTTCTTGCAGCTTCAATAAGTGATTGTTTCTCCTTTCAGCAACACTGTATTGTCTTGTAATACCATTCTTATCATAAAATGGATCAAGGATTTGGTTCTTGAATTCAGTTCTTTGATCACATCTTATGATTTTGACCTTGTGATCACATTGATTCTCAATTTTCAGAATGAAGTTCTTTAAGATCTTAGGGGTCTCATCCTTAGTTCTAAGGAAAAAGACCAAGTGTATCTTGTGAAATCATCTATGATCACAAAACAGTATGAGGTCCTTCCTAGACTCATTACACTAGTGGGGCCCAAAGAGATCCATATGTAATAAGTGTAGGGGAGTAGTGATGGAGTTCATTTCATTTGGCTTGTGAGTCACTTTGTGTTGCTTCCCTTTCAGGCATGCAACACAATGGTTATCACTTGTAAACTCTTTCTTTTGCATTCCATTAACCAAATCATTCTTAATTAATTTATTTATATTCTTAAAGTTTACATGGCACATTCTTTTATGCCAAAGGAAAGACTCATCACTATTTGCTTTAGATAGAAAGCAAGAAACTTCTCCTGAAAAGGATGTTTCCTGCAAATCCATCTTGTACATGTTCCTTGTAAGGCCCCGTTTCTGGAGACCTCATAGTTGGACATTCACAGCACTATTCATAAAACATTTCATAATTTGTTATCACATTACAGTGGAATTTAAACACTTAAATGCCATTCATTTATTTATAAACGCTGTTGCTAAGTAATACATGTTTGGTATAGTTACAAAAGATCATTAGTTTGCATTACAAAACAACAATGTTATATTCATGAATGGATGTCAGCCTTGTCCCGACGAGTAGCCTCCCCGAGTGCCATCCTCAGCAATATTACCTGCCAACTGAAAACGCATAAAAGTCAGCTTTGCTGAGTGAGTCCTAGTTTTAAAATCATAAAAATATCTTGATAGATTTGTATACAAAATACTTCTTAAAGAAATTATCTTATCTTTCTTTCGGATGTGATCACACACCATACATACAAATCATATCCATTACATCATCACCATTCTCTTTCTTGCTTATTATTATTATCTTTCACTATCGATATGGACCAAAGTGCTATACCCCCCATATAATGAGCATAAACCTGGTATTGGGCCTTGAAGTCTATAAATAGACTCCATCCGTGGTGCGCATATACTGGCATCAGTACCGGGGCAACAACAGTGGTCCCCTCAATCTTAAAGATTGACCCTGTGTACATCCTTTGGTTTAGCTAAACCATACACAGTTGAGCTAACGACAACATGGTCGTGCACATCCTGTAAATTTTTACTTGCAAGTCTTTTCATTCCTTATGTTCCACTTTTCGTTAATATTAATCTTCCACTTGATTAATAATAATACTTTATGATCATAGGCAATCCACATAAAGTCACATGTTAATATCATAATAGGCACATAAGGACAGCCCACAACATGCATAAGATAATCAGATACAAGCATCAAGTCAACCAGGGTCAAACCCTAATCTTGATCTTCCAAAATTCCAGAAAATTTCTTAAGTCTTAAACTAATGCGGATGAACAAAACCAAAGCGGATGAACAAAAGTGAATGCGGAAGAACACTTGCAAATGCGGATGAACAACTTGGTAATTATTCTGTCGTAAAAGAAATGCTGATGGACACAATAGCAAATGCGCATGCATAAAAAGAAATGCTGATGGATACTGTAGCAAATGTGCATGCATAAAAAGAAATGCTGATGGATACTTAGGCTGAACTAAGGCAAATGCGGGTGAACCATCAGACCTATAAATGGGACTTATGCTATAACCAGTTCTAAAACCTCATTCCCATACATTCTTAACATAGATCAATCATGCTAAACTCTTAGAACAAGCTTACAACCTCATAGAACATAGAAGTTCATACACGTACATACACAGTTATCGTACATAACGGTTGTAAAACATTTTAAATGCATTTTCAGCCCTAAAGAAGTTTAAAAACATAGAATCGGGGTCCTAGAACTCACCTATTGCAGCAAACAAGTGAATCTCCTCCCAACTTGCGTGTACAAGAGTTCAAACACCTAGAACAAGCCAAAACAAACACCCAAACACCAAAAACACATAAAAATCAGTTTCTAAGGTTGAAACCTCGAAGAAACCGAACCAATTAATCACAAAAACCTACTAACCTTGAATAATCTTCTTCTTCTTCACAATTCGACCGAGAGGAAACACAAAAAACAGCTTTCTTTTCTTTCTTTTCTTCTTCGGAAAGCAGCAGCAGAAAGAGCATGGGCGATCATGCTCTTTATACACCCACTTTTTACTTTTTGGTTCTATTTACACAAAACACCCCTCAACTTTGCCTTCTTTTTATTTTCTTCAAATTACTTTTCTTTCCTTTTCATTCTGACGAAATTTCGGGTGTTACAAGTCTACCCCCCTTAAAGAGGTTTCGTCCCCAAACCTGTCACTCTTCGAATAACTGTGGGTAATGCTGTCTCATCACTTCTTCGGTCTCCCATGTAGACTCGGATCCTTTTTGTTGTTTCCACTGTACCCGCACAAGTGGAACCACTTTATTTCTCAATCTCTTCTCCTTTCGGTCGATGATTGCCACTGGTTGCTCCATATATTTGAGTCATTCATCCATTTCAATATCATTCAATGGTACAATCATATCTTCGTCAGCTAAGCATTTTCTTAGATGAGATACATGGAATGTTGGGTGAATCCCACTTAACTCATCGGGCAATTCTATATGGTAGGCCACCTCTCCTACTCGTGCAACGATCGGAAAGGCCCTATGTATCTTGGACTCAACTTGCCCCTCTTCCGGAATTGGATGATCCCTTTCTAAGGCGAGACCTTTAACATAACTTTATCACCCACGTTGAACTCGATGGGTCTACGCCTCTTATCGGCATACGACTTCTGTCTATCCTTCGTCTCCTTCATAAAGGCTTTGATCTTTTCCAGCTTCTCAGTCGTAGCCTCAATCACCTCGATGCTTCCCAATTCTTTCTGCCCAATGTCTCCCCAACACACGGGTGTTCTACACCTTCTACCGTACAACATCTCGTATGATGGCATACCAATGCTGGCATGATAACTGTTGTTGTACGAGAACTCTGCTAACGGTAGGTGATCATCCCAACTTCCTCCAAAATCGATCACAGATGCCCGAAGCATATCCTCGAGCGTCTGAATCGTCCGCTTAGACTGACCATCTGTCTGAGGATGGTAAGCCATGCTAATGTGTAGTCTCGTCCCCATGGCATCATGGAATCTCTTCCAAAAATTCGATGTGAACCGGGTGTCACGATCTGACACAATAGAAACCGGCACACCATGGCGAGCTACAATCTCTTTGATGAACAGGTCCGCCAGTCTCTCGGAGGAATACGTCTCGTGGATCGGTAGGAAGTGAGCACTCTTTGTCAATCGGTCAACTATCACCCAGATGGTATTGCACCCCTTCGCAGTATGGGGTAGCTTCATTATGAAGTCCATGGTGATGTGCTTCCACTTCCACTCGGGTATATCCAACGGTTGGATCTTCCCGTATGGTTTCTGATGTTCTGCCTTCACTTGCAAGCAAGTAAGGCACTTACTTACATACTCTGCCATGTCCCGTTTCATACCCGGCCACCAGTAGTCTTTCTTTATGTCTTGATACATCTTGGTAGCACCAGGATGAATGGAGTATCAAGTTTTATAAGCTTCGTCCACGTAGATCCCCATATCGGGGAATCCACATTCGTCCAAAGCGGGTTCTAACCCCTTGGGTATTCTCTCCCAATTCAGCGACTAAACCTCTCATCCTTTCGGAGTTGAGGCGATCTTCTTTTAACGCCTCATTTTGAAGCTCTTTAACTTGCGTTATCACCTCTGAGGTCATCACCAACTGATACGCCTTTACCCGAATCAGTTCGGGTCTCTCCTTCCGGCTAAGGGCATCAGCCACTACGTTGGCCTTGCCCGGATGGTAATGGATTTCACAATCATAATCCTTAATCAGCTCTAACCACCTCCTCTGCCTCATGTTGAGATCCACATCCGCCCGAAGCGCGTTCTAACTCCGTGGGTATTTTCTCCCAACTCCATGACTAGACCTCTCATCCTTTCAGGGTTACGGCGATCTTCCTTCAATGCCTCATCCTGAAATTCTTTGACCTGTGTCATCACGTCAGAGGTCATCATGAATTGATAAGCCGTCACCCGGATTGGCTCGAGTCACTCTTTTCGGTTGAGGGCATCAGCCACTACATTGTCTTTACCAGGATGGTAATGGATTTCACAATCATAATCCTTAATCAGCTCTAACCACCTCCTCTGCCTCATGTTGAGATCTTTCTGCTCGAAGAAATACTTTAGGCTCTTGTGGTCCGTGAAGATTGTGCATTTCACCCCGTACAGGTAATGCCGCCAAATCTTTAATGCAAAGACCACAGCTGTGAGCTCCAAATCATGCGTGGGATAATTGACCTCGTGGGTTTTCAACTGTCAGGACGCGTAGGCTATTACTCTCCCACGTTGCATTAACACGCAACCCAGTCCCGAATAGGAGGCATCCGAATACACCACTAAGTCTTCACTCCCTTCAGGTAATGTCAAAATAGGAGCTTGAGTTAATCTTGCCTTTAACTCCTCAAAATCATCCTCCTGTTCTCTTCCCCACACAAACTTCACATCCTTGCGTGTCAACTTAGTCAAAGGTGAGGCTATCTTGGAAAAGTCTTGGATAACCTTCGGTAGTAACCCGCCAAACCCAAGAAACTGCGAATCTCGGATGGTGTCTTTGGAGACTTCCATTGCATTACCGCCTCAACATTTTTCGGGTCCACCATAATTCCTTCGGTATTCACTACATGACCTAGAAACTGAACTTCCTGCAACCAAAAAGCACACTTAGAGAATTTAGCATACAACTTCTCCTTTCTAAGTGTCTCTAACATTTCACATATGTGGCCGGCATGTTCTTCTTTGCTCTTCGAATAAATCATAATATCATCAATAAACACAATCACTGATTTATCAAACATCGGCCGACACACTCGGTTCATCAGATCCATAAAGGCAGCTGGCGCGTTAGTTAAACCGAATGACATAACGAGAAACTCGTAATGTCCATAACTCGTGCGGAACACTGTCTTCGGGATATCTTGTTCCTTTACCTTCAGCTGATGGAAGCCAGATCGAAGATCTATTCTAGAAAACCAACTGAAACCTTGAAGCTGATCAAATAGGTCATCAATCCTTGGTAGTGGGTATCTGTTCTTCACTGTCAACTTGTTCAACTCCCGGTAGTCTATACATATTCTCATACTACCGTCTTTCTTCTTTACGAATAATACCGGAGCACCCCAAGGAGAGATACTCGGTCTAATAAACCCCTTATCCATCAGTTCCTGTAGCTGATCCATTAGTTCTTTCATCTTGGTCGGAGCTAACCGATACGTTGCCTTGGCAACGGGTTGCGCACCGGGTATCAGGTCGATCTGAAATTCTATCTCATGGTCCGGTGGCACACCTGGTAGATCTTTGGGAAACACATCCGGGAAATCACGTACCACTGGCACTTCCGATAATTATGGTATCGACACGTCCACATCTTTCACGTATGCCAAGTAGGCACAGCATCCGCGCCTCATACACTTCTCTGCCACTGCCATCGAAATCACTTTCGGAACCGTAGTGACTCGATCACCATAAACTATCACTGAACTCCCATCGGGTGCAACTAACCGAATCATCTTCTTCTGACACATGATGTTTGCCTCATAGGCTGCCAACCAATCCATCCCCAGAACTACATCAAACCCGCCTAGGGGCATCATAAATAGTTTAGCAGAGAACCTATGGCCTTCTAACTCTATGCCACAATCCTCAATCATATCAGAAATTCTGGTAGACTTACCAAAAGCAGTTTCTACATCAAAAGGTTCATCGATGCTCCTACTACTATTAGGCAATTTAGCACAGAAGGCAGCAGATATGAAACTCCTACTAGCACCAGAATCAAATAGTACAGAGGCACAAGTTTGGTTTACTAGGAAGACACCTGACACGACGTCGGGGTCTACCCGGGCTTCCTCTCGGGTCATCGTGAAAGCTCTTGCACTTGCCCTCTGCCCTCCTTCTTCTGGCCTCTTCTTCAACCCAGAACTTTCAGCCCTTGGCTTCTTGCAATCCTTGTTCATATGACCGATTTCACCACAGTTAAAGCACCGTGGGGCTCCACACATTTTTGAAATGTGACCGGGCTTGCCACATTTGTAGCAGACATTCATTCCCAAGCGGCATTCCCCGCTATGTTCCTTCCCACACTTATGACACCGCCTCAACCCCGAGCTTGCAGTAACCACTTGGTGATCATCCATCCTCGGCCTCTTACTGTTCGGGTTGAAACCACCACGCCCGAATCTCTTCCCGTTCCAACTCTTGTTATTACCACCCGTCTTCTTCACCTCAACCACCGCTACTTCCCTTTCATCATACAACATTCCCGCCAAATCCACTGCCGACCTAAAAGTGCTTGGTTGGGCAGCGATCAAATGTCTGCGGATGTCAGTCGGTAGTCCCTAAATGTACCAATTGATCTTCCTCGATATCGGCGTAACCTGATCCGGCACCAACCTCGCCATTTCGTTAAACTTGGCGGTGTATTGCTGGTGGGTCATAGTTCCCGCCTCCAGCTGTAAGAACTCCCTTTTGATCTTGTTGAGTTCTCGGTGAGGACAGAATTCCTCAATCACCAACTTCTTCAGCTCACCCTATCTCATTCTCTCGATGGCCCTGTCACCCTAAGCTTTGACAAGATTGTCCCACCAACATAGTGCCGAGTCGACAAACGAGTGAGTGGCGAACATCATTTTCTGGTCTTCCCAACACTCACTGATCTTCAATACTGCCTCTATCTCCCTTAGCAAGCAGTGGGCAATAGCAGCGTTACCGTTGCCGTCAAAAGTAGGGGGTTTACACGGTTGGAATACCCCGTAGCTGCATCCCCTCGCGGTTTCCCGCACCACCACCTCTTCATCATCACTTGAGGCTCCCCCTCCAGCATTTAGCTCCTCCTCCTCATCGTGATCCCTCACGTCACCTCTCCTGCCAGCAGTCGTTCTCCTCTCCTCCTTCTCTTTTCGTTCATCCTCCCTCACAGCTCGGATCACTTCAGTCACGACAGACGGTAGGATTGTCTGCATGACTTGGTGAACCTCCTCCACCACTGCCTCCTTCACCAAGGCTCTTAAGTTAGCACTCTCATCCACCCCCTCTGGGTGATGCAGATCAGGCCCAGCAGTAGCCGTCTCTGCGGTCCTCGTCTTGTTCTTTGCGGCTCGGGGTCTACCAGCACGACCACCCCGTACACCACCTCGAGAAGCCTTAGATGATCTACCTCCATCCATCCTCTAACACTATAAGATCCAAACACCAACACGGTCATTCGAGGTAATAGCTCAGTTAATGTTAAGTATAGTAAGTCCCTAATTACAGTGGCCAGTTGTGATTAGCCACTTACTTTACTCTTCGTTCCCCGAGCATTTCCTATCCTGACTACATCAGTATTCAAATCTACTAAAGCATATAAATCAAATAGCATGCGCACATAGTACCGATTAACATTAAGAAAAGAATTACGTGATGGCACGTAGCTACTCGGGCTGGCATCCCTCCGTTCGTCCCATTATCAGTTTAAGTTTAGGTTTTGAAAATATTTACCTATTTCTCTTAAGACCTCACAGTTGGTCAATCATAGTATAAAACGTTTCATAGTTCATAAACCAGTGCAGCAGAATTAACATAAAAAACCATTCACTTCATTAATAAACATTGTTGCCAAGCAATACATTTGTTAATTGTTAATAGTTACAAAAGATCATATTAATTGCATTACAAAACAACAATATCATTAAAGATGAACGGATGCCAATCTTGCCCTGCCGAGTAGCTTCCCCAGCGTGCCACCCTCAGCAACGATTACCTACCAACTGAAAATGCATAAAAGTCAGCGTCACTGAGTGAGTTCTAGTTTTAAAACATTTAAAATACCTTGTAGGATTTATATATGAAAAATACCCTTTTCAATAAAATACTTCCTTTACTTCCACACGTGAGCATTCATCATACATACATCAAGGTATAGACTTAATTATCTTTCATTAACTCACGTATTCATTCATTTCGTACATTTTCATTATCTTTCACTTTCTATTTGGATCCTGTCTCATGCAATACCCGACTCATGTCTGAAGACAGACAGTACTGGGGTACGCGACAAGGACCCCGTCTCTTTTTGCAACGCCCCCGACTCATGTCCGAAGACCGTCACAGCACCGGGGTGAGCATCACAACATACTTCAGGTCAATCTCATGGATTAAACCCCTTACGAGTCTTTTGTGACAACACGGTCACTCACCTCAATCTTTGCTTGCAAGACTTTCATACTTTTCATTACGTTCCACTTTTCATTAACGTTATCTTCCACTTCGTTACATAATACTTTACGCATACGAATATAAACACACCACGTAAAGCCACATTATACATAGTATAAAGCATCAACAACTGCCCACAATAGACATGAACCAGCAAAACATTCCAGAACTTACCTGCTACATTCTACTTCCCAAGCTTCAGAAAAATCCTAAGTCCTTAAACAAATGCAGATGAACAGTAACTAATGCGGATGAACAATAACTAATGCTGATGAACAGTAACTAATGCGGATGAACAATAACTAATGCGGATGAAAGACTTAGATTATTCCAAGTGTCCCACTAAATGCTGATAGAACAAATGCGGATGACTGTAGCAACTGCGCATGAACACTGTAGCAACTGCGCATGAACAAAAGAAATGCGGAAGAACACTTGGGCGCATAAGCAACTACAAATGCGGATGAACAAACAAATGCGCATGAACAAATTACTTAAGTGTATATTCAGCTCTTAAATGCGGATGAACTAACCGACCTGCAAATGCACTTATGCAATTATTTAGTCCCCAATCCTCGATCAAACACCTTCTTATCATGGATCTAACATGCTTAACATCTAGAGCAGGCATAAAACCATGAAAAACCAACAATTCCTAACCAAACATGCTTATCCACCTACCTGAAGCTTATACCCAACATCACAAGCATCAACAACACATAAACCACCATAAAGCACAATCACAAGCACCCATATACATACGGTAAAGCATAAAACAGCTATAAAACCTTTTAAACATGCATTTTCAGCCCCAAAGAAGTTTAAAACACATAAAAACCGGGGTCTAGAACTCACCTAGTGCAGCAAACAAGCAAAACTCCTCCAAACTCACGTGCACAAGAGTTCAAACACCTAAAACAAGCAAAAACAAACAACAAAACACATAAAACACATATAAATTGATTTCATGGTCAAAACCCAACATAAACCGAGCCAATTAAGCAAGGAAATACATACCAAGATCAAAAACAACCTCTTTCTCTCTCTAGAACCGAGAGAACTTCGATATCTTCTTCTTCTTCTTTGTTTCAATTGAACAACAGCAGCAACAGGAGTGATATGGGCGGCCATGCCCATATAAAGTAAACTTTTTTACTTTTGTGTACTTTTACATAAAACACCCCTCATATTTAGCTTTTTTTTGCTTTCTTCTTGATACTTTCTTTTCTTTTATTTTGACAAGATTTCGGGTGTTACAGACAGATTGGTATCAGAGCCCATAACTATAAGGATTTAGGTTATTAGAAATGGTGACCTAGACTATGGTTAATGTAGGGACCCTTTCATGAACATTCGTTATGATCTTGTAAGTTGCTTATATGCCTATCACATGATGTTATATGTTGCATGATGAATCCCTTATATGCTATTTGACTTTACTTAGAAAATGGTGCCTTAGGTGTGTGACTTGAATCTTGTATACCCCCTAACTTTCTAATCCTCTTGTTCTACCCTTAGTTCTACCGCGTCTAATCTTTTCTAAACTTATTCTCGACTACGTGTGGAATCTTACGCATCATATCGAGTGGATAAATTTCTTTAGACACTATGTCTAGATCTTGAAAATCTCATCGAGGTTGTCCTAATAGCCTATAAGTGTGTGACACATAAACACCTGTATTCTGGATTTCCCGGCAAAAAGCCCTCGAGCTAAGGCAAGCATTTCGTATAAATCCCACTGCGGGACCTGTCATGCTTACCTGGGGATTTTCGGGATGAGTGATAAATTATGGTCAACATACACATTTTCCCCAAGGTAATTGGAATTAAGTTACCTCGACATGGCAATGTTCTTATTGGCTATATGGTACCAATTGGAACCATCCTGTTTATATTTATAAATTTTGAGATTCCTGATTATTTGAACTGGTTTATCACCAAAATTCTAATACCTTCTCTATTTATATTTTATAGAATGTCTCGCCATCATGGAAAACATGCTAGCTCTGACTGAAAACTCGCCGCTATGATTGCCCGGCAAATGGCTGCTATTCTCCCAACCATGGTCGCCGAACTAAGTAGCACCCTGCTGGCTAACAATAGCAACAACGTGAACGGGAATAATGGTGGGGGCGATAATAATGGCCATGGTGATAACAACAATAATCAAGGAGGAAATCACTGAACTTGTACTTTCAAACACTTCAATTCATGCAAACCCACTAATTTTAGTGGTAAGGAGGGAGCCACAAGACTTCTTGAGTGGTTCGAGAGCATGGGGAACACTTTCATTAATAGCGAATGTCCCGAAGAGCTCAAGGTCCGCTATGCTGCGAGTGTCCTTCAACAATGGGCACTCACCTGGTGGAATAGTGAGAAGAGAAACCGAGGTGCGGAAGTGGCCTTGGCACTCACGTGGGAAGAATTCAAGAACGTCATGATCCAAAAGTTCTGTCCAAGGAGTGAACTACAAAAGCTGGAGGAGGAATTTTGGAACCTCAAGCAAGATAGTGGCAACCACTTGGCTTATTCCACCCGGCATCATGAATTGAGTATGCTTTTACCGCATATGGTGGATACGGTACTCCGCAACATTGAGAAATTCATGAAGGGGGTACCACCACAAATTCAAGATGCTGTTGTGGGAAGTAGGCCCACGACCTTGGAGGAGGCAATAAACATCACCACACAGCTCACCGAGAATCACATAAGGGCTGGTACTTTGACGGTGAAGGGTACAAAATCAACAGCGAAGGTGACTCCCGAGGTGTCTAAGGAGGTGAAGGCTGAACCTTCATTCAAGTGTAAGAAGTGCAAGTTCACACCTTCCTGTAATTTTGCTGTGACAGCACTAATGCTCCACAAAAGCAAGCTGCCATTGCAAACCAAGCACCTGTGACAAAGCTTACACTAGTCCACATCCGATGTACAATACCTGTAAATATCACCATGCGGGCAACAACCCATGTCGTATTTGCTCACTCTACGGGAAATATGGGCATCTAGTGGCTACATGTCATCATGCACCCAACAACGCTGCTATGATTGCTAACTGAGCCTGCTACAACTGTGGCGAAACTAGTCATTTTCGTCCACAATGCCCTCGACTGGCGGGGAATGTTTCATCGGCTCAAGGATGGGCTTTAAACATCAACTCAAACCAAGCTCAAGCGAATAACGATGTGGTGAACGGTACGTCATTCTTTTTTCTGTTGCCCGATCTTTTGTTGGTAAAATTTATACTTGCTTTCCATATACCAATGATAGCCCTATATCTGAGCAGGTATGTATCTTGTAAATAATTGCTATGCATCTGTATTATTTGATTCGGGAGCGGATAAGAGTTTTGTGTCCTTAGAATTTGAACCTACCCTTGCTAAGCCGCGTTCTAAACTAGAAAAATCCTTTACGGTCGAAGTCGCTGATGGAAAATCTATCATTGTTGATGTTGTCATACGTGATTGCATCTTGAGTCTTAACGAGCACGAATTTCCTATTGACCTTATTCCTATGCAACTAGGGAGTTTCGACATCATCATTGGCATGGATTGGTTAGCCAAACACTGCGCGGAAATCCTTTGCTTCGAGAAGTGCATTTGAATTCCACTACCTTTGGGTGATACACTAAAAGTTTTTGGAGAGAGATCGTCTAAAGGACTCAAGCTTAAGTCATGTATCAAGGTCCGGAAGTGCTTGAGTAAGAATTACATAGCCTTTATGGCTTATGTAGTCAACACGAAAGCCAAGGGTAAGGAACTTAAGGATATTCCTATTGTACGAGACTTTCCCAATGTGTTTCCCGAGGATCTTAGTGGGTTACCTCTTGTTCAGGAAGTTGAGTTTAAGATTGATCTGATCCCTGGTGCAAACCCTATGGCTAAGTCACCTTACCATCTTTCACCTTCGAAAATGCAAGAACTAGCCAGTCAACTGCAAGAATTGACTGATAAGGGTTTCATTCATCCTAGCTCTTCACCATGGGGTGCACCTGTGCTATTTGTGAAGAAGAAAGATGGTTCGTTTTGCATGTCTATCGACTATCGGGAACTCAACAAACTCACCATCAAAAACCGATACCCTCTCCCTCGAATCGATGACCTTTTCGATCAACTCCAAGGAGCTACACAATTCTCGAAGATCGATTTACATTCTGGATATCATCAATTGCGAGTCCATGACAATGATATTCCATAAACAGCTTTTCATACTCGATATGGACATTATGAGTTCATGGTTATGCCTTTTGGCTTGACTAATGCACCTGCTGTCTTCATGGATCTCATGAATCGAGTATGTAAACCGTATTTGGACAAATTCGTGATTGTGTTCATCGATGATATTCTCATCTATTCCAAGAAAAAAACCGATCACGAGTTGCATTTGCGACAAGTTCTCGAACTTTTGAAAAAGGAGCAACTGTACGCCAAGTCTGTAAGTGCGAATTTTGGCTTGAAGAAGTTCAATTTCTAGGTCATGTGGTGAATAGCCAAGGAATTTACGTCGACCCTGCTAAAATAGAAGCCGTGAAAAACTGGTGTGTTCCCACAACCCCAACTGAAGTCCGTTCTTTTCTTGGTTTAGCGGGTTACTACTGTAGGTTCATTGCAAACTTCTTAAAAATTGCGAAACCACTTACAGCGCTAACTCAAAAGAATAGACTTTTTGAATGGGGACCTGAACAAGAAGTGGCTTTCGAGACACTGAAACGCAAGTTGTGTAACGCTCCTATTCTAACCCTCCCTGATGGAAATGACGATTTTACTGTGTACTGTGATGCGTCTAATCAAGGCCTTGCTTGTGTTCTCATGCAACGAGGAAAGGTCATAGCATATGCGTCGAGACAATTGAAGGTTCGTGAAGTGAACTACACAACCCATGATCTTGAACTTGGTACCGGGGTTTTTGCCTTAAAGATTTGTAGGCACTACCTTTTTGGGACGCAATGCATAGTCTACACCGATCACAAGAGCCTTCAACACGTGTTCAATCAAAAGGATCTCAACAGGAGGCAACGAAGTTGGGTGGAGTTGATTAGCGACTACGACTGTGACATTCGTTATCATCCTAGAAAGGCGAATGTTGTAGCCGACGCGCTAAGTCGCAAGATCCATAATAATACTGTCTCACTTCAAGAAATTCAAGATCGAAGACAATGGTTCGACACACTAGGAGAATTTGATACGGAGATTCACGTGGATGTCAACGAGGCTACTATCATGCTTCAAAACATAAGGATTGATAGTGACCTCGAGTTTTGCATTTGCGAGGCTCAACAAGCGGCGTTAACTGAAGAAAGTGAGAATGAAGGACTAGCGTTTAACGTTCGGTCACAACTGGAAACAAAACCGAATGGCATGTTGTATTTCTTGAACCGACTTTGGATTCCATATCGTGATAACCTTCGTAACTTCATCATGAATGAAGCTCATCAAACACGTTATTCTATTCACCCTGGGTTCGATAAGATGTATATGGATCTGCGTGGCCAATATTGGTGCTCAGGGATGAAGAAAGATATCGCTTCTTATGTAGCAAAATGCCTCACGTGTGCAAGGGTCAAAGCGGAACATCGACGACCTAGTGGTTTACTTGAGCAACCCGAAATCCCTATGTGGAAATGGGAGCACATATCCATGGATTTCATAACCAAGTTACCTCGTACTCCTCGTGGTCATGATAGTATATGGGTGATTGTTGACCGTTTGACCAAAACAGCACATTTCATACCAATACGAGACACTTACAAAGTTTCAAAGTTGGCTCGTATTTATATCGATGAAATTATGAGTCGACACGACGTGCCTTTGCATATCATATCCGATCGAGATGCTCTTTTCACTTCACACTTTTCACTTCAAACAGACGGTCAAACCGAGCGAACTATTCAAACCCTTGAGGATTTGCTACGTCTTTGTGTTCTGGACTTTGGTGGTGACTGGGATACGCATTTACCGTTAGCGGAATTTTCGTATAACAACAGTTACCACTCAAGCATCAAAATGGCTCCATTCGAAGCTCTATAAGGTCGTAAATGCCGTTCTCCGATTTGCTGGACTGACATCGGTGAAAATTTCATTACCGGTCCAGAACTTATTCAAGAAACGATCGATAAAGTTTCCAAAATACGTAATAACCTTGAGGTGGCTAGAAGTCGACAAAAGAGTTATACGGATAAAAGAAGCAAGTCGTTAGAATTTCAAGTCGGCGATATGGTTCTTCTTAAGGTCTCACCATGGAAGGGCGTTGTTCGCTTTGGGAAGAAGGGCAAGTTAGCTCCACGGTTTGTAGGACCTTTCAAAATTCTAAAAAGGGTTGGGAAAGTGACTTATAAACTGGAACTACCTTCTGAACTTAGTGGGGTTCATCCTGTCTTCCATGTCTCAAACTTGAGAAAATGTTTGGCCGATGAAAGTTTGCATGTTCCTTTGGAGGAGATTCAAATAGACGAGTCATTGCATTTTGTTGAGAAACCTGTCGAGATTATGGATCGAACACTGAAGAAGACCCGAACAACTACCACGCCAATCATCAAAGTTCGTTGGGAAAATAAACGTGGAGCCGAGTTCACCTGGGAACGCGAGGATCACATGAAGAAGAGATACCCCCACTTATTTGAATAGTTTTATCCGTAATTTCGGGACGAAATTTCTTAAAGTTGGGGAGACTGTGACCTTTCGTTTTTTTTTTGTCAAATAATTGTTAGCTTCGTTATCTTATGTAAGGACTATTTATGTGGTAACATAATTATGAGGATGCATGTTGTTGCTAATCCAAATGTTCGGTGTAATATTGAGCTTAAATCCTATAACTTAATTGGTTATTAAATAAATAAATTAACAAACTTCTATTTGTAAATTTATAAATGTTACTATCTTTAAATATATATATATATATATATATATATATATATATATATATATATATATATATACTTATATGGATATACACATTCATATATATATATATATATATATATATATATATATATATATATATGTGTGTGTGTGTGTGTGTGTGTGTGTGTGTGTGTCCTAAGCATTTAATTAAATCAAATAATCAAATGAGGAATTTTATAAAAATTTACAAGATTTATAAATAATGGTAAAAGTTTTAAAAATTATAAATTTCAAATTAAAAGAATTAATGAAAATTTCCTAAACTACAAGGACCAAAGTGTAAATATTTTTAATCCAAAAGTTTCCCCCTCTCCCTTCCCGTCTTTCCGGTCGCCGGCCGGCGGGACTTCTGGCGGCGTCGGCGAACCTCAAACGCTCAAAAATTGAACGTTTTTAAACCGCAAATTCACCCCTAAACCTATCGCGAACCGTTTCGAACTCACACCCTTTTTACTTCGAACCATTAACTGTTCCATCTGAAACCGAACATCACGGTCGAAATACCAAATCCGTTTCCACATCCACGTGTTACAATTAATGAAATTAACTATGTATCAACGTTCATCTAATCATTACGAAATTAATGGTACGTTTAATTTCATGAGAAACGGCAACTTGTGCACTCAACTCAACTCGTAACCCCCGTGAACTAACCTGAAATTGTTAAGCATCTAATCGGTTAAATTAAAACTATAAAATAGAGGCAAAACTTTCCTTTCGACGCTCTTTCACTTTCTGCACGCTCAATTCCACTAAAACACACACACACCTCGCAATTGGAAACTCACACAGTCGCGGCACAAGCATGAGCTCGCGATCGTCGATCCCGCAACTAAATCAGGTAATTGAGTATATGTATATACTCGATTTCATGTGGGGAACAAAAGCCCCAATGTTAATTTCATTCCCGATTTCGTTTCATGGTTCAATTGGATCGATTTGGACACTAGGGTTCATACGGATTTGGGGGTTTCTTATTGCGTAACCTTATATTTAATAATTATGGAATATGAACCGGGATTGAGACCTTGGCCCACTGGTTTAGGCGCTGGGAAATACACCGGGGACCCGGGTTCGAACCCGAGCCCCTACAACTTATTTTTTTTTTACTGGTTTTATTAAATAAAAATATTCAGAAAATTCTGATATAATATTTAATTAAAATAAAAATCATTTCTATAACTTATATTAAATTAGAAATATTTCTTTTAAAGTTTTTAGAAAATATAAATTTTCTTTTATTAGTTATAAAATTTCTATAAAATATATCTACAAGTTTGAACTTGTATAAAAATATATACATAATTAAAATGTTTCATCTATTATATTTAATAATTGATTTTAATAGCACATCATTTACTATAAATTGGTATTAAACTACAAATTAATTATTAAATCAAATAGTAAATCAATAAATTCTTTAATTATAAAATTTTAATTAATGAAATTATTTCTTATTTGGTTATTTAAATTTTAAAACAAACATTTATTGGATTTATTTTATAATTTACAATCGTTGGCTAAATGGTTTAGAAGTTTTCAAATAAAAATCGTTATACGATTACCGTTGCCATCCAAAACCCCAAATTTTAAAGGAACCGTAGATTCCCGAGTAACCGTTAATATTATACTAATTATGACTTAACTTTAAACGCCGTTCTCTAGGTTGAATATTTACGAATCTTTGGCGTTTAGTACAAGACTTCATATTTGTTCATCCTTATAATTCATGTAAGTTTTCCATACCCCATTTTATATTATTTCACACGTTTGGGGTGAAACATGTTAATCTTATTAAAAGCACACTTGTAAAGACGTTTTATACTCTTGTAACACTCGTGCAATTCGTCTTATATTTTGTCATGGTTATTTGGATTCTTGTAATTATTATGTGATTAACACTAGTAATCTATAATCATTAACTATTGCTAGCTTAGCGACGTCATAGATCTATGGGCCTGACAAGCCTATTTGGTGCTAAAGGCGAGGTTATTACCGGCTCCTGGTGACGTATTCTTGATCACCATGGGAACCAAGTATACTTAGCTAATCGTATAATTTCGTTGTGGCCATATTTGTCAAGGTTTGATTGTTACATATGTTGTCCATTTATATTGCATTGTCCTTTAACCTATGACATGAATTGCCATCTCATTGTTTACATATATATGTATGTTCAACCTATGGGAGACTCACCAATATTATATGTTGACCTTATATTTTTAACATGTTTCAGGTAACGAACCCACTTAGTTTTGCTTTGAAGATATGATATCATCTAGGAATTTGGACCTAGAGAAAAATAAAGAGCATGCTATGAGAACTTTAATGTTGAATTCTTGTTTATGTTATGTTGGATTAATTTGAGACTTATATTATGACAATGTTTGCCATGAAATGAATATTTTAATAATATTTACACCTTGTAATAGTGTTGTGTGGCCATGAACAATCTTAACCCTCACATCTCAACGTTTCCGCCGTTAAGGTTGGGGTGTGACAATGAGTTGATAAGAAGAGGTAAGAAAGAGGAGATGAAAATGGAGCTATAAGAGATTAGGAAGATGATCAAGATAGCTAAGAAGCAGATGAAGATCACATGCCTAATGTATGGGGAAGATAGTCACTTTGCAAAAGATTGTCAATACAATCCCCTAGCACACTCCATCAAACATCCCAAGAAGCCTAAACCCTTAAAAAAAATCTACAGCAGACAAACAACTATCAAAAGGAAAAGATGGTGTTCACAAAACTATTCAAAAACGAATTCCCTCAAGTGTTGATTCCAAGGAAAAGTCAGCACTTCTGAAGGATCTGCCGAACAAATCAACAGTTGCAAACTTGAAAATGAAGACTTTTGGAAAACCTTCACCATCACCAAAAGCTTCAGAGTGCATCATAATAATGATGATGTCAAAGCATCAGGCCAAGTCAAGAGAAAATCCTGAAAACCAAAGACATTTGCCAAATCCTTACCATTGAAAAACAACTATTGAAAATTGGAAGACCCAAGACTAAACAAGCTTGGGTCCCCATTCATCACTAACCAATTTGTATATGTGCAGGATCATCCACAGGCCAAAATAAATTTGTGGATTTTGGATGGTGGATGCTCCCGGCACATGAAAAGTGACAAATAAGTCTGCTGAATCTACAACCATATGATGGTAGATCTATTTCCTTTGGAAGTGATACAAAAAAGTATACATTACTAGTAGGGGGACAGTTAGCAATGGCAATGTAAGCTTTAACAAGGTGAACTATGTGAAAGATTTAAACTATAATCTACTGTGTCTTAACCGTGTGACCAAAAACATAACACTCTTTTCACAGAGCATGAATGTATTGTTCTATCTCCTGGATTTGAAATTTCAAATGACAAAATTCTTTTAAGAGCTCCTAGAAAGGACAATATGTGCATGCTCAATATGCAAAATGCATCACTTTCAAGAAATATGTCATGTTTCATTTCTAAAGCTTCACTAAACGAATCTTCCCTTTGTCACCAAATATTGTCACATGTAAACCTCAAAAACATGAACAAACTAGTTCAGAATAGGTTAGTCATAGGATTGCTGAACAAGGAGTTTGTATGTGCTGACCCATGTGTTGCTTGTCAAAAAGGAAAGCAACATAGATCTATTCATAAGTCCAAAGAATTAAATTCAGTCACAACTTCTTTACATCTGTGACACATGGACTTGTTTGGGCCAACAGGTGTAAAATGCTTAGGGAGAAAATCATATTGGTTGGTAATAATATATGATTTTATAAGATTCACTTGGGTTTTGTTTTTACAAACTAAAGATGAAACTGTTGAAATTTTAAAATCATTTATTATCAAAATTGAGATCCAAATTGATCATAAAGTTAAAGTTATTAGATGTGATCAGAACACAAAATTCAAAAACCACACTTTTGACTCCTTTTGTGAATCCAAAGGTATGATAAGGCAATATAGTACTCCTAGAACCCCTCAGCAAAACCGAGTTGCTAAAAGGAGAAATAAGACACTTATTGAGGTTGCAAGGACCATGCTATCTGAATCCAAACTTCTTATAACATTCTGGGTTGAACTAGTTAGCATTGCATGCTATGTTCAGGAAAGGGTGTTGATAGTCAAGACACATGAAAAAACCTCTTATGAGTTGTGGCATAAGAGAAGACCATTCATAAACTTCCTAAGACATTCTGGATGTCCATGCACCCTTTTAAATGCCAAAGATCATTTGTCCTAAGACATGGGTTTTTGGTAGGATACTTATCACAAGCTAAGGTATATAGAGTTACAACAAAGTTGATCACACTATTGAGGAATTTGAAAATGTCATATTCATTGAAAATTCCTCAAATAGTGTTGAAAATACCCAAAGTTGGATATTTGATCTGAATAGTTTCACAAATGAATTTAACCATTTGATTGAGAATATTTCAAGAGATTCATTCAACAGATCAACTAGGGCTGTTCAAATAGCTCGACGCTCGAAACTCGCTTGAAACTTGTTCGAAAATAGCTCAAAAAGTTGCTCGTTCGATTTTGGCTCGATTGTAAACGAGCCGAGCCGCTCCGTTCGGTTTGTAAACGAAACGAGCACGAGCAAAGGTAAGCTCGCTCATTGCTCGCTCGGTTTCACTCGAATTATTTTTAAATATAACTTTTATATATTATATATATGTAATATGTTAGTTTATTTATTTATAGTTTAGGACATTACCGTTTTAATTATTCACCATTTTACCCTTGTTCCTTTTTAATTTTTTAAACATCATATTTTGGATTTTTGTATGCTTGTTTAAACATTGCATCAAAGCGCGTATAGTGGACGTGGAAATGGCCGCAATGGAGGTTGTGGGAGTGGGTTTTACCATCATTTATTTAAGCTCGAGTTAAAACTTAAACTTATTTTGTATGTTTTCTTTTGTTATATTATTGAGTTTGAGTTGAAACTTGAAACTTTTAAATGAATTATTAGTTTTGTACTAAAATTGCAATATGAAACCGAGCCAAACCGAGCAAAACTAAGCGCTCGGTTTTAAACCGAACCGAGTTCGAGCGAGCATTTTCGCTCGATTTCTTAAATTCAAACCGAACCGAGCGGCTCGGTTTGTAAACGAACCGAGTTCGAGCGAGCCTTCGTTCGGTTCGGTTCGGTTCGTGAACAGCCCTAAGATCAACAGACATACAACTCCTAAGTATTGAAGACTACAAGGTTGATCTACCATAGGGACTCAGACACAACAAGTCATCTGCTGATACAGTTTAGTCACACTCGAAAGAAGCATATGCTAGTATCATAAACAATGTGGGCCAACCATCACTTGCTCATGATAATTCATCAGATGAGGAGTCTCATCATCATTATGGTACTAGAAAATCTTTCGTAAAGGAACCAAGTGTCACAAATGATGAAGAAGGAGTCAATTCGATAGTTGAACCAATCAATCTATCTGTTGAACTTACTGAAACAAACTTCTCCAACTTGAATCTATCTCAACAACTCCAGGTGATCCTAAGGCTAAGAAGTCATAAAGAGCACTCAGTTGAGAATGTCATTGGCAATGTTGATGCTGGCGTCAAGACAAGAAGTAGGGTAAATGAACCAAACATCTGTTTATTTTCATGCTTCCTTTCTCAAGTAGAACCAAGGAAGGTGGATGAGGCCTTAAGAGATAACATCTAGGTAGAAGCTATGCAAAAGGAACTTCTACAATTTGCTAGACAAAAGGTTTGGAAATAATGTGCATTTCATAAGGGGGAGACTGCAATACGAACCAATTAGGTGTTTAGAAATAAGAATGATGACAGAGGCATTGTTATCAAGAACAAAGCCAGACTTGTGGTACAAGGGTACTGTAACCTTTCGTGTTTTCGTTAATTAATAGTTAACCCTGTTATGTTCTTGTAAGGACCTTATGTCATTTAAGAAACTATATAATGTAATTAATTCATTAATTTAAGATTCAGGAAATAATAAGGGCATTATTGTCAATTTAGGAACTTTAAATATAAAGTTCTTACATAAAATGATAAAATCAAAACTACAGGGACTAAATTGTAAAATTCCAAAACCCAACCCCCACCTCTTTCTCTCTCCCCGTAAATCAGGCCGCTCTCCGGCCACCCTCCGGCCGAAGGCCGGCAACTCCCCAAACCACCGTAACCCCGAAATGAAGTTCTAATCAATGCTAATCGTTTCTGAAACCGGTTTGAACACTTGATGCGTCTTAAATTGAATTAAATGGACGTTTTGAACTCGTAACCGAAACCATCAATCTTCAAAACCGATCGACAACAAAAAAACTGATGATTAATCAATCAATTGAACTCTAACGATTGGATAACCATTCCGGAACTTATACCAACTTCAATTCAGTTGAAACACACTTGCAACGAATTCTGTCATCATCTTCATCGTCGACCTACAACCAAGTCGTTCACCATAGTCTGCCCGTTTACAATCAAAATTAATAGAGGGCTTTCGATCATCGGGATCCTTGGAAGCTTCTTGTGCAACGAATTTGGATAATATCCCCGTTTGCATCACGGACACTACCCAACCTTGGTTGCGACTGTTCTTCGACTTGTAGCATCGATTTCTAACATCTTTCGGGTAATTAAACACACACACATACTCGGTTTTCCTTGAGGATCAAAAACCCTATGTTTATTTCAGGAATCATATTCGAATTCATGTTCAATTAGGTTGAAATCGAATCTAGGGTTCATATGGTTTGGGGTTTCTTTGAATTTGTGATTTAAGAATTAAAACTCACTTTCTGTCAGGCATAGGCGTCCTAGCCTAATGGTAAATCACTCCTATATCATTCTTGAGGTCCCGGGTTCGAACCCGGGCACCCTCAAACATTTTTTTTAGGGCTTTTCAGCCTTTAAATAAATTATGGAAAATTTTTAATAATTATAAAAATTATTCTTGTAAACTTTAATATTTTTAAGGACACCAAATTATTTTCTGTAAATTTTTAAATTTAAATAATTAAATATTTTTTAATAAAACATTTTAACAAAGGTTATTTTGAATTATTTCTTATAAAATGGATTTTAAATAATAGTTTAAATTAATAAATTTTTATTGGCCAATACGTTAAATTATTGTTTAATCATGTTATTTTAAATAATTATAAAAAAAAAAATCTATTTACATCATATATTTAAACTTTATAAATTATTATAAAAGATTTAATTTCTTTTCTCCATATTAAATTACCTAAATGGTATATTTCTTTTCATGGGATTAAAATATATTTAATTTCATTAGCTAACCTTAAACCCCAAATTCCTATTGAAACCCTAGTTCACCTTTAATTGTTAATATTACCTTTAATCTTAACCTTGAAATATATACGTTAGGTAACTTGAAAAAGGAATCGTTGGAGCACCGTTTATTTCTTGTTATCATCCTATTATATATATATATATCATGTGAGTTTTCATGCCCCTCTTTTACTTTATTTCATACCTTTGGGGTGAAACATGTTATCTTTATAAACTTGCACTTGTAAACATCTTGCTACTTGTAAATGCACGAGCAATTCATTTATAAACTTTGTCATGGTTATTTGTAATATTGTGAGCCTTATATGATGAACATTATATGTTGACAATCATTAACTATTGCTAGCCTGGCGACGTCATAGATCTATGGGCCTGACAAGCCTATTTGGTGCTAAAGCCGAGGTTATTGCCGGCTCCTGATGACGTATGCTTGTTCATCATGGGAACCAAGTACACTTAGCTAATCGTTAAACTTGTAAATGATATTCTTGGTCAAGGTTTGATTGTAGCGATATGTTATCTATAAACTTGCTATATTCGTAACCTTTGACATGAATTGCTACTTGTAAACTTTATATATTTATATATGTATGCTTAACCCGTGGAAACTCACCAACTTTTAAAGTTGACCCTTTTATTTTTAACATGTTTCAGGAAATGCACAAGGTTGATGATTATCTTTTGAAGCATGCTTACACCTAGGATTTGGACCTAGGAAAAATAAATAAAATAACTTGAGACTTGAAAGTTGAACTTTGTTTAATTTTTGTTTGTTGAGACATTTGGTTGTAACGTTATTTCAACTTATGAATTTTTATATTTACAATTATGGTAATGTTATGTGGCTGTGAACAATCTTAACCCTCACATCTCGACGTTTCCGCCGTTAAGGTTGGGGTGTGACAGATTGGTATCAGAACCCATAACTATAGGGATTTAGGTTATTAGAAATGGTGACCTAGACTATAGTTGATGCATGAACCTCATAAGAAAAATCTTTATGATCTTGTAATATATCTTGTTGCATGCTACATAATGCTACTTGTTAAGGATGGCCTCTTGATGTGCAACTTGATGCCTTTAGTTAGGATTGCCTTATAATTGAGAAACTTGGTTGCCTTGTCCTCTCTAAAACTTATTCTTAATCCTTTATTCTCTCGACGATGAAATATCTTAAACTTATTCTCGACGACACGGGGGAACGTAAGCTTTAAATCAAAAGGTTCAAATCTTTAGACTTTATGACTAATCTATGAAAATCTCATCAAGGTTTTAATTCCATGAACCTAAAGAAATATTATGTGACACATAGACACCTGTATTCTGGATTTCCTGGCAAAAAGCCTTCGGGCTAAGGTAAGCATTTCGCATAAATCCCGTGGGACTAGTTATGCTTACCTGGGGATTTCTGGGATGAGTGATAAACTATGGTCAATATACACAAGTTTCTAAGGCAATTGGAGTTAACTCACCTTGACGTGTCAACGTTTCCAAATGGTAATGCGTACCAAATGGGATCATTCCATGTGTGTTTTACAAGTCTTGAAAAAATCTTTGTTGATTTATTATCTTCTACCTCCAAATTTCTGTGACTAACTTATTTTATATCTAGCATGTCTCGTCATCATGGAAAGCGTGGTAGCTCCGACCGCAAATTAGCCGCCATGATTGCCCGTCAAATGGCTGCCGTCATTCCGACCATGGTTGCCGAACTGAGTAGCACCTTGATGACCAACGCTAGTAACAACACCAATGGCAATGGGCAAGGAGAGAATAGTGCAAATCAAGGAAGAAACAACCAACCCTGCACGTTTAAGCACTTCAACTCATGCAAACCCACTAGCTTTAGTGGGAAGGAAGGAGCCACTGGACTTCTCGAGTGGTTTGAAAGCATGGAGAACACCTTCATCAACTGTGAGTGTCCCGAGGCACTCAAAGTCCGTTATGCCACAAGTGTTCTTCAACAAAGAGCACTTACGTGGTGGAATAGTGAGAAGAGGAATCGTGGTGCTGATTCTGTGTGGCACTCACTTGGGAAGAATTCAAGAACATTGCCATCCAAAAGTTCTGCCCGAGAAGTGAGCTGCAAAAGCTGGAGGAGGAGTTTTGGAATCTCAAACAAGATGGTGGAGATCATTTGGCCTATTCAACTAGGCATCACGAGTTGAGTATCCTGTTGCCTCACATGGTTGACACTGTTCCTAGGAACATTGAGAAGTTCATCAAGGGGGTGCCACCTCAAATCCAAGATGCCGTGGTGGGAAGTAGACCCACAACTTTGGAAGATGCCATTACCATCACCGCTCAACTTACTGAAAACCATATTCGAGCGGGCACCTTGTCTGTCAAAGGGGCTAAAAAGACTGAAAAGGCGGTCCCTGAAGCAGCTAAGGAGAATAAGAATGAACCGTCTTACAACAACAAGAAACGCAAGTTCACACCGGCGCGTAATTTCGCTGTGGCTACACCCAAGGTACCTCAAAGACAACCCGCTCCTGGTACACAAGCACCTGCTGCTAGAACCTATGCTGGTCCTCTACCATTGTGCAATGTCTGTAAGTATCATCATGCGGGTAATACCCCGTGCCGTATCTGTACACTGTGTGGTAAGTATGGACACTTGGTGGCTACTTGTCACCGTGCACCAAACAATGCTGCGTTAGTTGCTAATCGTGCTTGCTACAACTGTGGGGAACCTGGTCATTTTCGCCCACAATGCCCTCGTCTTGCGGGTAACGTACCACAAGCTCGAGGACGTGCCTTCAACATCAATGCAAACCAAGCACAAGCAAACAACGATGTGGTGATGGTATGTCAAATCCAACCCCAACTTTATGATCCAAGTTCTTTTGTTGCTTTACCTGTATCGTTAACGTCTTTAAAACTGAACAGGTATGTTTCTTATTAATAATTCTTATGCCTACGTTCTATTTGACTCTGGAGCCGATAAGAGTTTTGTCTCGATAGAATTTGAGCCTATACTTGCTAAGCCACATACGAAACTAGAAAGACCTTTACTGTCGAAGTCGCCGATGGAGAACCCATCACCATTGATGTCGTCATTCATGATTGCATTTTGAGCCTAAACGAGCATGATTTCTTTATCGACCTTATTCCTATGAAACTTGGAAGCTTTGACGTTATCATTGGCATGGATTGGTTAGCCAAACATCATGCTGAAATTATTTGTTTCGAGAATTGCATTCGAATTCCTTTACATTCGGGGGATACATTGAAAGTGTTCGGTGAAAAATCCTCCAAAGGACTCAAACTCATGTCGTGTACTCAAGCCCGAAAATGTCTAAGCAAGAATTACATGGCTTTATGGCTTACGTGGTCAACACGAAAGTCAAAGGGAACGATCTTAAGGATGTCCCGATTGTACGAGACTTTCTGGAGTGTTTCCCGATGACCTTAGCGGTTTACCTCCCGTGCGTGAAGTCGAGTTTAAGATCGATTTAATTCGGGAGCGAACCCTGTGGCTAAATCACCATATCGACTTGCACCGTCAGAAATTCAAGAGCTAGCTAGTCAACTTCAAGAACTGTCCGACAAGGGCTTTATCCGACCTAGCTCATCGCCTTGGGGTGCACCTGTTCTGTTCAGGAAAAAGAAAGATGGATCATTTCGTATGTGCATCGATTATCGTGAGCTTAACAAACTTACCATCAAGAACCGCTACCCTCTTCCTCGCATCGATGATCTTTTTGACCAACTTCAAGGAGCTGCTATTTTCTCAAAGATTGACTTACGATCTGGCTATCATCAATTACGAGTTCATGATGATGATATCCCAAAAACTGCGTTCCGTACCCGATATGGACACTATGAGTTCATGGTTATGCCCTTTGGTTTAACGAATGCTCCTGCTGTCTTTATGGATCTCATGAATCGAGTATGCAAGCCGTATCTAGACAAGTTCGTGATTGTCTTTATTGACGACATACTTATCTACTCCAAGTCCAAAACCGATCACGAACATCACCTGCGACAAGTTCTTGAGCTATTGAAGAAAGAACAACTATACGCAAAGTTCTCAAAGTGCGAATTTTGGCTTGAGGAGGTCCAATTTCTGGGACACGTGGTGAATAGTCAAGGAATTCACGTTGACCCTGCAAAGGTGGAAGCTGTGAAAAATTGGTGTGTTCCCACAACTCCAACCGAGGTTCGTTCTTCCTTGGTCTTGCTGGGTATTATCGACGTTTCATTGCCAACTTCTCTCGAATCGCGAAACCGCTTACTTCCTTGACCCAAAAGAATAAACCATTCGAATGGGGGTCTGAACAAGAGGAAGCCTTGAATCCTTAAAGCACAAGTTGTGTAATGCTCCTATCTTGACTCTTCCCGATGGAAACGATGATTTCACCGTATATTGTGATGCATCTAAACAAGGCCTTGGTTGTGTTCTCATGCAACGAGGAAAGGTCATAGCATATGCATCGAGACAATTGAAGGTCCATGAGGTGAATTATACGACACATGATCTTGAACTTGGTGCTGTGGTTTTTGCCTTAAAGATTTGGAGGCATTACCTTTATGGGACGCAATGTATAGTCTACACCGATCACAAAAGCCTACAACACGTCTTCAATCAAAAGGATCTCAACATGAGACAACGACGTTGGGTTGAATTGATTAGTGATTATGATTGTGACATTCGTTACCACCCTGGAAAGGCAAATGTCGTAGCCGATGCACTAAGTCGTAAGATTCATAATAAGATGGTCTCGTTTCAAGAATTCGCGATCGACGACAATGGTTTGATATCTTGGGAGAATTTGATACTGAGATTCGTCTGGATGTTAACGAGACTACGGTGCTGCTACAAAATTTGAGGATTGAGAATGACATCGAGACTTGTATCATGGAGGCTCAACAAGCAGTTCAAGAAGGAGGAAAAATGGGAGAGGAATTGGAGTACAACCTTCGAGCTCAACTAGAAACGAAAGCCAATGGGTTGATGTATTTCTTGAATCGAATTGGGTTCCAAACCGTGATAATCTTCGTACTTTATCATGAATGAAGCTCATCAAACTCGTTACTCAATTCATCCTGGTTCCGATAAGATGTATATGGATCTGCGTGGTCAATACTGGTGGCCTGGAATGAGAAAGACATAGCAACTTACGTAGCTAAGTGTCTTACGTGTACAAAGGTTAAAGCTGAACATCAACGTCCTAGTGGATTGCTTGAACAACCCGAGATTCCCATGTGGAAATGGGAACACATATCCATGGACTTCATAACCAAATTACCTCGCACCTCTCGTGGTCATGATAGCATATGGGTGATCGTTGACCGATTGACCAAGTCGGCACATTTCATACCCATACGTGACACTTACAAAACGTCAAGGTTAGCTCGTATATACATTGATGAGATTGTGATTCTTCATGGCGTACCTTTGCATATCATATCCGACCGAGACGCTCGTTTCACTTCGCACTTTTGGTCGTCTATGCAAGAACTTTTGGGTACTCAACTGGATTTAAGCATGGCTTACCATCCTCAAACGGACGGTCAAACGAGCGAACCATTCAAACCCTAGAGGACTTGCTAGTCTTTGTTTCCTTGACTTTGGTGGTGACTGGGATACGCATTTACGTCTGCGGAATTTTCGTATAATAATAGTTACCACTCGAGTATCAAAATGGCACCTTTTGAAGCACTTTATGGTCGTAAATGTCGTTCCCCGATCTGCTGGACTGACATTGGTGAAAATTTCATCACTGGTCCTGAGCTCATACAAGAAACAACCGATAAAGTTTCCATGATTCGCAAGAACCTTGAAGTGGCTAGAAGTCGACAAAAAAGTTATGCCGATAAACGACGCAAGCCGTTGGAATTCCAAGTTGGGGATATGGTGCTTCTTAAAGTCTCACCATGGAAGGGAGTCGTTCGCTTTGGGAAGAAGGGTAAATTAGCTCCACGATTTGTAGGACCTTTCAAGATCCTGAAAAGGATTGGGAAAGTGGCTTATAAACTGGAACTACCTTCCGATCTTAGCGGGGTTCATCCTGTTTTCCATGTCTCAAATTGAGAAAATGTTTGGCTAATGAAAGTCTGTATGTCCCTTTAGATGACATCCAGATCGACGAGTCATTACATTTTGTTGAGAAACCGTTGAAGTCATGGACCGCATTATGAAGAAGACTAGGACCACTACTACCCCAATCATCAAGGTTCGTTGGGAGAATAAGCGTGGACCTGAGTTTACCTGGGAGCGTGAGGAGCATATGAAGAAGAAATACCGTATTTGTTCGTTAGTTCATTCTTAATTTCGGGACGAAATTCTTAAAAGTTGGGGAGACTGTAACCTTTCGTGTTTTCGTTAATAATAGTTAACCCTGTTATGTTCTTGTAAGGACCTTTTATGTCATTTAAGAAACTATATGGGTTGTTTATGAATGTTTCTTTTATTGTGCATTAATTCATTAATTTAAGATTTAATAATTGTGTTTTAATATAATAAACATAACATAATAGTCAAAATAAAATAAAATAAAAATAATAATAATAATATAGAAATAATAAGTTATAAAAGTTAAATAATTAATAACTTATAAAATAATTAAAACTTAAAGTTTAATTAAGTTCAGGGGGCATTATTGTCAATTTAGGAACTTTAAATATAAAGTTCTTACATAAAATGATAAAATCAAAACTACAAGGACTAAATTGTAAAATTCCAAAACCCAACCCCACCTCTTTCTCTCTCCCCGTAAATCAGGCCGCTCTCCGGCCACCCTCCGGCCGAAGGCCGGCGACTCCCAAACCACCGTAACCCCGAAATTGAAGTTCTAATCAATGCTAATCGTTTCTGAAACCGGTTTGAACACTTGATGCGTCTTAATTTGAATTAAAATGGACGTTTTGAACTCGTAACCGAAACCATCAATCTTCAAAACGATCGACAATAAAAAAAACTGATGATTAATCAATCAATTGAAACTTAACGACTGGATAACCATTCCGGAACTTATACCAACTTCAATTTCAGTTGAAAACACACTTGCAACGAATTCTGTCATCATCTTCATCGTCGACCTACAACCAAGCGTTCACCATAGTCTGGCCGTTACAATCAAATTTAATAGAGGGCTTTCGATCATCGGGATCCTTGAAAGCTTCCTGTGCAACGAATTTGGATAATATCCCCGTTTGCATCACGGACACTACCCAACCTTGGTTGCGACTGTTCTTCGACTTGTAGCATCGATTTCTAACATCTTCGGGTAATTAAACACACACACATACTCGGTTTTCCTTGAGGATCAAAAACCCTATGTTTATTTCAGGAATCATATTCGAATTCATGTTCAATTAGGTTGAAATCGAATCTAGGGTTCATATGGTTTGGGGTTTCTTTGAATTTGTGATTTAAGAATTAAAACTCACTTTCTGTCAGGCATAGGCGTCCTAGCCTAATGGTAAATCACTCCTATATCATTCTTGAGGTCCGGGTTCGAACCCGGGCACCCTCAAACATTTTTTTAGGGCTTTTCAGCCTTTAAAAAAATTATGGAAAATTTTAATAATTATAAAAATTATTCTTGTAAACTTTAAATATTTTAAGGACACCAAATTATTTTCTGTAAATTTTTAAATTTAAATAATTAAATATTATTTTAATAAAACATTTTAACAAAGGTTATTTTGGATTATTTCTTATAAAATGGATTTTAAATAATAGTTTAAATTAATAAAATTATTATTGGCCAATACGTTAAATTATTGTTTAATCATGTTTTTTAAATAATTATAAAAAAAAAATCTATTTACATCATATATTTAAACTTTATAAATTATTATAAAAGATTTAATTTCTTTTCTCCATATTAAATTACCTAAATGGTATATTTCTTTTCATGGGATTAAAATATATTTAATTTCATTAGCTAACCTTAAACCCCAAATTCCTATTGAACCCTAGTTCATGTTTAATTGTTAATATTACCTTAATCTTAACCTTGAAAATATACGTTAGGTAACTTGAAAAAGGAATCGTTGGAGCACCGTTTATTTCTTGTTATCATCCTATTTATATATATATATATCATGTGAGTTTTCATGCCCCTCTTTACTTTATTTCACCTTTGGGGTGAAACATGTTATCTTTATAAACTTACACTTGTAAACATCTTGCTACTTGTAAATGCACGAGCAATTCATTTATAAACTTTGTCATGGTTATTTGTAATATTGTGAGCCTTATATGATGAACATTATATGTTGACAATCATTAACTATTGCTAGTCTGGCGACGTCATAGATCTATGGGCCTGACAAGCTATTTGGTGCTAAAGCCGAGGTTATTGCCGGCTCCTGATGACGTATGCTTGTCATCATGGGAACCAAGTACACTTAGCTAATCGTTAAACTTGTAAATGATATTCTTGGTCAAGGTTTGATTGTAGCGATATGTTATCTATAAATTGCTATATTCGTAACCATTGACATGAATTGCTACTTGTAAACTTTTATATATTTATATATGTATGCTTAACCGTGGAAACTCACCTACTTTTAAAGTTGACCCTTATTTTTAACATGTTTCAGGAAATGCACAAGGTTGATGATTATCTTTTGAAGCATGCTTACACCTAGGATTTGGACCTAGGAAACATAAATAAAATAACTGAGACTTGAAAGTTGAACTTGTTTATTTTTGTTTGTTGAGACATTTGGTTGTAACGTTTATTTCAACTTATGATTTTTATATTTACAATTTATGGTAGTGTTATGTGGCTGTGAACAATCTTAACCCTCACATCTCGACGTTTCCGCCGTTAAGGTTGGGGTGTGACAGGTACACATAAGAAGAATGGATTATTTATGATAAAGCATTTGCTCAAGTGGCCAGGCTTGAAGCAATTAGAATTTTTCTAGCATTTGTTGCCTCGAAAGACTTCAAGCTATGTCAGATGGATGTCAAGAGTGTATTCCTCTATGGTGAGATTGATGTAGAAGTTTATGTCTGCCAACCTCCTGGCTTTGAATATCCCAGGTATCCAGATCATGTATGCAAACTTGATAAAGCCCTTTATGGTCTTCATCGAGCTCTAAGGAAATGGTATGAGACACTCTGTACTTTTCTCCTAAAGAATTGATACACGATAGAATCTAAAGATAAAACTCTCATCATCAAGAAAGTTGATTTGGATATCATTTTGGTACAAGTATATGTGGATGATATCATATTTGGGTCTACAAATAAGAGCTTGTGTAAAGCCTTTGAAAGTAATGAGTTCCATGGGAGAACTTACTTTCTTTCTAAGGCTGCAAGTGAAACAAACCTTGCAGGACCGGTTAAAGGGTGGTCAATACAATCAGTCTCATAATGAGGAGAGTTTTAGAACACTTAACAGATCAAATGGGGAACCGGGTTTGTGTAAATGATACTAAGAACACAAGTAAACAATGAGACAGAACTAAGAACAAGAACAAGATAAGTATGTTTTTCAATGATGTTGTATATTGCTTTCAAGTTCTATTACAAGTGTTACAAAGCATAAAAAGAAATACAAGGACCTGAGATACTTTATACTACATCCTACAGCTGTGTATACTATGAAAGCCAGCTGGAAACACTAATCTAGACAACAAGATCAATGTAGAGTCAAAAGGCAGATTGCCTTTTGGCTAGTGACTATGACATGTCATAGCTCACGTCCTTTTCTATTATAAAAATGATAACAGGTACAGAGTAGGAAGTTACAGACCCAAGACCATAATATACAGTTTACAAAAGCATGGACTTTTCACCAACTTGTATAAGTTGGTGAGTCTTCAGAGTTGCAGCGAAAAGTAAGTCATCTTTATGAAAAAGTAGATCGGAAAAAGCATGTCCTGTCTGTCTTCAGAAGAAATCAGTCTTTACAACCTTTGGCTTCAGAAGACTTTGTCTCTGAAGCTTCGAAAGACTTCATCTTAGGCTTCGAAAGATTTGGAATTTGGCTTCGAAAGATTTACCTTTAGAATATTTTCTATGGAGAGTGTAAAACTTCCAAAGTAACTTCTACCTTGTACATCAGTGCATGCATGTAGGAAGCACCTTGGTTGTTTTGGCTTATTTGGTTGCATCAGCCTTCTAATCTTCTAATATAACCTTACAAACCTTTAACGACATTTTCATAAATCAATCTAAGTATGTTCAAGACATCTTGGTGAGATTCCAAGCTACAGATGCTAAGGCTGCAAAAACCCCTATGTCTAAGACATGTTCATTAACTCCTGATATTGAGGGGGAAGCAGTTGATCAGCAACGGTACAAAGCTATCATTGGATCTATCATGCACCTTACATCTGGCAGACAAGATATCATGTTTGCTACATACCTGTGTTCAATATTCTAAGCTGCTCCAAAAGTGTCCCATTTAATAGGTGCCAAGAGAATTTTAAGGTATCTTAAAGAGGAACCTAAGTTGGGATTATGGAACCCTAAGAGTGTTGATTTCAATCTCTATGGATATATAGATAGTGACTATGGAGGATGCAACATCAACAAGACGTCCACCTCAAGAGGATGTTAATTTATAGGGGGAGATTGGTCTCATGGCAATGCAAGAAGCAAACCTGTATGTCTACATCAACTGCTGAAGCATAATACATTGATTCATCTAGTTATTGTGCTCAGGTGTTGTGGATTCAAATTCAACTTAGAGATCATGAAGTAACTTTCATGAATATTACAATTCACATTGACAACAGTGCCATCTCAATCACCAACAGTTTTGTTCAACATTTAAAGACAAAGCACATTGACATCAAGTATCATTTCACTAGGATTATGAAGAAAATAAAATCATTAAATTAATTAAAGTCCATACAAATGAACAATATGCAGATCTTTTCACAAGGCTTTTGATGAAACAAGATTTAAATAACTTGTGTTCGCAATTGGGATGATAATTTTGAATAATTTAACTGATTTAAATAATGATATCTGATAAAAACAATTGTTGTGAAAATAATGCTTAAATGAGTAAAACTACCGAATATCGTAAATCGGCAGATAAGCGGGTAAAACTGGGCATCTACTGAATATCTCAAATCGGCAGATAAGCGTAATTCGGCAGATAAAATGGCCTTGGCACATGTCTTTTAAAAGGATCTGGTAGGACCCACTTTTATCTACCGATACATAGTGGCATCGGATTTTTCAGTTATGATGGTGAAGTTTTAAATTAACATTATCCATAATTGTTAAATCTAAGTTTTTCCCACCATTGTCATCTTCAATCTTTGTCTGAAAGCAAACCCTCTCAAAACCTTCAAATCTCTTAAACCCTACCAACAATCAAATATCCTTCCATGGCTGTTCAAAACCTATAATTCAGACCGAACCACAACATCACTACATCACTTCAACCCATTGGTGATTCCATCTATGATCCAGTTCTTCAAGTCTTATGCAACATCAGCTATGCTTTTGCAATCCTTATAGACCCAATGATTCGTAAGACACACATACAGGAATTCTTGACTACATGTTCCATTCAAAGGGAACATGGACCAAAAGTCCTCATTACGACCGTGTAAGAACTGAAGATCACCATTTTCTGTGCAAAAATTCAACAACTTCTTAAGTTGAATGATGCAAATGGTGAATCTTCTTTCTCTAAAGAAGTGGTCAGCGCCACTTTCAAGAAAATAGGATATGAAGGACTCCTCCTAACATCTACCTTCTCCATATCACAAGTATATCACAATTAGAGAACCATCTTCATATCTTTTTACATTGGTTGTTAAACAAGTCGGGAGGATGGGATCAAGTACCATTAGATCTAGCAGAGGCTATCCATTCAAATAGTAGAGTTATGATTTTTCAAACTTTATTTTTCAAAACCTTTGTAAAAATGTAACTGTTGCTGTAAAATTTAAGTTTTTAATATACCTTAGATTCATTCAATTGATTCTACAAGAAGAATTAGGTAACAAACTTAAAATCAAAGGAGTTATGCATGCCTTAGGAACTTTAAACAGATCTATTTTCTCAATGTTCAAGGCAACTCCAAAATCTTTTTCTAGGAAGGTAACTTCCCAATTCGCACACATGCTTGAGGTCATTAACCCTTAGGGTGGTAGCATGGCAACACCCTCCATTTCTCATCCCAAACCCTCCACCTCACTGCCATGAACTCTGGAAGGTACTTCACACCATGTGTGAAGGAAGTGAGGAGATAAGGGAAATCAAAAAGGAGAAATTAAGGACCCAATATAAAACTTTCCACCATGTTCAAGGAGAATCCATACCACAACAACTCCACAGATTTGTTCACTGGCAAATGAGATGATAGTCTATGGTCTCAAATATGAATATGTGGAGATCAACAAAAAGATGTTACACACACTGCCAGAGAGCTGGACTTAGTTAGTATCTCTAATGAAAGCAACATTGGACCTTGAAGCATTATCTCTAGATGCACTAGTGGCCAAAGTAGAGGCACTGAAACTAGATGAAAGGTCCAGGAATAACAGTACAATTAGACATGTGGAATCATACAAGTTCAAGGAACTTCAACAAACAAATAATGCATTCTTCACCTGCACTAGTGAAGATGAAAATGAAGAATTTCTGGATTCAAGTGAAACTTCATTCTTCTCTGCTCATGAATCATCAAACAATAAACAAAAGTCTAAGAAGACTGGTGGTCATGCTTCCTATGAAGTAACACCCCAAAGCAAACAACATCCTCACACTTCCAGCTCCAGCAAACAACACCCAACAAAGATTCAAAACATTCATAAATTTGAGAAATCAATGGATGCATTAACAATCATATTGCAAAGTGAGGAGCAAAAGGCAACTTTTGCAGCCTTTCCAACAAGCTTTGAAGCCAACCTAGGAGCTAACCTCACACCATCACAGATCATACAGCAAGACTTGGATGAATTGCCTCCTGATATGTTTGAAGAAATGGACTTCAATGGTCAATGGCAATGATTGCATTCAGATCCAAGTAGTTCCTATAAAGGAACAGGGGGTTAAGCATGGATAAGAAAACCAAAATTGGTTTTAATAAGACAAAGGTGAGATGCTCTAACTGCCAACTCTATAGACACTTCTCCAGAGAATGCCAACAACTTAGAATTGACAGAAACAACAACCAAACTCAAACATCAAGCAATTATCACTCAAACAGACAAATCCCACCTCCTAGCAGTATTTTTGCTGCACCAACCCCACCTCAAATCACACAGTATAGCCTAAATCAACACTCAAAATCATTTACAATGATTATCAAACAAGATGGTGAGTGTGATTGGAGTATGTACGAGGCTGAGATCCAATCTCCTGATCATGCCCTCATGGTAAACATAGAAGATATGATTTCAAAAATCCTGAAAGAGGTAAGGGAAAACCTCTGTACATAAGCATGCATTAATGAAGTCAATAGATACAGAGAACATGCTGACAAACTTTCCAAGAAAGTAATTGAAACAAACATTTTAAATGAATGTTTAAAATTAGAACAAAAACAATATGGGGCTAAAATTTTTCATTACAAAATGATTTAGACAAATTGATGTCTGAAAAATTAACACTTAGCAGCTCAAGTAGAGCAACTTTCTGAATCATTGACTCAGTCAAAAACACTACAGGCTGAAACTGAAGTGAAACTTCAGAAATTTTAGGTGAGCAACAAGAAGTTTGAAGAAATTCATGCTCAGCAAAACGCATTTAAAGACCCTTCAGGTTTAAGATATAATAAGGTCAATCCACCTTATAAATCATATTCCACTTCCTGATTCCATGACAAACAAGCAGGGTAAGTCTCTTGACCCATATGATAGGACTGTGGACTCAAAACAGTCATCATCATCATCATCAAAATCATCATTAATATCAAAAACACCTTTGATAATTTTTTTAAGAGTCAAACACCTTCAAAAATAAAATCAATTGATTTTTATCAAGAAGAGAATAATGAGTTTGATGAACAAGCAACTTATGAAGATGATGTTGATCTTTGGATGATGAGTCAGATCAACCAATTACTAAAACTACAAAAGTTTCAAGTGTGATTGATACACCAACCAACCAAACAAAGTAGACATAAGGTTTTGACATCTGCTCTAGTGGAAGAAAAACTGGATCTTCCACTACCTTTCCTAAACAAACAAACAAACAACAGTAACTTTTGATGTACCTTTAAAATCAAATTTAAAATCAAAGGTTATTAACAAACAAGGCAGTGCAAATTTACCATACTGCGAGTGGTGTGATCAATACACTCACACCACAGAAAAATGCAAAAATGGTAAATATTGCAAGTACTGTAACATGAACAATCACAGTACTGAATCTTGTCATTTCTTAATTATTATTCAATTTGTGAAAGAAACAATCACAACACTACTAACTGCTTTTTTAATAAGAAAAACAAGAAGCAAGACAAATAGCCTCAAGTTGAGAAATCAATTGAGAAACAGACAGTTGTTCCTAACAAGAACAAAGGAGAAGTACCACGACAAACTCCTCATCAAAAAGTTGTTTTAAATAATGATAAAACCTTTTATGACAACTTCAAATAATCAAACAGGAGCCAAAAGTCTCACAATAGACAACAATCAGACATTAGCACTCAAAGAAGAAGAGCTCAAAACACTTCTCCCGACAGAGCTAAAACTATTCAAAGGAAAACTAGTGTGACTAGAAATTCTAAACCATCAGACAATGCCACATTAGAAGAAATATGTGTTATGGGAAAAGACGGAAAACTCAAGACCATCTTGGCTTGGGTTGCACCATCTAACTAATTTCTTTGCTTTTACAAGGACATCAAAGAAGGCCTGACAACATCTTGTATGTTAACAGTGGATGTTCCCGACACATGACTGGCAATTGTTCCCTCCTTCAGAATTTTAAAAGTAAACATGGAAGAAATGTAGCCTTTGGAGGAGATAAGATAGGTGTAAAGATAAATGGTGAAGGAACAGTATCAAATGGGTTGATCAGTTTTGAAAATGTCAACTACTGCTCCAACCTCCAGTTCAATCTTCCCAGCGTATCCCAAATCTATGATAAAGGATATGCCACCTTATTTGACTCCAACAACTGTTACATCCTCAAGACGGGTTTTCAAATACCTGAAGATTGTATCCTTTTGAAAACACCCCGTCATAACAACACATACATTGTTGATATGAACACTGCTTCAACATCAACCCCTGAATCATGTTTACTATCAAAAGCATCAGAAGATGTTTCCCAATTATAGGACAGGCATTTGGAATACTCAAATTATAACAGAATGGATCAACTTGTAAAAGGTGACTTAGTAATAGGTTTACCACAAAAAGAATTCTTCTGTACAGACCACTACACTACATGTCAGAAAGGCAAACAACACAGAGTGTCTCATAAGTCAAAATTAGTAAACTCTAACAACATACCACTCAAATTGCTTCACATGGACCTTTTTAGCCCAACAAACATCCTAAGCATAGGAAAGAAGCAATATTATCTTGTCATAGTAGATGATTACTCAAGATTCATATGGGTTTTCTTTCTACTACACAAGTCAGAAATATCAGAAATCATCAAATCCTTTATCACTAGAATTAAGAATCAATTGGATCTTAAAGTTAAATCTTTAAGAAGTGATAATGGTATTGAATTTAAAAATGACTTCATTTCTACTTTTTGTGCAGAGAAAGGAATTAGTCATCAATTTAGTGTAGCAAGGACACCTTAATAGAATGAAGTTACTGAAAGGAGAAACAGAACATTGATAGAAGCTGCTAGATCTATGCTAGCTAACTTTCTATTACCCATATCCTTTTGGGCTGAAGCAATCAATACAGCTTGCTATATTCAAAATAGAACATTAATAATCAAAGAACATTCCAAAACTCCATATGAATTAATGTTTAAAAGAAAACCTTTTATTGGCTTTCTTAAAGCTTTTGGATGTTTTGTCTCAATATTAAACACCAGAGAACAATTATCTAAGTTTGCTCCAAAAGCAGATGACGGATTTTTTGTTGGATACTCTGGAAGCTCAAAAGCTTACCGAGTATACAATCCAAGGCTTAACATAGTGGAAGAAACAACAGATATTGTTTTTAATGAACATTCTTTCAATAAGAAAGTCATTGGATCAGACTGGTTGTTTGATATTGACTCATTAACAAAATCATTTGATACATCTTACTTTGATGTTTCAGGTACCAAGGATAACAGTGAGTATCCAATAATTTCACCAACCATTGATATTCCTTTAACTACGGATCCTCCAAGGAGAACAAACATCACTCCTTCCAGTACCATAGTTTCAACTCCTCCAGAACAAACAAACACATTAAAAGGAATATCATCATATACACCATCTTCATTAACTCCTGTGACCACCCAACGACAACAAAATAACCAAACAAAGTCACATCAACCAGCCACAGTTGAAGAAGATGATGATTATCATTCATTACCTGATACACATCAAGAAGATGAAACTCTATATTTCTTTCATGATTCACTACAAACATTCACTTAAACCACACAGCCAGAACAACCAACAACAACAAATACCCTTGCTCATCCATCAAAACCCAACCAAAGGATCCTCAGATAGAGAAGATGTCCTACTCCCAGTTAAAAGCTGGTTGAGTCACACAAGGGTGCCCTATAGGTCATATGCTGGCAGATCTCTATCTCAAATGAAAGAAATAGCTAGAGATCTACAAGAACATGCTTGCAAATTCATTAAAGCTACAGATCCTTAGACCTCATCCTACTTCTTCTCTATCCACATATCATCAAGCTCCACCTAAGCTTCATCCAATAGAAGAACCAAGACAGTTCATGCCTCACAGGCTATGGCCTGAAGGAAATGAGGTTAGAGAGATGATTAATGAGAAAACAAATTTTGTCAAGATATATGACAAAATCACTCTCACAGCCCCAGCTGATGAACGAAAGATAGTAGCTTGGAAATATGAAGAGATCTGGGATGATGTTCTGATTAAGAGAGTATCTGGACTTGTCCAGTACTTATCATACATATCTCAACTGGGATCTTTGAGCTATGAAGATAGATTGGACCTGATGCAATTGAGAATGGTCAATCATACTAACAATCCCAGGGGAGCCGATTTCTATCATATTATGAGAGCATACATGAATAGACAACATCATGAACTGAAGTTAGAAGCAGACAGAAAAGACAAACTTCATTTAGCAAAGTGTAAGGCCCCATTCTCGGGAAACCCCACAGTTGGTCATTCATAGCACTTTTCATATTAAAACACATTCAGATTTATCAAAACAAGAAAATTTTGCAGCAGAATAATTTAATAGAAACCATAGCATTCATTAACCATTACTTTTGCCAAGAAATACATTGTTGTTGCTAGTTATAAAAAGGACATCTAGTTGCATTTCAAAACAAAAATAACTTTTCAGTGTGTCATGGATGCCAGTCTTTATTTGCCAGGTAGCTTCAACCTCGTGCCATTCCCAACAACACCATTACCTGCCAACTGATATGCATATAAAAAAGTCAGGGATACTGAGTGAGTTCTAGTTTAATAATATAGAAAAATATACTTTTGTAAACTTCACTTGGTGATCATTCATCATTATACATAATCAATCATTAAGAGATTTTTATCTTTCTTTCTTTTATTATCTTTCACTTTCATTATCTAGGTTTGCACAAAGCAAGAGCCTATATTGTTGGTTGGCAACAAATGTCGAACCCCTGTCGGCAAATGATTTTTTTTGTAGCTAACCCATTCAACAGTTGACCCACACTGCTAGGCACGAAGCCAGCTCATGAATACGGGTCCCATTGATTTGGTCAATCCCCAGGATTAGACCCTTGATGTGCGCCCTGAATCCGCCACAGATCAGTTGAGCTAACGACAACAAGGTCGTACACCTCATTCCATTGTGCCTGTAAGGCTTTCCATTGATTATAAGGGCCCAGGGGTAACATTCATTAAGTTCTACTATCTTCTTTTATGTCTTTATGTCAACTTGGTTATGAATAATACTTTTAACATATTCACTATTTTAATAATCACATATCATGAAGTATAATAATAACTACCCATAACAAGCAGCCCATAAGAAGAGAATCAAACATTAGAAACATTAAACAAGCATAATCTGTCCTTATACATAAGTACTTAACAATTAAATTCTATTCCCAAAATTTCAGAATAATTCTAAGTCCCCAAAGAAATGCGGATGAATGTAAACTAATGCAGATGAACAAATGCGGATGAAAGTTTTCAGAAAATATTCTTAGTGTCTAAAAGTATACGGGTGAACCAAATGCAGATGAACAAGTCCAATACGGATGAACAAAATACATGACTATGGAACATAAAACCAATGCGGTTGAATGCTCAGCAAATGCGGATGAAGACCAGCAAATGCGGGTGAACACTTAACAAATGCTGATGAACACTTAACAAATGCGGATGAACACTTAACAAATGCCGATGAACAAATGCCCACAGTGGACAGCCAAAGTCCACAGCGGATGACCAAGTCCACAGCGGACAGTCAAAATGCGTAAGTGTCCACAGCGGACATGCAAAGTCCACAACGGATGACCAAATCCACAGCGGACAGTCAAAATGCCTAAGTGTCCATAGTGGACATGAAAAGTCCACAGCGAACATGCAAGTCCACATCGGACAGTCTAATTGCCTAAGTGTCCACAACGGACGGCTAGTGTCCACAGCGGACACCAAGTCTATCACCTGCAATTCAACTTACTCAATTTCCAGTCTTCATACATCATTTTAAGCATATTCTTAGCTTAGATCTATCAGTCTAACACTTAGAACATCTTAAACATTTATACAATCATCATGAAAATCATAAAACATGACTATATCATCATAAACAACCGTACCATACATGGAAAATCATAATTTGCTTTAAAAACATCAGTTAAGTATGTATACCAGCCTCAAATAAGTAGAGAACATTTAAAAGAGGGGATCTAGAACTCACCTCTAACTGCTTTCGAGTAAAACTCCTTCAAACCCGAGAGCAACCTGGAGTTCTAGCACCTAAACACACGAAAACACACAACCAAACACATAGAAACACTTAAGGATCGGTCAAGAAGCTGAAAACCCAACTGAAACCGAGAAGAACACCATATAATCTTACCTTTGAAGACTTTCTCTCTCTAAACCGGGTGAAACTTCTTCTTCTTTCTTCAGTCGAGACTTCTTTCATGAGACAGAGAAGTATGGGTGGCCTTATCACCTTTTTATACCCATTATGGGCAAGTTTGGCCCTTGCCCACTTTTAACCCCTTGTTTTACAATAATTCTCTTTTTCTCCATTGCTTTCTTTTCTTTTCTTCATTCTGAAATTTTCCGGGTGTTCAAGTCCACCCCCCTTATATAGGTTTCGTCCCCGAAACCTGTCATTCCTTGAACAGCTGTAGGTAATGCTGTTTCATTTCCTTCTCAGTCTCCCACGTAGACTCGGACCCCTTCCTGTGTCTCCACTATACTCGCACAAGTGGAACCACTATATTCCTTAGCCTCTTCTCTTTTTTGTCAACGATGGCCACTGGCTGCTCCAAATAATTGAGTCGTTCATCCACCTCGATATCCTCCAATGGCACGATCATATACTCATCGGCCAAGCACTTTCTTAGGTGAGATACATGGAATGCTGGATGAATTCCACTTAACTCATCGGGTAGCTCCAGTCGATAGGCCACCTCTCCTACTCGGGAAATGATTTGGAAAGGCCCTATGTACCTCAGACTTAACTTTACTCACTTCCTAAACAGGATGATCCCTTTCCAAGGCGAGACCTTCAGCATGACTCTATCACCCACCTTGAATTCAATCGGTCAACGCCTCTTGTCAGCATACGAATTTTGTCTATCTTTTTCCGCCTTCATAAAGGCCTTAATCTTTTCCAACTTTTCGGTCATATCCTCGATCACCTTAATGCTCCCTATCTCCTTCTGCCCGATGTCACCCCAACATAAAGGCGTTCTACACTTCCTACCATATAACATCTCATATGGAGGCATACCAATGGTGGCATGATTACTATTATTATATGAGACTTTGGCTAAGAGTAAGTGTTCGCCCTAACTTCCTTCGAAATCAATGACGCATGCTCATAGTATATCCTCCAGCGTCTGAATCGTCCTCTCCGACTGACCGTCTGTTTGAGGATGGTAAGCCGTACTGATATGTAACCTCGTCCCCATCACATCATGAAATCTTTTCCAAAACTTAGACGTAAATCGATATTCACGATCAGACACGATAGACACCAGTACTCCATGACGAGTCAGTATCCCTTTTTTGAACAGATCTGCCAACCTCTTAGATGAATACGTCTCGCAAATCGGTAGAAAGTGAGCACTCTTCTTTGGACGATCTACTATCACCCATATGGCATCGTATCCCCTTACTGTATGCGGTAACTTCATAATGAAGTCCATGGTGACGTGCTCCCATTTCCACTCAGGTATATCCAAGGGTTGGATCTTCTCGTATGTATTTTGGTGCTCCGCCTTCACTTGTAAACAAGTAAGGCACTTACTCACATACCCCACCACATCGTGCTTCATTCCCGGCCACCAGTAATGTTTATTCATATCATGATACATCTTTATAGCACTAGGATGAATTGAGTATCGAGTCTTGTGAGCCTCATCCTTGATCTTCTCACACAGACCCCTATAACGACGAATCCACATCTGCCCCGATCGAGTCCGGACACCAAGAATGTTCTCCCCCAACTTAGTGACTAGACCTTTCATCCTTTTGGAGTTAATCTGATCTTCTTTCAGCGCTTCATCCTGAAATTCCTTAATCTGCATCATCACATCGGAGATCATAACCAACTGATAAGCTTTCAGCCGAATCGACACGGGTTTCTCTTTTTGGCTAAAGGCATCCGCCACCACGTTGGCCTTGCCCGGATGGTAATGGATCTCACAATCATAGTCTTTGATCAACTTTAACCATATCCTTTGCCTCATATTGAGATCCTTCTACTCGAAGAAGTACTTCAAACTTTTGTGATTAGTGAAGATGGTGCACTTCGTCCCGTACAGGTAATGCCTCCAAATCTTAAATACAAAGACCACAGCCGCCAACTCCAAGTCATGAGTAGGGTAGTTAGCCTCATGGATCTTCAACTGTCGGGACGCATAGGCTATAACCCTTCCCTGTTGCATCAGCACGTAACCCAATCCCGAATAAGAAGCAGCTGAATAGACCACCAAGTCTTCATTCCCTTCGGGTAACGTCAAGACACGAGCTTGAGTCAATCTTGTCTTTAACTCTTCGAAAGCATTCTCCTGATCTTGTCCCCATATGAACTTCACATCCTTACGGGTCAATTTGGTCAATGGTGAAGCTATCTTGGAGAAGTCTTGGATTAATATTCTATAGTAGCCCACCAAACCCAAGAAATTGCGGATCTCGGATGGCGTCTTTGGAGTCTTCCATTGCATTACCGCCTCTACCTTTGCCGGGTCCACCATAATCCCTTTAGAATTAACCACATGACCCAAAAACTGAACTTCCCGCAACCAGAACGCGCATTTGGAGAACTTAGCATACAGCTTCTCTCTTCTAAGCGTCTCCAATACCTCACGAATGTGACCGGCATGCTCGTCTTTAAACTTCGAATAAATCAGGATATCATCGATAAACACAATCACTGATTTATCCAACATCGGCCGACACACCCGATTCATCAAATCCATAAAAGCAGCTGGCACGTTGGTTAAACCGAAAGACATAATGAGGATTTCGTAATGCCCATATCGTGTTCGAAACGCGGTCTTCGGGATATCCTGTTCTTTAACTTTTAGCTGATGATAACCAGATCGGAGATCTATCCTTGAGAACTAGTTGGCGCCTTGGAGCTGATCAAACAAGTCATCAATCCTCGGTAGTGGGTACCGGTTCTTCACTGTCAACTTGTTCAACTCACGGTAGTCGATGCACATCCTCATGCTACCATTCTTCTTCTTCACGAACAAGACCGGAGCACCCAGGGAGAGATACTCGGTCGGATAAACCCCTTATCTAACAACTCTTGCAACTGAGTCATCAATACCTTTATCTCAAAGGGAGCGAGACGATATGGCGCCTTCGCAACAGGTTGGGTAGTGGGTATCATCAATCTGGAACTCGATCTCGCGATCAAGTGGCACCCCTTCTAGGTCTTCGGGAAACACATCAGGGAAATCGCATACTACCGGCACGCCTGACAGCTGAGGCACGATGGCATCCACATCCTTCATTTAGGCCAGGTAAGCACCACACCCTCGCCTCATAAACTTCTCTGTCATGATCATCGAGATCACTCGCGGTGTAATATACTCCATGTCTCCATGTACCGTAACCAAGTTGCCATCGGGCGCAGTCAAACAAATCATCTTCTTTCAGCACACGATGTTCGCTTTGTAGGCTACCAACCAATCCATCCCTAACACCACATCAAAACCTCCTAGGGCCATCACATACAATCTAGCAAGAAACTTATGACTGTCTAACTCTACAAGACAATCGTCTATCACATCAGTCACTTTGGTAGACTTTCCTATCGCTGTCTCTATATAAAAGGGCACGTCTATCTTCTTATGCTTACCATGCATTACATGACAAAAGGTAGCAGATACAAAACTTCTACTAGCACCCGAATCGAAGAGCACAAAAGCATACAATTGGTTTACCAAAAACATACCTGGAACTACTTCAGGGTCCATTCTGGCTTCTTCCTGGGTCATGTTGAATGCCCTTTCCTTGGCTTTAGTGCTCTCACTTCTCCCTTTCTCACCCATATCCTGGGTCCCTGAGCTCCCTGCTCCACCCTTCTTGCAATCTTGGCCCGAGTGGCCTACTTCCCCGCATTGATAACATCATGGTTCCCTGCACTCTTTAGCATAGTGGCCTCCACCTCTAACTTAAAACACCGGTTAGTCCCCACTCTACACTCACCCATGTGAACCTTCCTACACTTCTTACATTCCCTCTTGTTGTTCCCCTTACTCAATCCTAGGCAACGATCGTCAATCCTCATCTTCTTTTCCCCGATCCCATAGTTGTCACCCTTGAACCTCTTCCCATTACCGTTCTTGTTCCAACTCTTCTTAACCTTCCTCTGAATTGGCATCGGGTCTCTCTCATCATACAATATTTCGGCCAAATCTACCGCAGACCTAAAAGTGCTTAGTCTAGCGGCTATCATGTTCCTCCTAATGTCCACTGGCAAACCCTTCATGTACCTCTTAATCTTCTTGGACTCTGGAGTTACTGGATTCGGCACAAGTCTTGCAAGTTCATTGAACTTAGAGGGATACTCTTGATGAGTCATGTTTCCAGCCTCCAAATGCAAGAACTCCTTTTTAATTTTGTCCAACTCGCGATGTGGACAATACTCCTCCATTACCAGTTCATTCAAATCCGACCACCTCATCCTTGCTATAGACCATTTTCCCTCGGCTTGGACAATGTTGTCCCACTAGCATAATGTTGAGTAAATGAAAGAATGGGAGGCAAACTTCACCTTTTGATCCTCCTGGCACTCACTGATGTCTAGGACTACCTCCATCTCTCAAACCCAATGGTGAGCAGCAGTAGGATTGCTGTTACCGTCAAAGGTCAGGGGTTTGCACCTCTGAAACGCCCCATAGGTGCACCCCTTAGCGGTCTCCTTCTCCTCCTCACTATCATCATCATGAATTACCACCTTTAGGCTTGATGGCTCTTCCTCTGTTTTCTCCTTCTTCCCAGCATCATCAGTTCTTTCACCCTCCTTTACAGCCCTTAACACTTCGGTCACCACTGAGGGCAACACATTTTGCATGACGTTGTAGACCTCTTCAGCAATAGCTTCATTTACCGTAGACTTGAGGGTAGTTGATCCTGAACCCTCTTGGTGGCAATTGAGGTCTGTGTCCTCATGAATCGTCTCAGGAGCCTTAGCCTTGCTCCTGGTGACATGTGGCCCAGTAGTACGCCCGCCACGAGCACCACCTCAGGTTGCCTTCCTAGATTTCCTACCCGCCATAAGATCTACTTCTATAAGATTCAAACACTAACAAGGTCGTTCAAGGTAATAGATCAGATTATGTCAAGTATAGTAAGTCCCTAATTACAATGGCCAATTGTGATTATCCACTTACTTTACTCTTCATCCCCCAAGCATTCCGTATCCAGACTACATCAGTATCCAAATCTACTAAGCACATAAATCAAATAGCACACGCACGTAATACCAGTTAACTTTATGAAAAATTACCTGATGGCACGTAGCTACTTGGGCTGGCATCCCTCCATTTGATTCCATTTTTAGTTTAAGTTTAGGTTTTAAAAAATAATTTACCTAATTCTCTTAAACTTTGGCTCTGATACCAACTTGTATGGCCCCATTCCTGAGAAACCCCACAGTTGGTCATTCATAGCACTTTTCATATTAAAACACATTCAGATTCATCAAAACAAGAAAACTTTGCAGCGGAATAATTTAATAGAAACCATAGCATTCATTAACCATTACTTTTGCCAAGAAATACATTGTTGTTGCTAGTTACAAAAAGGACATCTAGTTGTATTTCAAAACAAAAATAAATTTTCAGCGTGTCATGGATGCCGGTCTTTATTTGCCAGGTAGCTTCAACCTTGTGCCATTCCCAGCAACACCATTACCTCCAACTGATATGCATATAAAAAGTCAGCGTTGCTGAGTGAGTTCTAGTCATATAATATAGAAAAATATACTTTTGTAAACTTCACTTGGTGATCATTCATCATTATACATAATCAATCATTAAGAGATTCTTTATCTTTCTTTCTTTCATTATCTTTCACTTTCATTGTCTAGGTTTGCACAAAGCAATAGCCTATATTGTTGGTTGGCAACAAATGTTGAACCCCTGTCGGCAAATGATTTTTCGGTAGCTAACCCATTTGACAGTTGACCCACACTGCTAGGCACGAAGCCTACTCATGAATAGGGGTCCTATTGATTTGGTCAATCCCCAGGATTAGACCCTTGATGTGCCTCCTGAATCCGCTGCAGATCAATTGAACTAACGACAACAAGGTCGTGCATCTCATTCCATTGTGCTTGCAAGGCTTTCCATTGATTATAAGGGCCGGGTGGTAACATTCATTAAGTTTCACTGTCTTCTTTTATGTCTTTATGTTCATTTGGTTATGAATAATACTTTTAAAATATTCACTATTGTAATAATCACATATCATGAAGTATAATAATAACTATCCACAACAAGCAGCCCATAAGAAGAGAATCAAACATTAGACACATTAAATAAGCATAATCTTTCTTATACGTAAGTACTTAACACTTAAATTCTATTCCTAAAATTTCAGAATAATTCTAAGTCCCCAAAGAATGCGGATGAATGTATACTAATACGGATGAACAAATGCGGATGAAAGTTTTCAGAAAATATTCTAAGTGTCTAAAATTATGCGGGTGAACTAAATGCGGATGAACAAGTCCAAATACGGATGAACAAGTCCAAATGCAGATGAACAAGTCCAAATGCGGATGAACAAGTCCAATGCGGATGAGCAAAATACTTGACTATGGAACATAAAACCAATGTGGTTGAATGCTCAGCAAATGCGGATGAAGACCAGCAAATGCCGGTGAACACTTAACAAATGCGGATGAACACGTAACAAATGCGGATAAACACTTAACAAATACAGATGAACAAATGCCCACAGCGGACAACCAAAGTCCACAGCGGATGACCAAGTCCACAGCAGACAGTCAAAATGCCTAAGTGTCCATAGCGGACATGCAAAGTCCACAGCAGATGACCAAGTCCACAGCGGACAGTCAAAATGCCTAAGTGTCCATAGTGGAGATGCAAAGTCCACAGCGGACATGCAAGTCCATAGCGGACAGTCTAATTGCCTAAGTGTCCATAGCGGACGGCTAGTGTCCACAGCGGACACCGAGTCTATCACCTGCAATTCAACTTACTCGTTTTCCAATGTCCATACTTTATTTTAAGCATATTCTTAGCTAAGATCTATCGGTCTAACACTTAGAACATCTTAAACATTTATACAATCATCATGAAAATCATAAAACATGACCATATCATCATAAACAACGGTACCATGCATGAAAAATCATAATTTGCTTCAAAAACATCAGTTAAATATGCATACCAGCCCATAATAAGTAGAGAACATTTAAAAGAGGGTATCTAGAACTCACCTCTAACTGTTTTCGAGTAAAACTCCTCCAAACCCAAGAGCAACCTGGAGTTCTAGCACCTAAACACACAAAAACACACAACCAAACACATAGAAACATGTAAGGCCCCGTTCCCGGAAACCCCACAGTTGGTCATTCACAGCATCATTTATATCAAAACACATTAAGATTTATTAAGTAAATAAAACATTGCAGCGGAATAATTCATCAAAAACCATTTCATGCTTTAATAAATACATTTGCCAAGTAATACATCATCGCTTAAAAGATTACAAAAGATCACTTAGTTGTATTACAAAACAACATCATTATTATTGCATGAGGTGGATGCCAATCCTTGCCCGCCAAATAGCTTTAACCCCGTGCCATCCTCAGCAACAACATTACCTGCCAACTGAAAAAATGCATATAAAAGTCAGCGTTGCTGAGTGAGTTCTAGTTTTATATATTAAAATACTTTACTTTTAGTAAAAACCTTTCCTTTACTTTTGTTCGTGATCACACAACATACGTACATCTTGATAATAACATTATTATCTTTTATCATCGTTCATAATCGTTCGTTTTCGTACTTTCTTTCATTATTATCTTCCACTTTAATCTAGATCCTATCATAAGTTATGCCCTATCATAACTAAACCCCACACAATTGAGCTATCAACCCTTCATTGAGTTGTGAACTCACTTTTTAATTTGCTTGCAATACTTTCATTCATTCATTATGTTTCACTTCGTTAACGTTGTCTTCCACTTTCATTATATAATACTTTACATTCATAAGCATAACACGCCACGTAAAGTCACACCATACATAACATGGGACAACATCATCATACAATGACATACAATGCATACATATAAACAAGCCTAAGCCACCATAAAACATCATTTCTTAGAACTTAAATTCTACTTCCCCAAATCTCAGAAAATTCTAAGTCCTCAATGAAATACGGATGAACAAAAGAAATGCGGATGAACAAAAGTAAATACAGATGAACAAATATGGATGATCATACTCAGAAAATATTCCAAGTGTCTTAAAGAAATGCGTACGAACACTGTAGCAAATGTGCATGAACAAAGTAAATTAAAATCTTCAGAAAATATCCTAAGTGTTAGGAAATGCACATGAACCAAATGCGGATGACTGAAACAAATGCGCCTGAACACTGTAGCAAATCCGCATGAACAAAAGAAATGCGCATGATGATTGTAGCAAATGCGCCTAAACAAAAACCCTTATACAATTATTCAAATCTAAATGCGTATGAACTAAACCAACCTGCAGTTGCGCTTATGCTATATTCAGTTCCAAATTCTCATTCTTATACATTCTTAGTCCAGTTCTAGCATGCTAAACACTTAGAACAAGCATACAACCACACAAATCGTCCAAACATTCAAAAACACACACCCACACGCAAAACAGGTGCAAAACACAGATCAGTTCATATTTTTGGTTGTAAAGCAGTTGGTAATATGCATTTCAGCCCCAAACAAGTTTAAAACAAGTAAAACCGGGGATCTAGAACTCACCTAAACACTCCAAAAATAGGCAGCCAAACACAAAGAAATACACAAGAATCAGTCCAGCAGCTTGAATACAGCTGAAAACCGAGCAAAAAACACACGAAAACCTCACCTACAAGTAGATCTTCCTCCTTCTCTCACTATAATTCGATGTGCAGCTCCTCTCTTTCTCTTTAGCAGCCGAGAAAGGTCTATAAAGGGAGAAGTGTGGGCTGCCATGCTTCTTTTAAATCTCATAAAGGGGAAAGTTTGCCACTTGCATAGCTTTAACCCCTTGACTTGGGACATTTCACCCTTTCTTTTTTCATTTAAGTTTCCGGGTGTTACAAGTCCACCCCCCTTATATAGGTTTCATCCCCGAAACCTGTCATTCCTCGAACTGCTGTGGGTAATGTTGTCTTATCCCTTCCTCAGTCTCCCAAGTAGACTCGGATTCCTTCCGGTGCCTCCATTGTACTCGCACAAGTGGAATCACTTTATTCCGTAGCCTCTTCTCTTTTCTTTAAATGATGGCCACTGGCTGGTCCACATAATTGAGTCATTCATCCACCTCAATGTCCTCCAGTGGCACAATCATATCTTCATCGGCTAAGCACTTTCTTAGATGAGATACATGGAATGTCGGATGAATTCCACTTAACTCATCGGGTAGCTCCAACCTGTAGGCCACCTTTCCTACTCGAGCCATGATTCGAAAAGGCCCTATATACCTCGGGCTCATCTTTCCTCACTTTCTGAACCGGATGATCCCTTTCCAAGGTGAGACCTTGATCGTAACATACAGGCATTCTACACTTTCTACCGTATAGCATCTCATATGCTGGCATGCCAATGCTGGCATGATAGCTATTGTTATATGAAAATTCAACTAACGGTAAGTGTTCGTCCCAACTTCCTCCAAAATCAATAACACATGCTCGGAGAATATCCTCAAGCGTCTGTATGGTTCTCTCTGATTGACCATCTATCTGAGGATGATAAGCTGTACTGATGTGTAGCCTCGTACCCATCGCATCATGGAATCTCTTCCAAAACTTAGATGTAAACCAAGTGTCACGGTTAGACACTATAGACACCAGTACACCATGATGAGTCACAATCTCTTTGATGAGCAGGTCCGTCAACTTCTCAGATGAATACGTCTCACGGATCGGTTGAAAGTAAGCACTCTTTGTCAAACTGTCAACTATCACCCATATGACATCGTAACCCCTCGTCGTACGTGGTAACTTCGTAATGAAGTCCATGGTGATGTGCTCCCATTTCCACTTGGGTATATCCAAAGGTTGGATCTTAGAAAAGAATTCTCCTGTCAAGACAGGAGCATGAGTCAATCTTGTCTTTAGCTCTTCAAAAGCATTCTCCTGATCTAGACCCCATACAAACTTCACATCCAGGCGGGTCATCTTGGTCAATGGTGAGGCTATCTAAGAAAAGTCTTGAATGAATCTCCTGTAATAGCCCACCAAACCCAAAAAACTACGTATCTCGGATGGCGTCCTTGGAGTCTTCAATTGCATCACCGCCTCCACCTCTGCCGGGTCTACCATAATCCCTTCGGAATTAACCACATGACCCAAAAACTGAACCTCGTGCAACCAGAACACCCACTTGGAGAACTTAGCATATAGCTTCTCTCTTCTAAGAGTCTCCAGCAGCTCGCGGATGTGACCGGTATGCACTTCTTTGCTTTTCGAATAAATCAGGATATCATTAATAAACACAATCACTGGTTTATCCAACAATCGGCCGACACACCCGATTCATCAAATCCATGAAAGCAGCTAGCACGTTGGTTAAACCAAAAGACATGACGAGAAATTCATAATGTCCGTATCGCGTTCGAAATGGGGTCTTCGAAATATCCTGCTCTTTAACTTTTAGCTGATGATAACCAGATCGGAGATCTATTCTTGAGAACCAACTGGCACCTTGCAGCTGATCTAACAGGTCATCAATCCTCGGTAGCGAATACCGGTTCTTCACCGTCAACTTATTCAGCTCACGGTAGTCAATGCACATCCTCATGCTACCATCTTTCTTCTTTACAAACAAGACCGGAGCACCCTAGGGAGAGATACTCAGTCAGATAAACCCCTTATCCAGCAACTCTCGTAACCGGACCATCAGCTCCTTCATCTCTCAGGGAGCTAGTCGATACGGTGTCTTAGTAACAGGTTGGGCACCGGGTATCAAATCGATCTGGAACTCGATCTCGCGGTCCGGTGGCACACCTGGTAAATCTTCTGGGAACATGTCTGGGAAGTCACACACGATCGGTATATCGAACAATCGTGGTACTGACGCGTTCACATCCTTCACATAAGCTAGGTAGGCACTACATCGACACCTCATACACTTCTCGGCCACAACCATCAAAATCACCTTCGGAACCGCAGTAACTCGATCACCATAAATCGTCACCGAACTCCCATCTGACGCAGTCAACCGAATCATCTTCTTGCGACACACAATATTTGCCTCATAGGCTGCTAGCCAATCCATCCCTAGAACCACATCGAATCCGCCTAGGGGCGTCATGAATAATTTAGCAGAGAACCTATGGCCTTCCAACTCTATGTCATAATTCTCTATCAGATCAGAAATCCTGGTAGACTTACCAATGGGCAGTTTCTACATCGAAGGGCTCATCAATCTGTCTACTCCTAACAAGCAACTTAGCACAGAAGACAGCAGAAATAAAACTCTTACTAGCACCAAAATCAAATAGTACAGAGGCACAAGTTTGGTTTACTAGGAAGGTACCTGACACAACATCGGGGTCCACCCTAGCCTCCTCCGGGTCATGGTAAATTCTCTGGCTTTCGCCTTCGGCCCCTCCTTCTCAACCCCCTTCTTCACCTCGGAGCTCTCAGCCCTTGGCTTCTTGCAATCCCTGCTCAGATGGCCCTCTTCACCACAGTTATAACACCTCATCACCCCACACTCCTTTGCCATATGACCAGGCTTCCCATATTTGAAGCAGATGTTTGATCCCTACTTACACTCCCCGCGTGGTCTCTTCCACACTTACCACACTTCCTCATCCCCGTACCTGTCGATACTACCCTCCGGTCATCCATCCTTGCCATCTTGTTGCTTGGGGTAAAACCACGACGACCAAATCGTTTCCCATTCCAGTTCCTGTCACCACCACCCTTTTTGTTCACCTCCACCACTGCCACTTCTTCTCGGTCGGGTGGCGATCATGTGCCTACGGATATCCACCGGAAAACCCTTTATGTTCCTCTTGATCTTTCTTGACACCGGCGTCACCTGGTCTGGCACCAGCCTTGCCATCTCGTTGAACTTAGTCGTGTACTACTGGTGTGTCATAGTTCCCGCCTCCAGCTGTAAGAACTCTCTCTCAATCTTGTCAAGCTCCATGTGAGGACAAAACTCCTCGATCACCAACTTCTTTAACTCACTCCCCCTCATTCTCCCAATCGCCCTGCTACCCTCGGCCTGGACAATATTGTCCCACTAGCACAAGGCTGAGTCCATGAATGAGTGGGTAGAAAACTTCACTTTTTGATCCTCCTTGCATTCACTGATATCCAACACAGCCTCCATTTCTCCACCCATCAATGAGCATCAATAGCATTCCCGTTACCATCAAAAGTCGGGGGCTTGCATCTTTGAAATGCCCCATAACTACACCCCTTGGCAGTTTCCTGTATCGCTTCCTCTTCCTCTTCATCACTGGAGACAACCATCTCAGTTTCTGGTTGTTCCCTATCACCGAAACCTCTCTCTCTGCCCCCTCTCCCAACGGTTTTCTTCCTCTCCTCTTTCTCCTTCTTTAATCCTCCCTCACAACAAGAATAACCTTGGTCACCATAGACGGTAGGATCGTCTGCATGACTTGATGAACTTCCTCTACTACTGCCTCCTTCATAGAGGCTCTCAGATTAGCACTCTTATCACCGCCTTCATCACAGCAGACAGTGTCCATAGCGGATAACCAACATCCACAGCGGACAACTTAAAACCCCTTAAGTGTCCACATCGGACATGTAAGTCCACAGCAGACGTTCTATATTTCTAAGTGTCCACAGCGGAAACACAATGTCCACAGCGAATGACCAACATCCATAGCAGACACTTTGTTCAGTACCTGCGATGCAACATATGAAGTTTTCCAATCCTAAACATCATCCTAACCTGAACTTAGCATAGATCTAACATGTTAAAAGCTTAAAACATATCAAACATCATCACAACATCGTAGAAATCACTTAAAACAAACATACTTCAAACACAACCATATACCATGTAAAACTCATAGTTTGGTTAGGAAAAATAGAAGTTCTTATGTATATCAGCCCCTAAACAAATAGAAAAGATGTAAAAGAGGGGATCTAGAACTCACCTCTTAGCAGCTTTCGAGTGAAACACCATAAACCCGAGAGCTAACAAGTATAACTAGCACCTACACACATAAAACAAACAACCAACACAAGAAAACACATAAAAATAGGTTCATAAGCTCGAACCCAGCAAAAAATCGAGAAGAAATCTTCTGGAAATCTCACCTTTCGAAGAACTTGAGATTTCTCTCTCTAAAACTGGATGGGATTTTCTTTTCAAGCCTTTAGCCGAATTATGCATGAGAGAGAGGGTCATGGGCGGCCTTACCACCTTTTTGAAACCCATTATGGGTAAGTTTACCTTTTGTACACCTTCACCCATTAACCTTTTGGACATTTATCTTTTCTTCTTTACTTTTCCTTTCTTTGAATTTTTCGGGTGTTACAAGTCTACCCCCCTTATACAGGTTTCATCCCCGAAACCTATCATTCCTTAAAGAGGCATGGATAGTGCCATCTTATTTCTTCCTCTGACTCCCAAGTGGCTTCTGATCCCTTACAATGTTTCCATTGAACTTTTACTTGGCCAATCACTTTATTCCTTAACCGTTTCTCCTTTCGATCCAATATAGCCGCTGGTTATTCCACATAATTCAACCTTTCATCAACCTCAATGTCCGTAAGATGAACAACAACATCACTTTCCACCAAGAACTTTCGTAAGTGAGATACATGGAACGTAGGATGAATTCCATGCAGTTCGTCGGGAAGTTCCAGCCTGTATGCCACTTCACCAACTCTGGCAATGATTTTGAATGGCCCAATATACCTAGGGCTCAACTTTCCTCGCTTGTAGAACCTGATAATCCCTTTCCAAGGAGATGCCTTCAACATCACCTTATCTCCCACTTGGAATTCAAATAGCCTCCTTCTTTTATCAGCGTAGGACTTTTGCCGGTCCTTTGCTGCCTTCATGAAGGCCTTGATCTTTTCCAACTTCTCTGACGTGGCTTCAATGACCTCGATACTTCCCAACTCTTTCTGCCCAATGTCACCCCAACACACTGGGGTTCTGCATCTTCGCCCATACAACATTTCGAATGGTGGCATGCTTATACTAGCATGATAACTATTGTTGTAAGAGAACTCTACCAACGGTAGGTGTTCATCCCAACTTCCACCAAAGTCAATAATGCATGCCCGGAGCATATCCTCCAAGGTCTAAATGGTCCATTTTGATTAACCGTCTGTCTGAGGGTGATAAGCTGTGCTAATGTGTAACCTCGTCCCCATCGCATCATGAAATTTCTTCGAGAACTTGGATGTGAACTGGGTGTCCCTATCAGAAACAATAGACACTATCACGCCATGACGAGTTACGATCTCCTTGATGAATAGCTCCGCCAACCTTTCTGACGAGTAACTCTCTCGGATTGGCAAAAAGTGTGCACTCTTCGTCAGGTGGTCTACGATCACCTAAATGGTATGACATCCTCTCGTAGTGCGAGGCAACTTGGTGATGAAGTGCATGGTGAGGTGTTCCCACTTCCATTCGGGTATATCCAAGGGTTGGATCTTCCCATATGGTTCTGATGTTCCGCCTTCACTTGTAAACAGGTCAGGCACTTACTCACGTACTCCACCATGTCACGCTTCATCCTGGCACCAATAACCTTCTTCAGATCATGATACATTTTTGTAGCACCAAGAATAATGGAATACCATGTTTTATGAGCCTCACCCATGATCCTTCCCCTCAGCTCCCCATAACAAGGAATCCACATCTGCCCGAAATGAGTTTTAAAGCCAAGGGTGTTCTCCCCTAAATCTGTCTCCTGCCCCTTCATTCGCTCAGAGTTGATCCTATCATCCTTTAATGCCTCATCTTGGAATTCCTGATTTGACCCGTAACATCCGGCGTCATAACCAGCTGGCAAGCCTTCACCCGAATAGGTTCTGTCCTCTCCTTTCGACTGAGGGCATCGGCTACCACATTCGCCTTACCTGGATGATAGTGAATTTCGCAGTCGTAAATCTTGATCAACTCTAACCATCTTATTTGTCTCATGTAAGATCCTTTTGCTCGAAGAAGTACTTCAAGCTTTTGTGGTCAGTGAAGATGGTGCACTTCGTCCCGTAACAGTAGTGCCCTCCAAATCTCAGTGCAAAGGCCACAGCCGCCAACTCCAATCAGAGTAGGATAGTTAGCTTATGGATCTTCAATTGTCGTGATGGATAGGCTATAACTTTCCTTATTGCATCAACACACAACCTAAACCCAAATACAAAGCATCTGAGTATACCACCAATCTGAATCCCTTCAAGCCATGTCAATACGGGGGCTTGGGTTAACCTCATCTTCAACTCCTGAACGCACTCTCCTGTCAGAACCCCATTCAAACTTTAATCCTTGCTAGTCAGCTTAGTTAACAGGGCGCCACCTTAGAGAAGTCTTGAATAAATCTCCTATAGTAGCTTGCCAAACCCAGGAAACTACGGATTTAGGACGGCATCCTTGGGGGTTCCCATTGCATTACAGCTTCGACTTTTGCTGGATCCACCATTATCCCTTCGGGTTAACCACGTGGCCAAGAAATTAAAACCTCACGCAGCCAAAATGTGCACTTAGAGAACTTTGCGTACAACTTCTCATTTCTAAGTGTCTCTAGTACCTCCTTGATATGACAGGTGTGCTCGTCTTCGCTCTTCGAATAGATCAGAATATAGTCAAAATACAATCACTGATCTGTCTAGCATCGGTTGGCATTACTCGATTCATAAGGTCCATATAAAGGCAGCTGGCGCATGGTTAAACGAAAGGACATCACGAGAAACTCGTAGTGTCCTATAACGCGTGCCAAAGGCTGTCTTAGGGATATCCTACTCCTTCACTTTCAGTTGATGATACCTCGATCGCAGGTCTATCCTGGAGAACCAACTAGCACCCTGGAGCAGATCAAAACAAGTCATCAATTCTTGGTAAAGGGTATCGGTTCTTCACGGTCAACTTGTTCAGCTAATGGTAGTGACATATACACTCCTCATACTACCGTCCTTCTTTTCACAAATAGGACCGGAGCACCCCATGGTGAGATACTTGGCCGAATGAAGCCTTTATCCATGAGGACTTGTAGTTGTGTCGTCAGCTTCTTGAGTTCGGACGGAGCCAACAGGTATGGTGCCTTGGCTACGGGTTGCACTCCCGGTATCAAGTCAATCCGAAACTCGATCTCTCTGTCGGGTGGGACCCCTAGTAGGTCTTCAGGAAACACATCGGGGAAATTGCATACCACCGGCACGTCTGACAACAGGGTCACAGTGGCATCCACATCCTTCACATAAGCCAGGTAAGCACCGCATCCTTGCCTCATAAACTTCTCTGCCGTGATCGTCGATATCACTCGCAGAGCGGTGTATTCCTTGTCTCCATGAACCATAACCACACTACCATTAGCCGTAATCAAACGAATCATCTTCTTTTGACATACAATATTCACTTCTTAGGTCGCCAACCAATCCATTCCTAACACCACATCAAAACCTCCTAGGGCCATCACGTACAATCTAGCAGGGAACTTGTGACCGTCCAATTCAATGAGGCAATCGTCTATCATATCAGTCACCTTGGTAGACTTTCCTATCACTATCTCTACATGAAGAGGCACATCTATCTTTTTACTCTTACCATGCACTACACGACAAAAGGCAGCAGACACAAAGCTCCTACTAGCACCTGAATCGAAGAGCACAGAAGCATACACTTGGTTTACCAAGAACATACCTGAAAATACTTCCGGGTCCACTCTGGCTGTCACACTCCAACCTTAACGGCGGAAACGTTGAGATGTGAGGGTTAAGATTGTTCATGCCATACAACGCTACTTCAAAGTGTAAATATTATTAAATATCCAATTCATGTCATACCATTCATAGCATAATCTCAAACCAACAAACATAACATAAGTTAAATTTGAACATCCAATTTCAAAGTAAGTCTTTATTTTTCTCTAGGTCCCATCCTAGATGTGTTCATCTCTCAAATCAAACAACTAAGCTTGAGCATTTTCTGAAACATGTTAGAAAATACGGTCACATATTACGTTGGTGAGTTCCATAGATTGTAGATACATATATAAAATCTTTTAGGAGGCAATTCAAGTCATAGGTTTAAAGAAAAAAAATGCAAAATATATGGATAGCATAATGATACAATCAAACCTTGACAAAGATACGGCCACAACGAATAATATACGATTAGCTAAGTGTACTTGGTTTCCATGATGATCAGAATACGTCATCAGAACCCGGCAATAACCTCGGCTTAGCACCAATAGGCGTGTCAAGCCCATAGATCTATGATGTCACTAGGCTAACAATAGTTAATAATTGTTTTTACACAATAGTTAATAATTGTTTTTACAAGAGTCTATCACATAATATTTTCACAAGTCTCAAATAACCATGAAAATGTAAAATGAATTGCACGTCATTACAAGTATTTAAACGTCTTACAAGTGTGGTTATGATACGGGTAACATGTTTTCCCCCCAAACGTGTGAATTAAAAGAAAACAGGGTATGGGAAACTCACTTGATGTATGACGTACAAGAAAATAATAAATAACACACGATGTCTTCACAATTGGCCTAAAAATAAGCGTTCCAAGATTTACAATTTAGCCGATGAGGTCAATGACGATCCACGATGACTAGGGTTTCAATGTAATCAGGATTCTTGGTTTAGCAAATGATAATATTATCTATTATTTAACTTTGTTAAACGAGGCGATGTGATTTAATACAAAAAATTAGAGATTATTACTAATTGGGATAAGTATGAAGAGAATGTAACATATTTATAAAGGAAATCGTTAATTTATTAATAATGATTCATGAGGTAACAAGTCAAATAATTAGAACGTATATATATAGTTCTATTGATTCATAATAATTTTTTATATGTTTTAAACTTGCAAAAAATATATTTTATATTAATCTATAACTTTCATAACTATACAAGAAAAAAAATAAGGATTTATTAAATGATAAATATTTCTAATTAAATCCTGATTTAGTGTAAGTTGTAAAAAAATGATTTTAATATGATTTTAATAATTTAGAATTTTCCGGAATTAAATAGAGTTAAAAAATTACGTTCTAAAAATATTGCAGGTGCCCGGTTCGAACCCGGGACCTCCTGCTCATCCCTCTTCGCTTTAACCAGCAGCTAGGGCGCCTGCGCCTGTCAAGAGTTGCTTTCAAATTCATAAAAAGACTTAAATCGAAAATCCCTAATTCCACCAAGAACCCTAGTTTCAAGTTGATCAAGATGTGATGTGTGTGTGTTTTTCGAGCAATTGAAAGTTCAGGAGTCTGAAAGAGGCTAAACCCCGAGTTTACCCTCTATTTAATCGTCCAAATTTGAGCCGTTTCATGCTTAATGAGTTCGATTTAGGTTCGGGAGTTACAGGTGCAATTCAAGTGTAATAACAATGGTTTCAATTGAAATTAAACCCAATAATGAGCTCTCCTTGAATATGCGAACATGTAAACCCGATTAATTTGATTGTTAATATGATTTAAGTGTAAAAACGGATTTGAAATTTGATGGGGTTTGGTTTCGGGTTTAATGATTAATAAAACCTCAATTATCATTCAATTAGTGTGCCTCCTCGAGTTCGAAACGGTTCCACGATTTGAATGAGGCGATTTGGAAGCTTTAAATTGTGTTAATGTGATGTTTCGGTGATGGCCGGAGCTGTGCCGGAGTCCGACCGGCGGTCACCGGAAAAAAAAACGGGGAAGAATGGGGGGGCTGTTTTAAAGAAATTTATAGCTTTGGTCCCTATGGTTTTTAAAATTTATTATTTTATGCCAAAATCCCTTTAAATCAAATTTATAATTTTTGTAGTTTTTAACCCTTAACATTACAAATTAATTTAATGATATAATAACTCTTTTTTTTATAAATTTTTTCTATTTTATAAACTCTGTATAGTTTATAAATCGTGTAGTAAATCTTTTTATTTTCATTAACACTCATGATTAATAATTAAACATTATAAAAAAATCTATTTAATTAATAATTAATCAAGTTATAAAGTTTTAAATAAACATAACTATGACTACGAATTATTAGGAGTACTAAGATTATTAGAATTGGAAAATAACTCCCATAGTTATATTATTGACATTAAAGCCACTTACAAGAAATAACGGAAACAACAAATAACTAACGAATATTCGAAAGGTCACAGTCTCCCCAACTTTAAAAAATTTCGTCCCGAAATTAAAGATAAAACTAGACAAACAGATGCGGATATTTCTTCTTCATGTAATCCTCGCGTTCCCAGGTGAACTCGGCTCCACGTTATTTTCCCAACGAACTTTGACGATTGGGGTGGTAGTCGTTCTGGTCCTCTCATTGTTCGATCCATGATCTCGGCAGGTTTCTCAACAAAATGCAAGGAATCATCTATCTGGATGTCCACCAAAGGAACATGCAGACTTTCATCGGCCAAGCATTTCCTCAAATTCGAGACATGGAAAACGGGATGGACCCCGCTAAGTTCAGTGGGTAGTTCCAGTTTATAGGCCACTTTCCCGACTCTTTTCAGAATCTTGAAAGGTCCTACAAACCGTGGAGATAACTTACCCTTCTTCCAAAGCGAACAACTCCCTTCCATGGTGAGACTTTAAGAAGACATATCGTCGACTTGGAATTATAACGGCTTGCGTCTTTTATCCGCGTAACTCTTTTGGCGACTTCTAGCTACCTCAAGGTTATTACAGATTTTAGAAACTTTATTAGTCGTTTCTTGAATGAGTTCAGGGCCGGTAATGAAACTTTCACCGATGTCAGTCCAACAAATCGGGGAACGGCATTTACGACCGTAAGAGATTCGAATGGTGCCATCTTGATGCTTGAGTAATAGTTGTTATTATAGGAAACTTCCGCTAACGGTAAATGTGTATCCCAATCACCACCAAAGTCAAGAACACAAAGACGTAGCAAGTCCTGAAGAGTTTGAATGGTTCGCTCGGTTTGACCGTCCGTTTGCAGATGGTAAGCCGTGCTTAAATTCAGTTGAGTACCCAAGAGTTCTTGCATGGACGACCAAAAGTGTGAAGTGAAACGAGCATCACGATCGGATATGATGTGTAAGGGCACACCATGACGACTCACAATCTCATCAATGTAAATGCGAGCAAATTTTGATGTTTTGTAAGTGTCACGTATGGGTATAAAGTGTGTTGTTCTGGTCAAACGGTCAATGATCACCCATATACTATCATGACCACGCGGAGTACGGGGTAATTTGGTTATGAAATCCATAGATATGTGCTCCCATTTCCACATAGGGATTTCGGGTTGCTCAAGTAATCCACTAGGCCGTTGGTGCTCCGCCTTGACCTTTGCACACGTCAGACATTTGGCTACGTATGAAGCGATGTCCTTCTTCATTCCTGGCCACCAATATTGTCCACACAGATCCATATACATCTTATCAGACCCAGGTGAATAGAATAACGCTTTTGATGAGCTTCATTCATGAAGAAATTTCAAAGATTATCACGATTCGGAACCTAGAGTCGGTTCAAGAAATACAACATACCATTCGGTTTTGTTTCAAGCTATGACTGAACATTATACACCAGTTCTTCATCCTCCTTTCCTTCAGTTAAAGAAGCTTGTTGAGCTTCACGGATGCAAAACTCAAGGTCACTATCAATCCTTATAGTTTGGATGTATCAGTAGCCTCGTTGACATCCAAGTGAATCTCCGTGTCAATTCTCCCAACATGTCAAACCTTGTCGTCGATCTCTAATTTCTTGGGGTGAGACGGTCTTGTTATGGGCTTTGCGACTTAGCGCATAGGCTACGACATTCGCCTTTCCAGGATGGTAATGAATGTCACAGTCGTAGTCACTAATCAACTCGACCCAACAACGTTGCCTCATATTGAGATCCTTTTGACTGAAAACGTGTTGAAGACTCTTGTGGTCAGTGTAGACTATGCATTGTGTCCCATAAAAGTAATGCCTTCCAAATTTTTAAGGCAAAAACTATGGCACCAAGTTCAAGATCATGGGTTGTGTAATTCACCTCATGAACCTTCAATTGTAAGTTCAAGATCATGGGTTGTGTAATCACCTCATGAACCTTCAATTGTCTTAATGCATAAGCTATGACCTTTCCTCGCTGCATGAGAACACACCAAGGCCTTGACTAGATGCATCACAATACATGGTAAAATCATCATTCCGTCAGGAAGGGTTAAAATAGGAGCATTACACAACTTGTGTTTTAGAGTCTCGAAAGCCTCCTCTTGATCAAGTCCCCGTTCGAAAAGTTTATTCTTTTGCGTTAAAGCTGTAAACGGTTTTGCAATTTTCGAGAAATTGGTAATAAATCTCCGTAGTAGCCCGCTAGTCCAAGAAAAGAACGAACTTCAGTTGGAGTTTTGGGAACACACCAATTTTTCATGGCTTCTATTTTAGCAGGATCAACGTGAATTCCTTGGCTATTCACCACATGACCTAAAAATTGAACTTCCTCAAGCCAAAATTCGCACTTAGAGAATTTTGCGTACAGTTGTTCTTTCTTCAAAAGCTCAAGAACTTGTCGCAAGTGCAGCTCGTGATCGGTTTTCGTCTTGGAGTAAATAAGAATATCTTCGATGAACACAATCACGAATTTGTCTAGGTACGGTTTACATACCCGATTCATAAGATCCATAAAGACAGCAGGAGTATTAGTCAAACCAAAAGGCATGACCATGAACTCATAATGTCCATATCGAGTACGAAAAGCGGTTTTTGGTATATCATTGTCGTGGACTCGTAGTTGGTGATAACCAGAACGTAGATCAATTTTTGAGAATTGAGTGGCTCCTTGAAGTTGGTCAAAAAGGTTATCAATTCGAGGAAGAGGGTATCGGTTTTTGATGATGAGTTTGTTGAGTTCTCGATAGTCGATGCACATGCGAAATGAACCATCTTTCTTCTTCACAAATAGCACAGGTGCACCCCATGGTGAAAAGCTAGGACGGATGAAGCCTTTATCAGACAGTTCTTGTAGTTGACTGGCTAGTTCTTGCATCTCCGATGGTGCAAGACAATAGGTTGACTTAGCCACAGGGTTTGTACCAAGAATCAAATCAATCTTAAACTCAACCTCACGAATGGGAGGTAGTCCACTAAGATCATCGGGAAATAAATCTGGGAAATCTCGTACAACATGAATATCTTTAAGTTCCTTTCTTTGACTTTCGTGTTGACTACATAAGCCAAAAGGCTTTGTAATTCTTACTTAGGCAATTTCAAGCCTTAGTATCACGTAGTGTTTGGCTAACCAATCCATGCCAATAATAACGTCGAAACTCCCGAGTTGCATGGGAATGAGATAAATAGGGAATTCATGGTCGTTAAGACTCAGAATGCAATCACGAACGATGGCGTCAATAATGAGAGATTTTCCATCAGCGACTTCGACCATAAAGGACTTCTCTAGCTTAGTGCATGACTTAGCAAGGGCAGGTTCAAATTCTAAGGACACAAAACTCTTATCTGCTCCCGAATCAAACAATACAGAAGCATAGCAATAATTTACAAGATACATACCGTTCACCACGTCGTTATTTGCTTGTGCTTGGTTTGCATTAATATTGAAGGCACGTCCTCGAGCTGGTGAGACATTTCCCGCGAGACGGGGGCATTATGGGCGAAAATGGCCGGTTTCACCACAATTGTAACAAGCTCGGTTGGCGACTACAGTAGCATTGCTTGGTGCACGGTGACACGTAGCAACCAAATGCCCATATTTCCTGCAAAGCGAGCAAATACGACATGGGTTATTTCCCGCATGATGATACTTGCAGATATTACACATCGGGTGTGGTCCAGTGTAAGCTCTAGCAATAGGTGCTTGATTTGCAATGGCAGCTTGTTTTTGTGGCATATTGGGTGCTGTCACAGCAAAATTCGAGCAGGTGTAAACTTACATTTTTGCCTTGAACGAGGATTCAACCTTCACCTCCTTAGTCGCCTCTGGAAGCACCTTCCTAGTTTGTTTAGAACTCTGTACCGTCAAGGTACCATCTTTGATGTGATTTTCAGTGAGCTGTGCAGTGATGTTAATTGCTTCTTCCAGGGTCATGGGCCTACTTCCCACAACAACATCTTGAATTTAGGGTGGTACTCCTTTGATGAACTTTTCAATACTACGGGGTACAGTGTCCACCATGTGCGGTAAAAGCATGCTTAGTTCATGATGCCGAGTGGAGTATGCCAAATGGTGCCACTATCTGTTTGAGATTCAAAATTCCTTTCTAGTTTTTGCAGTTCACTCCTCGGGCAGAATTTTTGGATCAAATGTTCTTAAACTCTTCCCACGATAATGCCAACGCAACCTCCGCACCCTAGTTCCTCTTTTCACTATTCCACCAGGTAAGTGTCTGTTGTTGAAGAACACTCGTGGCATAATGAACCTTGAGTGCTTCAGGGCACTCACTATTGATGAAAGTGTTCTCCATACTCTCGAACCACTGGAGAAGTCTAGTGGCTCCCTCCTTCCTACTAAAACTAGTTGGTTTACAAGAGTTGAATGTTTGAAGGTGCAAGTTCGGTTATTCCCTCCTTGGTTGTTGCTATTTTCCCCTTGACCATTGTTACCATCACCACTATTATTTCCATTGGCATTGTTACTAGTGTTGGCCATTAAAGTGCTACTTAGTTCAGCGACCATGGTAGGAAGGACAGTAGCCATTTGTCGGGCGATCATAGCGGCGAGTTTTTGATCGGAGCTACCATGTTTTCCATGATGAAGAGACATTCTAGATACAAAAATAGAGTAGATATTAGATTTTAGAAGATAAAACCAGTTCAAATAGATATAAAGCTTTGGAATTTACAAATGTATACAGGATGGTTCCATTTGGTATCACACAGCCAATAGAAACATTGACACGTCAAGGTAACTTAACTTCAGTTTGCCTTGGGGAATTTGTGTATTTTGACCATAATTTGTCACTCATCCCAAAAATCCCCAGGTAAGCATAACTGGTCCCGCAGTTGATTGGGATTTATGCGAGATGCTTACATCAGAAACATAGAACAAGTATAAACACCCATTAAACATAAGTTCTTAACACTTAAACTCTATACCCAAAATTTCAGAAAAATCCTAAGTGTTCACAGAGCATGAGTAACATATACAGCGGATGGCTTAAAGTACTAAGTATCCACAGTGGACAACCTAAGTCTACAGCGGACAGCCAAGGTCCACAGCGGGGAGTAAAACACTAAGTGTTCACAACGGATGAACATACTCCAATGCGGAAGGACATAGTCCAATGCGGATGGCCGTTGTCCAATACGGATGAATAACATCCACAACGGATGAAATAAGTCCACATCGGATAACCAACATCCACAGCGGACGTATAAACTTTTCTAAGGGTTCACAGCAGGCAGTGGCACACAGGATAACCAACATCCAGGCTAACAACTTTAAACCCCTTAAGTGTCCACAGCGGACATGTAAGTCCACAGCGGACGTTCTACATTTCTAAGTGTCCACAGCGGACACACAATCTCCACAGCGGATGACCAACATCCACAGCGGACACTTTGTTCAGTACCTGCAATGCAACATATGAAGTTTCCAATCCTAAACATCATCCTAACCTGAACTTAGCATAGATTAACATGTACAAGCTTAAAACATATCAAACATCATCAAACATCGTAGAAATCACTTAAACAAACATACTTCAAACAAAAACCGTATACCATGTAAAACTCATAGTTTGGTTAGGAAAAACAGCAGTTATTATGCATATCAGCCCCAAAACAAATAGAAAACATGTAAAGATGGGATATAGACTCACCTCTTAGTAGCTTTAGAGTGAAACACCACAAACCCGAGAGCTAAAGTATAACTAGCACCTAAACACATAAAACAAACAACCAACACAAGAAAAACACATAAAAATAGGTTCATAAGCTCGAACCCAGCAAAAAAAAAACAGAAGAAATCTTCGGAAATCTCACCTTCGAAGAATGAGCTTTCTCTCTCTAAACCGGATGGGATTTTCTTTTCCAAGCTTTAGCCGAATTGTGCATGAGAGGGAGGGTCATGGGCGGCCTTACCACTTTTTGAAACCATTATGGGTAAGTTTACCTTTTATACACCTTCACCCCTTAACCTTTTGAATATTTATCTTTTCTTCTTTACTTTTCTTTTCTTTGAATTTTTCGGGTGTTACAATATGTACATCAATATTACCCGCAACACTACACCCGTACCGACCCAACTAACTAACTTAAATTCCACCCATATTGAAGCAAACCATCAGCATTGGTGTAACCTATCCGCGTTAAAACACCATCCGTATTGGTGTAACTATAACACTATCGCACGCACAACAACACTATACAAATTATGATACAACATCTACTTTTTGTAACTAAAAATACTTTTTCAACATTGGGTTCACAACAACACCATGTAAAACCAATAGTCATATACTACCACTATTAAAACTAAGAAAACAACATAATAAAAATTAGCATCATTATATCGCACACTATCGCACACTTTTTTAATAATTTAACTTTAAAAAAAATTACAACAACGTTATACACTATTTTAAAGATAAAAACATGCATAACTTTATAGGGTGTGTGTGTGTATATATATATTTAAAATTAATAAGTACTTAAAAATTATTTGAGTTTTAGAAAATTGATGAACTTGCTCTAATGAAACAATCAAGAAAAGATGGTTAATTTGTTCTTATGCAATCAAATATCAAGATTTTAATCAACTAACTTGAGAGTCAGAAGGTGCTTGATGAACTTGCTCTAATGAAACAATCAAGAAAAGATGGTTAATTTGTTCTTATGCAATCAAATATCAAGATTTTAATCAACTAACTTGAGAGTCAGAAGGTGCCTCAAAGGACCGTTTTAAATGTTTCCTTGTTAGCTGGAGGTCTAACACCATGTTAGAGAGGTCAAGCTACAACATACAATTGCTAAAAATCTAAGTAGAATGTGCCACTTTTGAACATAGTTACTCAACCATAATCTTCATCCTAAAATTCTAGGGAATTGTTTGGTTTTCAAATTGTTATTTAATGGAATTAGAATTCTGATTATAGTTGTAATCTGAAAGAATGCTTTACAAAATATAATGAATCCTTATTTTATTTGAAATTAAAAAAAAATCCTTTTTCAATCTCATGTCCGGATAATATTTAAACGAAATGTTTTAAGTTCCAATCACATATGAAAGGATTCTTGAATTCTATCAACCGAATTCCAATTCTAATTTCTATAGATTCTATGAACAAAACATGTCCCAAACCTTAATCCTAACTTACAATGTTTATTAGATTATCCATCGTATTTGGTCACACATATATTTGTAAAATAGAAAATCCTCCCACGTATTTAGATCCAACTCTAAACCAAATAAAATCCAAAAACTTACAATAAAATAAAATAGAGACAAAAGTCGTATAAACGGTGCACGAGTGCTACAATGATGTAGATAGGTTTGTCAAAAACCTTAGTACTACAACTTTTATTATTATATCTACACCTACATTTTTTGCTTAAAAGTTACCCATGGATTATAATAAAAGCTAACGCAAAGTTCAGTCCCCAACAACCTAGGCCCCACCACTTTGCAGCATCTTCTTGGGTGCTCCGGCGCCATTTTCCGACCACCGGCGATTGATCTGAAAGTATAGCAATGGCGATCGACGACGATCAGTCGAAAGCTTGCGTTGTCCTCGGCGGCAGAACCTTCATCGGAAGATGTCTCGTCGTGAGGTTATTGACCTTGGGTAATTGGATCGTCCGAATTGCCGATTCCGCTCAGTCCCTTCACTCGATCCCTCCGAGTCAAAGTACGACTCGCCTCTCAATCGTGCTATCTCTACTGGTCGTGCTTCCTATGCTCACGTTGATGTTCGCCAAAAAACACCATCATCAACGGTACTTTGATTTTGTGATCTTCATGGAATTTCGTTTCTACTTTGATGTAATTTCAATTGTGTTTCGAAACTACTCTGAAATTAGCTCTCGTTCGTGTGTAATTGATCCACTGTTTTTCGTTATTGTAACCTAAGAAGCTTTGTAACATTTAGTCTAGGAACTTAATTTTGGTTGCTATTGTAAGTGGCTTTTTAAACTGAAGTTGCTAATGCTCTTTTGTTTGTAGCTATTGAGGGTTCAGAAGTTCTGTTTTACATTGATGATATTGATTCTTGCAATCAAGATTTCTATTATGGTTACTCGATCGTTGTTCAAGGTTAATTATCAATTCACCTTAATTTAGGCTGTGTTGTAATTTGAAACTTTGTTATTATTTGTCTTTTGATCCAATTTATGCATGTCTTTTATATAGGTGCCAAGAATGTTATCAATGCTTGTCGGCGATGCAAAGTTAAGCGGCTAATATACACCAGTACTGCGGATGTAGTGGTTGATAATTCACATGATATATGCAGTGGGAATGAGACGTTATTATACTCTTCAAAAGTATGTGATCCCCTTTAGGCTTTAATATCTCTATTGTTTAATCTTTGTGAGCATCTAAGTGGTATAAGTACTTTGTTGTTACACAGTTTAAGGATTTGTATAGCGAACTTAAAGCTCAAGCCGAGGCATATGTTTTGCTTGCTAGTGACATTGATGGACTCCTTACATGTGCAATTCGCCCCAGCAATGTTTTTGGACCTGGAGACACGGTTCTTTTGCCATCTCTTATTGAAGTTGCAAAATCTGGTTGGGCTAAGGTTTGGAATCTTGATTAATAATTTTTTAAGTGCAGTGTTTCTTAGTTCCTATATATAAGCTATGCAGTTTTAGAGAAAGTGTTTTCTTGGTTATTCATTATATAAGTAATAGAATCTCTCATTCCAGTTCATTATAGGAAGTGATCAAACCATTTCTGACTTCACTTATGTGGAAAATGTCGCTCATGCCCTTGTCTGTGCAGAGGCTGCTTTGACTTATCACATGCTCATTGTATCTGGAAAGGTATATTGATTCTTCTCTCGTTCCTTCTTCTATTTTTATGTGAGATTAATGACTAAATGGTAACCCTTAATCCCTATACATTGTAGGTGTTCTTCATCACAAATTTTGAGCCTACAAAATCTTGGCAATTTGCCCTATGTATGCTGGAGGCTTAGGTTATTACAGGTAATGAATAATGATTTGATTTATCTTATGTAGCATTGCCATAAATCACAATGATCAACAAATCTAGAAATTTTAGCCAACAAGTTTTTATCATCTGTTAAAACTAGAATATTGGTATTGTGTGGGTTATGATGATAGAGATGGAGCTTAAAGAATAGTTCCTTTAGAATAAATTGCACAAATGTTCACAAACAGTTGATATATCTGATTCACTGTTTTCTTTATTTAGGTCATCATTACCTCCTATTTGAAATTCTCACTTTGATATGAATTTTATATTATTTTTAAATTTTTTCTATTTGTATATAACTGCAGACCGATCATTAAACTTCCTGATGTGGTTATACGGTTGATTGTTTCTCTCATAAAATGGATGCACTTAAATATAAATTCTACAGACGTTAAGCATGTTTCATTTCGCAATGTAATCCAATTAATGTCACGCACTAGAACTTACAACTGCTCTGCAGCTGAGCGGCATATTCAATACTCGCCAATCGTGTCACTTGATGTAAGTTTATAGGTTCAACAATGTAAATACATGTACACACACAAATATGTGTGTGTTTGTATGTATGTATGTATGTATGTATGTATATTTATAATTAATTTTATAAATCCATGTTTTTCTTACAACCTTGTAAATTTTCCTTCTAACATTTGTGTTGTTATTGATTAATGAACATACAGGATGGTATCACATTGACTGTAAAATCATTCACTCATTTAGCTAAATATTTTCCTTCTACAAGACATGGTGACTTAGTTGAACAATCAAATTGAGGAACTACTAGGGAGTGGCGAAGGTAACAATCATGTTTCACCACCATTTTTTCAAGGGCAATTTCATATATATCCATTAAAACTTGCATAATGTCATATTTAGCCAAACAAAAAAGGTAATACTAAATATACCCTCACAAAATACTTAAAATTTTCATATTTACCATTTAGCAAAATACATTTTATAATACAACTATTATACCCTTCTCTTTCTCCTTACACTCCAACCTCTGATATTCTAATGCAAGTTCTAAGGGAAGGGTATAAATGTCATAAGTTTGAAAATGGGTATATGATATTATGTTTTTTTGGATAAATATGATATTGTACCATGTTTTGAGGGGGGTGTGATATTATCCCTATTTCATCAATATTTAGCAGATGAAATACTAGTTTTCAAGTTTATGATGAAATCTTAGGTTACTTCTGAAAAATGTTATATTTATTATGTTGTGGATGCAGTTGCAGATATTTTATTGTGGAGAGATGAGAGGAGATCATTCATATGCTTTCTTGGAGTAGCTTTTCTTTATTATTGGTTTTGTGTATGTGAAAGAAGGATTGTATCCTCTACAGCTCAGCTTCTGCTGCTTATTATGGTTGCACTTTGTGGATATGCTAGAATCTCACCTAAAGTAAACGGGTATGCTAGATTGTCATCTAAAGGGTAAGCATAACTCATAAGCCCTTTGTCAACAATTGCATTTTTTTTTCTTTTTTTGTATATCTGAATGTGGTCCCCACGGTGTAGGTTGGTGTGTTCTATCTCGAGAACATTACCATGTTTTGAGGTGTCAGAAATGAGTATGAGGTTTTTTGTTAGAATCATAGCAAACATATGGAATGAAGTAGGTCAAGTAGCTAGATCTTTGGCTGAAGGAAGCAACTGGAGTTTGTTTTTCAGGGTAGTTATCAATTTAAACTTCATATTTTTCATAATAATTTATGCATCTTTTCTTATGTGATCATATAACATTTATTTGTTCACGAATCTTTTGTTCCTTTGCATCTTTAATGAGCCCCCATTCCCATGCAGGTAGTAGTTGCAATATATCTTTTCAAGTTGCTTGTGGCGAACAACTTTCCCACATCAATGGGAGTAGGTAAGATTTTTATTTTCTGTTTCTCTTAACTGCTTCATGTTAGGGGCTTATTCAATGATAAAGGTAGCAAAATAGGTGGCCAGGCGAGTTGTGTAACGGGTCAACACGGACAACTTTATGGTATTGTTAGGCAAGTACGTTAACCAGAAGCACGTTTTATTTGGTTCGTATTAATAATTAGGGTACCCAATACTAGTACAAATTTTGATATTATTATGTCGTATGCTCTTTTGAATAAAATGATTTAAAAGGTTTATGTATTATAAATACACTTTGCACGACTATTGGCCCGTTTAACTTGCTTGGCATGTGTCTTTTGTAATTAGTTTTTTTATTTCACCCGTTTGACCAATTAGATATAAAAATAACTTGAATCGACCGGTTTGTAAGTAAATGGACCACAGTTGTCAACTCTAGTCATTTAACTAAATCACCAAGAAAAATGCAACATATGAAGGCTTCCCTCCAAGTCTCCAACCTCCTCCATTCATGTTTCCTTTGCATCTAACTTTGTATTCGTGTTTATTTTAATGCTTTTGGTTTGACTATGCCCTTCTTTTGACTTACCATTGACGCATTGTTGCAGGGTTGGCCATTCCTTTATTTCATTCTTGATTTATGAGCAATATGATGTTGAAATCGATGGAATAGTAGGAATCATATTTGAAATCACGAGGCAGTCCATTGTATGTGTGGCAAGTCGTCTACCCATTCCAACACCATCTCCTTTATGTATCAACACCACTAAACCTACAAAATCAAAGGATCAGAGATAAGTGTTAACGGTATCTGATTTGCAAGCAAAACTATGTATGCTGGTTAGACTCTAGCATGTTTGTGTTTGTGTATGGAAATTTACTTGAGCAGATAGTCTAACTCCATTTCAACATAGAAAAGATTACGAGGATATATCTTATTCATGTAGATAGATGTGAATGAATTGATTTGTAAACTCAAGATCTATAAAGCATTTCATAGTTTGGACCGACCAAGGACAAGCAATTAAACGAAGTGGCCCCGATCATGATTAAATAGAAGGCCAAGAGCATGGAGCCTAGGACATCATTGTAGACGGCTGCTTTATATCACTGAATATGTATATTCTCTAGAAAACAATCTATTAACATAATTATAGTGGGTACGATCGTATTCAAAATGTGAGTTTGTTGTTAAAAAACAAATTAAGTGCTTAAAATTTAGTTGTCTTTAACCACGGAGAGTTCTCATAGTTCACAGCTTCACTATTAATTCATTCTTAATACAAGAGCATTCTCAACCGATCATTGATTTCCAAACCCATCTCTATATTTTCACAAAATAACTTAAAAACTTATGGGGGAGGGGCCGCCTGTGTTGTATGGCTCGGTGAGCCTTAACGTCGGGTTGTAACACCCCACCACCCCCTCCTCACGCCGTGCAAAACCGTGCAAAACCAAAAAACTAGTGCTTTTGAAAAGAAAATACAATCGATGATGGAAGATATATTGCAGATGTAAATATGAAAGATTTGCTAATTAAAAGAGATGATTCAGAAGAACAAATGAGCGGAAAATTAAAAAAATCAAGGTCATAAGTGTGGCATTAAAGATACTTATTTGTTAAATAGTATAGAGTATAGATACAGATATGAGAAAGAGATGCAAAAATTTTTAAAGTATAGCTATAGATATGAGAAATGAGATGTGCATTATCAAATGTAACGAAGATCATGAATCAACTGCTCAAGAACTTCACACTATATGTTGAGATGCCAACTTCCATTGGTTTACATCATGCTTCTAACATGGGAGAACTTAGCATCAGATCATATGAGATTGGTGCAAACAAAACAACACTTAGAAAGATTTTGATGTGCTACATGAAATGGTCTTCCAAAGATAAGCGGCTATTCCGAAGCTAAGTCAAGATCTTCCGAAACTTAAAGAATGAAGAACTTCCGAAGGAAGAACTCAGTCTTCCAAGACTAAGTTGTTCTCCTTCCGAAGTATACAACTTAGAAGATCAAAGGCAAAGTCTTCCGAAGAATAAAGTCCTGAAGACTTGCAGAAGTTCGGAAGAAGTTGTTTCTTCCGAAGCCAAAATGACCTCGGAAGAATTTATTTTTCCGAAGTCATTTAGCTTCTGAAGAACTAACTATAAACCAGTGGACATAAGTATCGTCTGACTGACAACCGGCTACAACTCTGATATACTGCATGGCGCTTTTCCACGCCCATGTAGTTAACCATACTTTAATCCACTGTTCAACCATCGTCAACTTAGTACAGTTGTCATTCTTAGTTGGTGACAAAAGGTAAGTCATGGACATGTCATGTCTACCTAATCTAGGATATTATTTTATCTTAGATACTTTACTTCTTGCAATGTAGCATTTGTCTAGTTGTAAATTCCAGCTGGTTTTTTAAGTATAACTGGCTGTAGATATATATATATATATAGTTTCTCCACGTAACTTAGTAACTATGCTTGTAAGAGTCTTGTAAAACCGAGTTGAGAAGTAATATATACAAGTATCTTGAAAAACCACTCTTTTGTTCTTGTGTTTCATTAACTTATTATATACTTTTGTAAACTTAGTTGAGATTTTGCTTCATCAACCCGAGTGATATTAAGTAAGTTTGTGTGATAATCTTGTGTTGTGAGACAAACACTGATCCTGCAATTGGTATCAGAGCTATTTAGGCTCTTGAATCTCCTTCCAGGTATGCTTGAGCCAATTGCTCCTGCTGACATCCCTGCAAGCCCAGCGGGTGATGAACCCACACCAGACACCACCACTACACTGCCATCTACTTCTTCCCACCCAATCAAAATCACATACAAAAGATGCCCCAAACGAACCCTTGATCAATCTGTTGGAAACGGTCTGCCCAAGACACATATTGAATTGATGTGGCTAGTACGTTATGATCCAAGTCGGGTCATACCCAATAACAAGCTAGACAAACACCTACAATATTTGTTTTATGATATGATCATATAAATAAATATTGACACTTGAAGTATTTAGAAATTAGGTTTCTAAATATTTGCACTAGTTGTAAGATCATCTGAAGATTATGAGGCTGATACAACCAACAAGCCAGAACAACCAAGTCTTCCATGCATGCACTAAGGAACAAAGATGAACTAGCTTTAAAAGTCTTACACTCTCAAATGTGTCTAAGTGTAAGATCTTCTGAAGCTAACAGTTCTGAAGGAGTTACTTCAGAAGTTTCACACTCAAACAAAAAAATATTCTAAGTGTGAAATATTCCGAAGCCAAAGACCAGCATCTTCTGAAGCCAAAGATGAAATCTTCCGAAGCAGTGAAGACTGATTTTCTTCAGAGGATAGAGAAAATATGCTTTCTCTGAATCAACTTTTGATAAAGCTGACACACTTTCCGCTGCCTGCTTTGGTGGTTCACCTAATTTACACAAGTTGTGTGAAACTTCATGCTTATCAAAATAGGAATGGTCTTTGTCTGTAACTTACCTTACTTGTTCCATGTAGACTTTTTGTATAGGAAAAGTCAATGAGCTATGGCATGTCATAGTCACTAGTCAAAGGCAATCTGCCTTTTGATTTTAGATTGATCTTGTTGTCTAGATTAGTCAAATCCCAACTGTCTTACATGTAAGTGACGGTTGTAGGTTGTAGTAAAAAGTGTCTCAGGTCCTTGTAATTTCTTTATGCTTTGTAACACTTGTAAAAGAACTTGAGATCAATATACAACATCCTTAAAAACAATCTTGTGTTTCTGTGTTTTGTTCTTAGTTCTGTCTCTTTAATTTACTTGTGTTCTTAGTATCATCTGTTTTAAGTTACCAGTTCCCTATTTGAATTGTTAAGTGATCTAAGATCCTCCTCAATGTGAAACTAAGTGTAAGTACCTTACCCGGCCCTGCATTTGGTATCAGAGCATTCCAGGCTCTTGATTGTAAGATCTCACCATCTTTAATCCTCTTAGCTTCACACATCACTTAACTCTTCAAATGGCAGCTATCTCTAAGGCTGATATGGAAACTGGAACTATGACAAAGTCCCACTGATCACTCCTGAGGATTTTGACACTTGGTGCCAAGAATGGAAGGCTTCATCAAGTCTCAAGATTCCAGGATGTGGGAGTCTGATGTCAATGGACCTCATGTACCATGCACCTCTTCAGCTGCTGCTGGTGGTGGCATGATACCAAAGGAGAGGGCTGACTTTTCTGATGAAGACTAGAAAAGGATTGATATTGATCAGAAAGCCATGACAGCCCTCCAAACTGCTCTTCCAAACTCCATCTACAGATGTTTCAAGAAGTGCAAGACAGCTAAACAGCTATGGATACACTGAAACTGATGTATGAGGGGTCCAATGAAGCCAAGAGAACAAGAAGAACAGGACCTCCTAAAGCAGCAGTTTTGAAAACTTCACCTTCAAGACAGGTGAAACCATGACTCAATAACTTCAGGTATTTGAGATTATGGATACTCTGGCTGATGTTGGAGTAACTATTGAAATAGGGATATTGTTAGGAAGTTCATGTCCTCTCTTCCCAGACAATGGGCACACTACTTGCGTGGTCATTAAAAGGACTGAAAACCTCAAGACCCTTACTCTCACTGAGTTGTATGGGACACTCAGTGGATACCAGATGGAGATGAACATGCAAAATTCATCTGGTAACTCCAATACTCACCAGAGTTCAGCCCTTCATGTGGGTGAAAGGGATAGCAGAGAACCACAGCATCATCTTATCTGCTACCCTGAAACTTCACAAAAGAGTCCTTTCATCACCTTCCCAGAGACACCCGGAGAGAGCTACATCCAAGGAAGTCCCTTCCAAGAGACAAGTTCCTCTCAAGCCTTTGTCTCTACTGATGAAAGTTCAGGAAACTTTCTCTTCACTCTTGAAGACCTGGACTGTATCCATCTAGATGATCTAGGATATATGGAGATAGTCCAGCAGATGACTCTTCTCACTCACAGAGCCCAGAAGTTCTACAAGAGGACTGGGAGAAGGTTTCCTAGCAATGCAGCCAGTGGCAAGTTTGGGCTGGACAAAAGCAAAGTAAAGTGTTACAACTGTAACCAGATAGAACACTTTGCTAGAGAATGCAAGGCACCTATGTCAAATAGTGGCCAAGCATCATCCAGGCCAAACTACACTAAAGGAGGGAACTAGAATGAGAAGCCAAGACAGCAAGCTGCAGTTGCTGTTGAAGAAGGAGGCTTTGACTGGAGCTTCCAAGATGCTTCTCCAAATCAAGCACTCATGGCTGACCATGATGAAGCCAAGGGACAGCCAAAGGCAAATAGAAATGTGTGGATCATTGATAGTGGCTGCTCCAGGCATATGACAGGCAATGAGTCCTTACTTCAAAACTTTGAAAGATTTAATGGAGGACAGTTGCTTTTGGAGGAGATGCAGAGGTTACATTACTGGCAGGGGCAAGGTTACAAATGGTAAGCTCAGCATTGAGAAGGTAAACTTTGTCAAGGAGCTTGGATACAATCTTTTGAGCATGTCCCAATTTTGTGACCAAAAACATCACATGCTCTTTACTGAGCTTGAGTGCATTGTTCTCAAGCCCGGGGTTGACATTCCTCAAGAGCATATTCTGCTCAGAGCCCCCAGGAGAGGGAACATGTACAAGATGGATCTGTAGGAAACATATCCCTTTGGAGAAGTTTCTTGCTTTCTGTCTAAAGCAAATAGTGATGAGTCTTTCCTTTGGCATAATAAAATGTGCCATGTAAACTTTAAAAACATAAATAAATTGATTAAGAATGATTTGGTAACTGAAATGCCAAAGAAAGAGTTTACAAGTGCTGACCATTGTGTTGCATGCCTGAAAGTGAAGCAACGCAAAGTGTCTCACAAGCCAAAGAAATGAACTCTATCACTACCCTACACTTGTTACATATGATTTGTTTGGCCCTACCAGTGTAATGAGTCTAGGAATGACCTCTTATTGTTTAGTGATCACAGATGATTTCACAAGATTCACTGGGTGTTTTCCTTAGAACTAAGGATGAAACCCTAAAAATTAAAGACTTCATTCTGAAAATTGAGAATAAATCTGATTACAAGGTCAAGACCATAAGATGTGATCAAGGAACTGAATTTAAAAACCAAATCCTTGATACATTTTGTGATGAAAAGGTATTTCAAGACAATATAGTGCTCCCAGGACTCCTCAGCAAAATGGTGTTGCTGAGAGGAGAAACAGAACACTTATTAAAGCTGCTAGAACCATGTTGTTTGACTCTAAACTGCCTATCACCTTCTGGGCAGATGCTGTCAACACAGCCTGCTATGTGTAGAACAGAGTTTTAGTGGTTAAAACACATGGTAAGACTCCTTATAAACTGTGGCACAAAAGGAGACCATTCATTGGTTTTCTCAGAACATTTGGATGTCCTTGCACCATCTTGAATACCAAAGATCAAATAGCCAAGTTTGCTGAGAAATCAGATGATGGACACTTTATTGGATACTCTTCTCAAGCTAAGGCTTATAGAGTATACAATCTCAGAACTAGAATCATGAGGAGTCAGCCAATGTGACTTTCATGAACACACACCTGTGTGAAAGGTTCTGGTCCGGATTGGCTGTTTGATCTTGATTTAGCTACCAACTATTTAACAAGTCTTACGAGAATGTTTCAGGATCTATAGAAAACAGATCAACAGAAGATCCTGATCCAAGATTTAAGCTGAGAAGACCAACCAAGAAGACTACTTCAGCTCCAGTAGTGACTAACCATGTAATTAAGGCTCCTATCAGCACAAGCATGACAAAACTGCTGATTCAACTGAATTGCCTTCAAATTCCAGCTCAGAGGCTCAGAATTCAGGAGAAGGAACTTCTAATGCAGGAGGAACTAGAGGTGTTGACAATGATCAAGAATTTCTTGATGCTGATAACCACTCCATTAAACAACATGAATGATGTCACACACTCATTGGATCAAGTTTCTCTGATAAGTATGCTGATGTGGTGGGAGACACCTCATTACCAGATCAGAATTTCTCTAATTTAGATCTATCCAACCAACTTGCTGTGATCCCTCAACTTCGGATCCTAAGTCACATCCCACCACAACATCATTGGAAATGTTGACTCAGGGGTAAGAACAAGAGGACAAACTCATGACAGCCATGTTTGTCTACATTCTTGTTTCTTATCCTAGATAGAGCCAAGAAAGTTGATGAGGCTTTGAAGGATGGAAGCTAGATTGAAGCTATGCAAGATGAGCTGCTTCAAATCAGAAGACAGAAGGTGTGGAACTTATGCCCTCTTCCTCAAGGGAAGACTGTCATAGGTACCAAATAGGTATTCATGAACAAAAAGGATGATAGAGGGATTATCATCAAGAACAAGGCTAGACTGGTTGTCCAAGGATACACTCAAGAAGAAGGGATTGATTACACTGATGTCTTTGCTCCAGTTGCAAGACTTGAAGCTGTAAGAATATTCCTGGCTTATGCTGCATCCAAGGATTTCAAGGTCTACCAGCTTGATATGAAATGTGCTTTTCTCTATGGGGTGATTGATGAAGAAGTTTATATCAAACAACCACCTGGCTTTGCAGACCCAGATCATCCTAATTATGTCTACAAGCTTGATAAAGCTCTATATGGACTGCATCAAGCTCCAAGAAAGTGGTATGAGACATTATCAATACCTCTGTCAACATGGATACAAAAGAGGTACTATTGATAGGACTCTCTTCATCAAAGAAACAGGGAATGACACACTGCTAGTTCAAATATATAGATGACATCATCTTTGGTTCAACTAATCCAAAGCTCTGCAAAGACTTTGAGATGCTGATGAAGAATAGATTTAAAATGATGCCATGGGGAACTCAGTTTCTTTCTAGGAATTCAAGTGAAGCAGGTTGAAGATGGCATCTTCATTAGTCATCAAAGTATGTACAGGACATACTTACAAGATTCAAGATGACTAACTGTAAGGTTACAAAGACACCCATAGCCAGAAACCACTCCCTTGGTCCTGATCTTGAGGGGGGTGTGTTGATGAACATCTCTACAGGGCTATGATTGGGTCACTTATGTACCTTACAGCTAGCAGGCCTGATATTATGTTTGCCACATGTATATGTGCAAGATATCAAGCCAACCCAAGATGTCACACCTAATCACTATCAAAAGGATTCTCAGATACCTCAAGGTGCTCCAAATCTAGGCCTTTGGTATCCAAAGAATTTAGACTTTAATCTGTATGCTTATACAGATAGTGATTATGGTGGCTGCAACATGACTGCAAAGTCCATATCTGGGGGATGTCAATTCTTTGGTGGAAGGATAGTCTCTTAGCAATGCAAAAAGCAATCCTGTGTGTCTGCATCAACTGCTGAAGCTGAATACATTGCTACTGCAAGCTGCTGTGCTCAAGTGCTTTGGTTTCAGAATCAGATGCTAGACTATGGGTTCAACTTCAAGGAGAATCCAATCAACATAAACAACAACAGTGCCATCTCTATTACAGAGAATCCTGTGCAGCACTCAAGAACCAAACACATCAACATCAGGTATCATCTGATTAGGGATAATTTTGAAAAGGGATTGATCAAACTAATCAAAGTTAACACAAATGAACAATATGCTGATATGTTCACAAAGGCATTTGATGAACAGAGATTTAAATATCTTGTATCAGCTATTGGGATGATTAACTTTGAATAGATTTTCTTTATAACTTAATCAACTTTATTTCCTAAAATTGTGTGTCCTAAGTTGTCTATTAGATCACCTCATAAGCCCAGTTCTCTTTGGAAGAAAACTAACTTTTAACTGATATTCCTTAGATTTGTGAAAATTTACCTTCGGAAGAACTCAAATTGCCTTCGGAAGAAATTTATGTCTTTAAATCATTTAACAGCTTATCTAAGATTTACCTTCGGAAGAAATTCTTGGAGTATCTTCCGAAGCTTAAATTTGTATATAAGCACTTAAATGCATTCAAAGAACAAATATCTTCTGAAAGAAACTAAGTCTCGAAAGACTTATTCACTTCTTCCGAAGAAAAAATTGCCTTCGGAAGCTTTGCTACAAAGCTTCCGAAGCCAAAATTTTCTTCAGAAGTTTTACAACTTCCAAGAAAACTAACTTTTGGGCGCCTTTTTCAGAAGTAGGACCCACTTGCGGATTTCAAAGTTTATCTTTTTGTCATAACTTTGTCTCAAATCCACAATATATATCTTCCAAACGGTTCTATTTCGTCTCTCTACTCTCACTGATCCTTACCCTAAACTTACCCCTAGATTTCATCTTCTTCTTCCTTTCTTCACTGTAAAGCTTCCTTAAATGGCCAACATTGATCATCGCAACGACCCTGATTTTTCCATGCACCTACACAGGCAACACAATCAGGTTGCCCTGTTACACTCTGAGAAGGATCCAAGCTTCTCAGATGTGTGTAGGTACCTTTCTTCGTCTCACTACTTCACCTCCCTTACAATTGATCCTCCTCTCTATAAGGATCAGTTGCTTGAGTTCTGGAGGACCTGTCAAGAGGTCACCATGGACGGGGAGAAGGCACTGTCTGCTACAATGCAGGGGAGGATAGTTTTCATCACTCCGGCCATCATAAACACCCATTTGCAGCTGGATGATAAAGCAGGTGAGCTGTCCTTTCCCAAATCTGCTGTCAACCACTCCTTTTAGCAGATGGGCTATGAAGGTGACTTCTCAGTCAAAACCTTCAGGAAGGGGAAGGTCTCATCTCAATGGAAATACCTCCTCCATGTCATCATTCACAGCCTTTCTAACAAGCATGGAGGATGGGATCAAGTTCAGAAGACCTCTCCTTTATAGTCCATAGGATGGTACAAGGGGTCAAGTTCAGGTACTCTCAGTTTGTATATACTAATTTACTTGCAAACTTGGACTCCTTAGAGTATTACATGTTCCCTAGGTATGTTCAACATATTCTCAACTATGATTTGGGACCACAGTTGAGGGAACAGGTAATATTCTTAAAATAGGACAAATGAGGCCCAACATCTTCAAAATCTTGAAGAAAGCCAACTGTTGGCTTCTCTGGGTAGAAACAGCCCTTGTCCCAAAAATGTTTGAGCTCATTGCTCAGGGTGAAAACCTAGCAGCACCAACTAGTGTTGAACCAACACCCTCCACCTCTCACCCACCTCAAACACAGCCTACCATCACCATCACCTACAAAAGAAAATCCCAACGAACCCCTGCACTTGCTACTGAGCATGTGCAGGACCCCAAATCAGAACCCATACAGGAGGAAGTGGAATCTCAAGCTCCTACTTCCCTTGAGGAGTAGACCACTCCCATCTTTCCACCACTCAGTGCTGAGGTTCCTCATGCTCAGCCTGATGAGCTCACAACCCCACAAATAGCCTTAAGCCATCACTCTGAGTCTCAATACTCTAGTGATCAACCTTATGGGGAAAGCTACCATCCCAACCTCTTGATCTAAACCGCCCCATTCCCAGCCTTGACTTCTATTCTGATGAAGATTTGGGCTTCAGTGAATACCATGAGTCTCTCTTTTCTTCCCACACTCAAGGAGAGATGAGTACTCCTGCTTCCCCCATCTCTAGCCCACATCAGCAACCCTCTACTGAGGTGGATCATCCTGAACTTATTCAGGAAATCCATATGGCAGAGGCTATCACTTTTGCAAGTGATAACATCACTAGGACCTCTACCATGGCAACCCAGCCTCTTAACACTTCTCTGGAAGTTGTCATTGGGCAGGGGAAATCCATTAGCCAAGAAACCCATGCTGGTGGGTGAGGAAGAAGACTTAAGTCCAATTCTCTCATCCTCCAATGATTCTTCATCTGAAGATGAGAGGAGTCTGCAACAAAAGGTGCATAAACTATCACATCTTTGCACCTATTTTGTTTCAAAGATAGCTCACCTGGAATCTCAGGTGACTATCTTATAGAAGAAGGTCAATGACCAGCAAATTGAGATCACCGATCTCAAGGGCAAGTTAGCTGAGAGACCCATGAGGACAACTCATCCAGGTCCACAAGAACCTGTGGTTGTCATGGATCAATCTCCCAGCTCACCTATGCAAGAGGGTGATGCTACCAAAAAGGTGGAGAAAATTCTGACAATCACAGAATCTGGGAGTTCTTCCCAGAGTATGGACATAGAGGAATCACCATCCTCTCTTGCAGATGTTCATACTCAGCAACCTCCTCTAGATAGTGATCTACATTTGCTCATTCAACAACTGTTTGAGGAGGGAATACCAAGAGCAATGTCTGCCCCTTCTGAGAACCCAATCTGGGGTTGGGGGGTATGACAGTAATAGGAGAGCTCTTGTGATCTCTAGAGCTTAGGGTCAACTAGAAGTTATCAATATTTCACACTGAGTTTCTATGAGAGCATCAACTTGGTAGATCTGCCACTTGTCAACCCAAGCAATAACAAACAAGCAGCAAGGTTGGCAAAAAGAATCCAAGACATGATGCTAGAGGAGTTTAAATTGAGATTAAAATTATATAGACAGAGGCTAGCAAGTGAGATCTTGGTCAACTGGATGTTGAGGTAGACCAAGATTAGCTTCAAAGGAAAACCTTGACTGAAGGCCTAGAGGTTGAACTGTGAACTTGAGACAGGATCTCCCTCTACACCCATTACCCTCAGTGAAATACCAGCTGGTGATGGTACTTCACAACCTTTCTCTAGCCAGAGCTTGACAGCTGAACCAAGCAATAAAGGTCAAAGCTCTCTCCAGCCTGAGTCACCAAGCCTGTGGTTGACAAAGGCAAAAGGAAACTGACCCTGCTGAGGAGTTTGAGGAGGAGAAGAGAGAGAGGAAGAGGAAGCTGAGGGGAGAGAGTTCAAGCGTTTTCCCCAAGTTTATGGAAGCTACAATCAGACTGCCCCCAGGCTAAACACTCAGGAAGATGATGGCCAGCCAGGCTAAACTACTTGGGAACCAAAACTATAATGTTGATGAACTCATCTCTCTCCCCTTAGATGAGCTGAATGAACTGGCTGACACAGAGTTATCAAAGGAGAGGAAGGAAGTAGAGGATACAGCACTGCTCCTCAAGCACAAAGAAGAAATGAGGCTGAAAAGACTCTACAAGAACATTCCTGTCTTCTCCCCAGTTCAAGAAAGTCCTGAGCCAGAGACTGTGGCCACTGAATAACCTCAGGTAGCAACTCAAGAAGAAAGACTAAAGATGATCAGCTACCTGAATGCCACAGGTCTCTATCAGGTTGATGCACTTCTTCCCTTATCATAGAGTACATATTGTTTGAATATAACAAGCAGCTGGAAGAAAAAGCCAAAAGAGAAAGACAAGCTGCTAAGAAGAAATTAAGGGAAGAAGCTGCAAGGTCAAGAGCCATCATCCACAAAGCCAAAAGAAGTCTGCTAACAGACAAAGAATGATGAGCTACTTGAAGCTGTATGGATTCTCCGAAAGGAGGCTTGGTCCTATGTCTCTATCTATAATGGATGAGCATATTAGAGTGATCAAGCAGAAGATAAAGAAGGGAGAGCTGTGGACTTGCATTCTTACCAAGTCCAGCTCAACCTGAAGTTGAGTGAAGGTTGAACCCTCTGAGACAACACAACCTGAGCTTGGAGCTGCATCTCAGCCAACTTCATCTTCTGATCCTAGCATGTCCTCCTTTCACTCCTTCTGACCTATGAGATAGGAGATCCCAACCAGAGGGACTCAACTGAACAACCTGGTACTCAAGACCAGTCCCCTCAGCTAAAATCATCAGGGAGAAGAAAAGGATGGCCAGAAGATCAACCTCAAAGAAAAAAAAAGAAAGGCATCCACCTCCCAACCTCAGGATGAGTCAGAGCATCCTGAGGGAGTGCATGAAGAGGTCTCTCAACAAACTCCAATCATAGTAGAGCCTCTTGCTGTTGGAAGACAAATTATGTCATGGTCTTATGATGAAGATCAAGATAGATGGTATGTCATAAGAGATCAGGAAGGCATGCATGTCTATTCCATAGAAGACATGGTCAATCTTCCTTTGCATGATCTCTTTGACATGAGAAGGTTTATATTAGTCTGAAGGATCCAGACCTAATGATGAAGAAAGGTATGCTGAAGATCCTAATAGGACTATCAAAATCTAAAGAACTCTCTTCTGTTTTGGTAGCATCACCCTAGGGGGAGTTTGTGAAGATCATCTGAAGATTATGAGGCTGATGCAACCAACAAGCCAGAACAACCAAGTCTTCCATGCATGCACTAAGGAACAAAGATGAACTCGCTTTGGAAGTCTTATACTCTCAAATGTGTCTAAGTGTAAGATCTTCCTAAGCTAACAGTTCAAAGGAGTTTTCTTCGAAAGTTTCACACTCAAACAGAAAAAATATTCTAAGTGTGAAATCTTCGAAGCCAAAGACCAGCATCTTCCGAAGCAAAAGATGAAATCTTCCGAAGCTTTAGAGACAAAGTCTTCCGAAGCTGTGAAGACTGATTCTTCAGAGGACAGAGAAAATATGTTTTTCTCTGAATCAACTTTTGATAAAGCTGACACACTTTCCGCTGCCTGCTCTGGTGGTTCACCTACTTTACACAAGTTGGTGAAACTTCCATGCTTTTATCAAAAATTAGGAATGGTCTTTGTCTGTAACTTACCTTACTTGTTGTTCATTAGACTTTTTGTATTAGGAAAAGTCAATGAGCTATGGCATGTCATAGTCACTAGTCAAAAGACAATCTGCCTTTTGACTTTAGATTGATCTTGTTGTCTAGATTAGTCAAATCCTAACTTCTTTACATGTAAGTGATGGTTGTAGGTTGTAGTATAAAAGTGTCTCAGGTCCTTGTAATTTCTTTATGCTTTGTAACACTTGTAAAGAACTTGAGATCAATATACACATCCTTGAAACCAATCTTGTGTTCTTGTGTTGTTCTTAGTTCTGTCTCTTTTTATTTACTTTTGTTTCTTAGTATCACTGTTTTAAGTTACCAGTTCCCTATTTGAATTGTTAATGATCTAAGATCTCTCCTCAATGTGAACTAAGTGTTAAGTACCCTTACCCGGTCCTGCACTAGTGTTATGAATAAATTTATGGATAATTTATTCTAAAGAGATAGTACTTTGTATTGTTATTCAAATGGTTGCAACAACAATACAAGTGTTTGTTCGCATTTCTTCTTTTGCTCATTCGCATTTACTAATATGGATGTGTTATTGAGAAAATAGCGGATGAATGTCCTTATCTGCATTTGCAAATACGGATGTGCATTTTGGGAAATCAATGAAGGAATTACTTCATCCGCATTTACTAATGCGGATAGTAGGATGAGTTTTTAAGAAAATGTGATGAATAAACTGATCATCCGATTTACAAATGCGGATTGCATTTTGGAAATGCTAATGGAGTTACTTATCCGCATTTACAAATCGGATATACATTTGGGAAATGCGGATGAAGTTTTCTTCCGCATTTACAAATGCGGTTAGAATTTGTTCATCCGCATTTACTAATGCCGTGAATATTAGAGAAATGTTGATGGGTTAAAGGGATGGTTCCCGCCCACTTTTCTCTCACTCTGAAATTCAGTTTCATAGGACTTTATATCGATTGCATTCAACCACTCTCTCTGATAACTTACAACACACACAAAGGTGCAAATCGGTGTTACTATAGCTTTTCTCAATATGATTGCATTCAACCACTCTCTCTGATAACTTACAACACACACAAAGGTGCAAATCGGTGTTACTATAGCTTTTCTCTCGATCGGTCGAAAAAAACCAAGAACAGAACCCGATTCAAGTAAAGAAAATCCTAGCAACCTGGTGTATTATTGGAAGCTTGGGGTAGACAAGCTTGAAGTTTCCTGCTTTGGAAGCTGCCGATCAAAGATCTTATTCCTCTGTCCTATTCGAGAGGTAGATTTCTAAACACCCTATGGTTGTTTGTAAGCTTGGTTTTTCATGTAACGATCCATTACGGGTTTTCTTTTAACAAATTTCATAAATTGGTTTATATGTTAACTGTAACAAGTTTTTCATACCAATTCCACTGCGTTTTCATTTTATTAGGATAAAATGACTCTGATAAACTTGTAAAAACCCAACAGTGGTATCAGAGCCGGTTATATGGATACATGCTTCATCTGGACTGAATTCTCGGTTTCTTGTTATTATTTATCAACAACGAAATTCAGGTCTATGTTTCCCTTGTTTTTTAAGATTCTACTTTACATGCATATTGTAATCTTGAAAAAATTAATCATTTGGATGATTTAAGTTGTTTGGACAAGAATCATGATATTCGATTTGTTTATACATTAACGGAAAGTCTGTGATTCAAGGGGAATACTCTTGGATTTCGCTTACATATTTAGATATGTATCTTGATGTTCATAACCTAGCCGAGACCTTGTGTTTGGTTGTGTTATGATTTGTATTTGATTATTCAAAAGGTTGTAATAATTAAATTTATTTGTTCTTACTATTGGCTATGTAATTTATTTATTTTCATTTGATATGTAAAATAAATAGATTAGTTGCATTTCACTTTTACTAGAAAATGTATATAGGATATATATTTTGTAAAAGAAGATGCAACAAGAATGTTTTTCGGTTTGGGCCAATTTTGTGCCTAAAGGGCTTCATGGCTCTTAATGGGATTTAAGCCCAATAACTGAAAACATATTTTGAAGGTCCAAAGGGGTTTGGTACAGAATTTAAGTCCATTTGGAAACTCAAATCGAATGGGAAAATCACAACACAATGTGAACACTTGAAGCATTTGGATGCGGGATCAAGTGGGAGTTCACCGACACAAGTGTTACCCTTAGGAAGGACCTAATAACTCACTTGTTTCGGCCAACAAGTGATGTTAAAATTAGTTGGCTATGGTTATGAACTTGTTGTTGTATGTGTTGCTTGTATGGTTGATTTAATTTATTGTTCAGTGGTATTTGGATATGCACTATTAAACAATTTCAAATCAACAACAAGCTGCAAACGTTCTCTTTTGGAAACATTAACATGGGTAATAAAATGATTTTTTAAAGTTAATGTTTTCGCAATAAAATTAGGTTTTATTAAAAGACCTTTGAAATTGGTTTCACTCGTGTACCACGTATTTGAATGCATGCAAATGTAGGTACAAAATATTTTCATAACTAGGATTAATGGAAACAAAATCCCTTTTAACTTACAATGGTGTTGATGGGATTAAACATGCCAACTAAACATAAAGATGTTTAACCGATCCCATAAACTAGAAGTTTCAAAGGGTTGCAATTGTCAAAAGTTGACTACCTTGTTAACTTAAATAATGAGATAAAGGTCACCTAACCATTATTTGAATGTAATGTTGGATTCTAGATTTTAATTATTATTGTCTATGAGACATGAAACGGTGTTAATAGTTAAAATGTCATTTTATAAATACTAAAATTGAACTTTGTTTATATTGTAGTTATGACCGCAAATAATAACAACGCTACCTCCCCGACCGTCCATAACCTTTCACTGAGAACTATACTGGAAAAGGATAGTCTAAATCATAATAATTTCATGGATTGGTTTTGAAACTTGAGAATTGTTCTCAAGCAGGAAAAGAAATCATACGTGTTGGACGATCCTATTCCCGATGAACCCAACATTGATGATGTTGATGCCTATGAGGATTGGGTTAAGCACAATGAGGATTCTATGCATGTTTCTTGCCTCATGTTGGGAATCATGATTTCCGAGCTTCAAAAGGATTTTGAACATCACGGGGCATACGATATGATTACCCAGCTGAAGGAAATGTTCCTTCAACAAGCTAGGGTAGAGCGCTTCAAAACAGGTTCGAGCGCTTCATGCATGTCGAATGGAAGAAACCCAATCTGTATCATCTTATGTGATGAAGATGAAAAGCCACATTGATCGCCTCAAAAGGCTAAATTGTCCCGTCTCAAAAGAGTTGGCCTCGGATTTGATTCTCAATGGTCTAACCAAGAAGTTTGAGACTTTTATCATGAATTATAACATGAATGGATGGGACAAGAGCATTGGGGAACTTCATGCAATGCTCAAAAGCTGAGGCAGGGATGGGTAAAAGGTTTTACCAGTTCTCACGATCAATGAGGTGGTAATAAGAAGAGGCATCACCCCGAACCTAGGCAAATATTGCCAAAGGCAGGGTTACATCAAAGGAAAGGGTAAGGGAAAGACTAAAGTGGGACCACCAAAACCGAGGCTTAAGAAGCCAAAGGTTACGAAGAACGATCCATGCTTTGAGTGTGGTGAGATAGGACATTGGAGAGGAATTGTCCAATCTATCTCAAGGAGTTGAGAAACAAGAGGGATGCTGGGCAGACCTCAGGTACAACTTTCATGATCCATATTGAGCTTAATGTTATTTCTTCAACACATGGGTATTAGATACCGGATGTGGAACTCATATTTGCAATTTGTTGCAGGGTTCAAAAGAAATAAGCATTTTAAGAGGGGGATACTAGTCTCTATATGGGCAACGGAGCAAAAGTTGATGTCGAAGCCCAAGGAGACTACATCTTGAAGCTTCCAAGTGGTTTGGAAGTCATTTTGAGGAATGTTTATGCTCCTAGTTTGACTAGGAACATAATTTCTGTTTCCCTTCTAAAACAATTTGGTTATGTATTAAAGTTTGTAAACGATGGTTTGGATGATATATTTATTTTAAGGCTATGCCTTTTAATGTGTTTTATGAATTGGTTCATGATGACTCATCCTTTAATAACTCGTTATACCAATCAAGCACCAAGAAACTTAAAATGGGTTTAAGTGAATTATATCTTGGCATTGTCGTCTTGGTCACATAAACAAGAATCGTATTCAAGCACTTCAAAAGAATGGTCTTTGGAAGCAAATGAAGTGGGTACATTTGATAAGTGTGAATCTTGTTTACAAGGAAAGATGACCAAGGAACCCTTTAGTGGTACTAACCAAAGGGCAAAAGACTAATTAGGAATCATACATTCGGATGTCTGTGGTCCTTTTAAAGCAATGACGAGGAATGGTGAAAGATACTTCATTACCTTCATTGACGATTATAGTCGTTATGGTTATGTCTACTTGTTGAGGCACAAAGATGAAGCTTTTGAAACGTTCAAAATCTTCAAGAATGAAGTAGAAAATCAACTCAACAAAACCATCAAAGTTCTTCGTTTGGATAGAGGAGGTGAATACCTTAGTGATGCTTTTCAAGATCATCTTAGGAGTTATGGGATTGTCTCACAGCTTGCTCCACCCAGAACACCACAACATAATGGTGTGTCTGAAAGGAAAAACCAAACCCTATTGGATATGGTTCGATCTATGATGGCTAGAAGCACACTACCTCTGTCATTTTGGGGTTTCGCATTGCTCTCCGCGACCCGTATTCTGAATATGGCCCCAACCAAGAAAGTGGATAAGACACCTTTTGAAATATGGCATGGAAGGGTTCCATCATTATCATATTTAAAGGTATGGGGTTGTGAAGCTTATGTTAGCCAAAACACCCCAAACAAGTTAAAAAGCTGATCCACTAAGTGTATCTTTGTAGGATATCCCAAAGACTCGATGGAATATTACTTCTACAATCCAACCCAGCAAATGATATTTATTGCTCGAAATGCTGAGTTCTTGGAAACTAAATTCCTTATGGAAGGAACTACTGATAGAACAAGAACTTGATGAGGAATCGAGACCACAAGCCGATACATGTTTGGTTGATACTAGCAATCAACAAGAGGTTGTTGATAATGATCAAGTGGTTGATCAATACACACAAAAGTTCGCAGATCTGGTAGAACTAGCTATCCACCCGAAAGATATGGATTTTCATGAATGGATGCTATGTAGTTGACTGGATGAACCAACTACGTACCATGATGCAATGTCCAATTCGGATTGTGACAAGTGGCTTGAAGCCATGAACGTAGAGATGCAATCCATGTATGACAACCAAGTGTGGGAATTGGTTGTGCCACCGCTTAACTCCAAGTCGGTTGGATGTAAGTGGGTTTTTCAAGAAGAAAACTGATATGCATGGAAACTTGGATACTTATAAAGCAAGACTTGTAGCAAAAGGTTTCACTCAAACTCAAAGGGTTGATTATGATGAAACCTTCTCGCCCGTGGCAATGCTAAAGTCAATTAGGATATTATTTGCTATAGCTGCATATTATGACTATGAGATTTGGCGAATGGATGTCAAAACTGCTTTCCTTAATGGACATCTCGAAGAGAATGTCTATATGGTTCAGCCGAAGGTTTTATCGATCCACAATATCCCAATAAAGTATGCAAGTTAAAGAAATCAATCTATGGATTGAAACAAGCATCAGAAGTTGGAATCAAATTTTGATGAAGGATCAAAAGGTTTGGATTCATCAAGAACGCTGATGAAGCTTGTGTGTATAAGAAAGCTAGTGGGAGCATCATCACATTCTTAGTATTGTATGTTGATGATATATTACTATTTGGAAATGACATTCCAACCATGGAAGGTTTTAAACCTGGCTTGGAAGTTGTTTTTCCATCAAAAATCTTGGTGAAGCCGCCTATATTTTGGAATAAAGATCTATAGGGATAGATCAAGGCGGTTGATAGGTTAAACCAAAACATACATTGATAAAATCTTGAAAAGGTTTAAGATGGAGAACTCTAAGAAAGGTTGGTACCTATTCAAAGAGGGACAATATTGAGTGCATCTCAATGTCCAAGCTCAAAGGATGAGCAAGAAAGGATGAAGAAATTCCATATGCATCTGCTATAGGATCCATCATGTATGCGATGATATGCACTAGACCGGACGTGTCATGCGCTTTGAGCATGACAAGCAGATATCAGCAGAATGTGGGAAATAGTTATTAGATGGCTGTTAAGAGTATATTGAAATACCTTGGGAGGACTAAGGATATGTTTCTAATATACGGATCTGGTGAAGAGGAACTCGTTGTAAAGGTTACACAGATGGAGTTTCCAAACTGATCGAGATGATTCTCGATCACAATCGGGGTATGTCTTTATTGAATGGAGGGGCAGTGTCCTGGAAGAGTTCAAAGCAGGATGTGGTAGCATTGTCCACTACAGAATCGGAATACATCGCCGCTTCATTGGCAGCACAGGAAGCTGTATGGTTGAAGAAATTCATTGTCGATCTAGGGGTTATCTCTACCATTCAAGATCCCCTAGAGATCTTTTTTGAAAACGAGGGTGCGATTGCTCAAATCAAGGAACCCTGTTCATATCAAAAGACAAGGCACATTGAGCGGAGATTCAACTACATAAGGGATGAAGTTGAAAAAGGAAAGATATGTATTCGCAAAATTCACACCGATCAAAATATTGCGGATCCACTCACGAAGCTCCTTGAAAGGCCAAAGCATGAGAGTCATACTTGTGCCTTAGAACTTCGATATTCTAGTGATTGGATTTGATCTATTTTGTATTTAAATATCGGAACAATTATTATCTTGACTCGTATATATATGATTATGATACTATGAGTTATGTTCCATTTTAGCATGTTTAAATCCACGAATATATTTATTATTCTAAATGTTCATAGTCGGTCATATTTGTGGGAACAAATATGAAGTAAGACTATGAACTTGGATTGGTGGATATTCATAGGTATGAATATAGAGCAAGAGGTTGCTATCAAGGTTCATAAATATTTGTGGGATACAAATATTAGACAGACCCGCTCTCAAATTTTACTGCATGGAATTATGTAAATGATCATAAGTAATTTTGAGTAAAGGTGAATATCATGTATCCTCCGACCTGAGATACATATGGGTTTGATATTCACCAAATTATACTTTGATCTTTCTTTGCTGTTCTGAAATAATGGCTAGTTTCAGGTGTGATACAAGGTGATTGTGAGAAACGTATGTAGTCAAGATGGGATTTGTTCCTCTTATTCGTTGAGAGTATGATGTCTAAGGCCTGATTAAGTTAATCAATAGAGAATGATATTATGTGTCTCTGGATTTAACAGACATCTGTAACAAAAGGATAAATGATAGATTCACCTAAATCATTTCAAGTAAGGGACTTGAGGAAGATGATGTTATTGAATGGCACTTCGTCATGCGTGTTAGGTAGTAAACCGTTGTTAGGCGGTATTTACTTCTTGCATCAATTTCTATGTATCTTGTGCAAGTGGGAGAGTGTTGGGAATGTTCTGCCTAGACACATATTGAATTGATGTGGCTAGTACGTTATGATCCAAGTCGGGTCATACCCAATAACAAGTTAGACACACCTATAATATTTGTTTTATGATATGATCATGTAAATAAATATTGACACTTGAAGTATTTAGAAATTGGGTTTCTAAATATTTGCACTAGTGTTATGAATAAATTATATGGATAATTTATTCTAAAGAGATAGCACTTTGTATTGTTATTCAAATGGTTAAACAAACAATACAAGTGTTTTGTCCGCATTTCTTTTACTCATCCGCATTTACTAATACGGATGTGTTACTGAGGAAATGCGGATGAATGTTCCTCATCCGCATTTGCAAATGCGGATGTGCATTTTGGGAAATGATGAAGGAATTACTTCATCCGCATTTACTAATGCGGATAGTAAATGCGGATGAGCATTTAAGGAAACGCTGATGAAACTGATCATCCGTATTTACAAATGTGGATGTGCATTTTGGAAATGCCGATGGAGTTACTTATCCGCATTTACAAATGCGGATGTACATTTGGGAAATGCGGATGAAGTTTCTTCTTCCGCATTTACAAATGCGGTTAGAGTTTGTTCATCCGCATTTACTAATGCGGATGAATATTAGAGAAATGCGGATGGGTTAAAGGGATGGGTCCCTCCCAGTTTTCTCTCACTCTGAAATTCAGTTTCACAGGACGTGCAATATATGATTGCATTCAACCACTTTATCTGATAACTTACAAAACACACAAAGGTGCAAATCAGTGTTACTGTAGCTTTTCTCTCGATCGGTCAAGGAAAACCAAAACAGAACCCGATTCAAGTAAGAAAATCCTAGCAACCTGGTGTATTGTTGGAAGCTTGGGGTAGACAACTTGAGGTTTCCTGCTTTGGAAGCTACCGATCAAAGATCTTCTTCCTCTATCCCCTTCAAGAGTTGATTTCTAAATACCCTATGGTTGTTTGTAAGCATGGTTTTTCGATTCAAGTAAAGAAAATTCTAGCAACCTGGTGTATTGTTGGAAGCTTGGGGGTAGACAAGCTTGAGGTTTCCTGCTTTGGAAGCTACCGATCAAAGATCTTCTTCCTCTATCCCATTCAAGAGGTTGATTTCTAAATACCCTATGGTTGTTTGTAAGCATGGTTTTCATAAACGATCCATAAGGGTTTTCTTTTAACAGATTTCATAAATTGGTTTATATGTTAACTGTACAAGTCATTTCTGCGTTTTTATTTTATAAGGATAAAATGACTCTGATAAACTTGTGAAAACCCAACACAATCTACTCTGATTGGTCAAATCCCTTCTGTTCAAACAAAAAAGGCTAAAGTGGAATCAAGGGCTCCCACTCAGCCAGAGGTCCAACCATCCTCCTTAATTGACCTCAATATCTGTGTGGAGTCTCCTTAGTCTCAACCTGATGAGCCCATTAACCAAGACATAAGCCCTCAGGGTGAATCTTAATACTCCCCTGAGCAGCCAAAAATGGATAGCCACATCATTCGTTCAACTAATATTACAGCCAAGCCATTAGGTGCTGACCAAGATCCCGAGTCAATAGATATAACCTCTGTATTCTTTCTTGACCTTTTAACCGGACATGATGAGGTATCATGTTTCATCAGGGCTATGATGTTGATCTACCTCACTACTCTCTAGATCAAATGAGCCCAAGGACCTCTAATATCTAGCCCATATTAGCTAGACCAAACTGAGGTGAGTCCAACCGGAATGGAGGTGACTCATGTAGATTTAGCTGCCATTACCGAGAGTGTTTCATTAGCGTCTCAGGACAGTGGTAACATTAGTCAGACTGAATCTACATCAACTTTGCCATTGATGCCTTTGAAAGAGACATTAGTATGCAAAGGAATCCAGGACGCCAAGAAACCACAACTGGTGATGAGGATGAACATACTAGGCATGTTATCCATCTCCCGATGATTCTTCAAAGAAGATAAGGGTAGTCTGCAACTCACCATCAGAGACCTAATTTCCAAAGTCACCAACCTTGAATCAAAGGTTAAGACTTTAGAAGATAGGTCTGCCACTCAGGAACTTGAGATTGAAAATCTCAAGGCTCAACTAGCTGAGAAACAGATTGAGAAGTCTGTTAGGCATGTACACACTCAGGTTTCTCAAAAGTTCTCTTCTAGCTCATCAACTTCTCAAGATGATGCTACAAAAAGGGGGAGAATTTAGAAAAACAAAGACATGATGAGGAGATATATGCTCACTCTTTGGAGCATATAGCAACTCAAATGGAACCCAACCTTGCCATTTCTTCATTCTATCCTATACAGCAACATCTTGCAAACATCTTTCCTCAACCATCTTTCATTTCAGTTCAAGTGGACCCAAGGATGCTTATCAACCTTAATAGATTCTTAATCCAGTTTTTGATAAGCTCCTCACTTGAACAAACCTCACCTGATCTTGCCATTGCTTACTTTGGAGCTGACGAGCTTCAAAGGTTGATTGCATCATCTACCTCTGAGGAGGAAGTTAGTCAACCTAAGGTCTCTGTTGAACCCAAGATTAACTTCAAAGGGGATACACAGACTGATGGCCCAGTAACTGACTCAAGAGGGACAGATAGTGCAATTCTTGCTACTTCCGAGGCTGTGAGAACAACTTTCGAAGTAGAAGCTCAAGCTTCGGAAGAAATTCTATTTACTTCCGAAGCTCTGGAAATTTCTTCCAAAGCTGAAGTCCAAGGTACGGAAGGTATTATAGAATTGTCCTCATGTTCGATGACCTGTTCATCACAGAAGCCATTCTTGACTTAGCTTCTGAGGTTAATAGTGAGGACTTTCTTACAACCCCCATCTCTCCTGCACCACAAGTTCAACCTCCACCACCCCAACCTGAATGCTCTAAACCAGAATCTCCAAAGGCTAAATCTTCCTCTGATCCTAAAGGGAAGAGAAAGCTCACTGCTGAAGAGCTTCTAGAGGAGGAAAGGTTGGAAAAGCTAAAGAAGAAAGGAAGACTTGATACTGAAAAGTTGCTGGCTGCAAGCAGCAGTATCCGCTCAAAAAAGTAGCAGTAATCAAAAGAGGGTGGAGGTCACTGACAGGCTCATCAGCCTGGGAGTAGATAATGAAGAAATACTTCTACTCCCACTTGATGAGCTTGTGAAGCTGGAGTAGGCAACCTTGCTACAGAAGGAAAGAGAAAAAGCAGCAAGGATGGTCATAAAGAAGAAGAAAAAGAAAAGGAAGGAGGAGGAAAAGGCAGCAGATAAAAAGGAAAAGATAGCCTTTCTTTGCTCAAAAGGCTATAAGGAGGAGGAGTTGGCCCCTCATGATCATGATATGATCGTGTTTCTTTTCTACAAAGAAACTAAGGAGGTCAACAAGGAAAGAAAGAAGGCTGTCAGGGAAAAGATGAGGCAAAAGAAGAAGGAGGAAGGGGCACTACTTGCTACTGCCAAGAAGGTGGGAGATAAAGATTGGATGAAAGCTTATCTTAAAGCCCACGGCTTCACTGGCAGGCAGGTGGGACCCATGTCTGAAAAGACCCTACAGCGACATGTAGTGACATCAAGACTGACATTCACTTAGGAAGAAGGCAGGAGGTACCTCAAAGACAAAGTGTTTAGAAGATGGCACCCAAACCAACTCCCAAACCCAAACTAGAACCAACACCCAAACCACAACCTATAAAACCTATGCCTACACCTTTTCCCTTCCCTATCAAAACTGAGCCAACAACTGAACCTTATACCCCTGAAGCAACACCATCAGCCATTCCCATACCTTCATTCCTTATCTCTAAACAACCTCCACCACCACCTGTCCTTAAACCCAAAACATAACCCAAAACCTAATCCCAACCCAAACCATCGTCTGAACTTTCAAAGCCCCTGACCTTAGAAGAATTCAAGGAATTAAAAAGAAAGGTTACTAACTGCACTACTTTGAGTGAGATCTCTTATGAGGAAGATTCAATTAAACTAAAATACATTGATGGCTCTTCCTGTTCCCTCATAAGAGATGCATTCCTTGATCTGCCAAGGGGAACACTAGATCAAGCTCTCTAACTTCTTGCCACCAACTCTGATATACTAGGAGAAGAAGAGAAGAAGTTAAGGAGAAGACTGGTGACTTTGCTGGGCATAAGAAAATGGGACAAGCTGCCATCTAATCCCCTCAGTCAAAGAAGCTCAATTGTCCAGAGCTTTGTTGTGCAAAGGGAGAATGGTCAAGTAAACAGACTTGACACATCCGCTCTGCTTCACTCTAGCAGATTTTATATTACTAAGTTAGCAGAGAGACCATTCTCCAATCCCTCAAACTCTTAGATTGCTGCTCACATAAGGAATCATCTGAGCGGCCTCATGTTAACGAGCTTACTACAAAATCCAAAACTAAAGAAGAGTTGAAAAAGAGAGCAAAGGAAGAAGAAGAAGGAGCAACCAGAAAAGGCAATTCATTTTTACAGATGGTTGACTGGGTCCGAGATGTGAATCTCAGTTGAAGTGACTCAACTTAGGATCGAGTATGATGATTAAGTCAGTGATTAAGTCGTAGAAATACTAAATCATAGAACATTAATTACTGAAAGAATACTAATAAATGCTTTGTATATTGATGAGAGTGAACAAGATACAAAGTGTGCTAGGGTTGCTTGTATGATACTGGTGAAACTTTTAATATTGTTATTATCCTCCCAAATTTGGTTATACTAATCTATTTATAGGCAGATACATTGCCTGTACAAAATGACTAAACTACCCTGACAATTATACATCAGAATACTAGTCTAAGTACAAAATATCATCAGCATTTGTAAGTGTTCATCCGCATTAGTTAATGCGGATGAGAAGTCTTCATCAGCATTTCTTCTGTTTGTCTTCAGCATTAACTGGGTCATCCGCATTAGTTAATGCGGATGAACAAATACTTGGCCGCATTTGTGTTCCTTGTCCGCATTAGTAAATGTGGATGAACAAATACTTGATCGCATTTGTTCATTGGTCTTCCGAAATTACTAATGTGGATAACCAACACTTAGTCTTTTTCTTCTATATCTTTAGCCGCATTTCTTCATGATCTGCCACCCGTATTTCTTCTTGGACTTGGAGGGATTTCCAACCAGAACAAACTTCAACCACTTCTTAAATTGGCATGTATGATCCTTTCAGGGTCTAACAATACTCCCCCTAAGGATTATACAGCCTATGTACTTCAAGAGTTTGAGGGTGGTGGAGGTTATGATGATTCTGGTGGTTCTTCATGAGATTGAGCTTGTCTTGCTTGGACTGTTGATGGAGATGGTGCTGATGCAGTAGCTACAGAAGGTAGAGGTTCTGCCAAAGAAGGATCCAAAATAGCCTTAATCATGTTGGAGAAGTCTCTAGCCTCATCATCTTATCTTGGCTAAGGACATGTATCTTTATTTGGCTCATATTATGAATGACATCAATGGACATTTGTCTTAAAGAGATTGGTTCCTACACTGACATAGTGGAAAGACCATCTCTATGAATCAGTAAAGAGCCATCAGCATCTACCTTTAACTTCACAATGTTACCTAATTAGAGAGGGACCTTCTTTCTCTTTCTTATTTCTTTCTTCTTGTTAATTCTATCATAGGCCATCTTCAGAATTTTGATGCATTTAAGAAAGAAATCCATATCATCTTCTCCCAGCTTGTTATTGAGTTCTCTTAAGTGTCTTGTAAATATGTAGTAGAAATAGGATTCATCTAACAGTCTCACCTCATATCCACTAAACAGCCTAATATCTTATCCTTCCTTTCCTCCCCATTTTCTTTCAATCACCAACTCATAAGTCTTTTCATCATAAAACACATTAAAGATTGGTTTTGTCTTATGGGTTCCAGCTACCATCTTCCTTTTTAATGATTCAGTTGGCTTTATATTCACCTCAGGAAATATCAACTCTTCAGCTTCTTTCTTTTTCTTCTTTTCCAGAGGATTTTTGAATGATCTGTCTTTTCTTAAACAGATAGCTTTCAGAGATTTGAAGTTGTTGGTTTTCTTGAACATCTTCAGAATGTCTTCAAATTCATATCCTCTATGTATGGCGTGATGATTTATCAACTCTAGATCAGCCAGTTCTTTCAGATCATAAATCTCCAAGGAGTTCACAAGAGCAGTGTACTCGGTGAAGAATTGAACTAGCCCTGAGATCCTTTTTACCATGAATATGTTCCAATCACTGTCATACTTCAAGGCTATAATTTTGACATCAGTTTTGCCTTTTGGAGCAGACACACCCTTAATCATCTCAAAAGCAGTTAACCCTTTCTGTAGCTTCAGTTGGGAGGGTTCAATAAACCATTCTAGATTTCTATGTAGCATGGGTGCCAAGACATCATGGTCCTTGGTAGTGAGTTGGACATCTTATACTGAAGTTCTTGATCTTTGTTTTCTCCCTATCACCTCTTCTTCAATAGCCATTAGTCTATCTTTCTTTTCTTTGACTAATTTCAGAATTGCAGCTCTAAGGGAGTTTGTTTTCATGTTACCAAGATTTCTTTTGGTAAACCCTTGAGTAGCCAAATAATCCTTCATTTCCCTGTCAGTCATGCTATAGGGATCAAGATAAGCTGATTGTGATTCTTGCTGCTGTTGAGACTTAGCAGCACTAATAGTAATTGGGGAAATGGCAGTCTTCTTTTCATACTCAGTAACATATGTAGGGTCAAGTAGTTTTTGCATCTTATTTACTTCTTCAACCATACCCTCATATGTCATCCCAAAAACTTCATCTGCATCATACCCGTGGTTGATCAGATACATTGCTTTTATCATGAGATCATCAGCTTGAGCTTCTCTACCATTTCTTCAACAGACGACTCAACCTTTGCAGGACTATCTCTGGTCAAAGGGTCATCAATCAATCCTTCATCATAACCTCCTTCTGTTTCTCCTTCTTTAACACACAATCACATCAATTTTCTTCTTTAATTCTTCCGCAGCCTTCTCATGCTCTTCTAAGAATTCAGCAATTACAGCAAGGCTTCTTGGATCATCTTTTTGTTTCTTAATGGGTGGTTCCTTTTCTACCATTGGCAGTTTGCCTTTGGCCCTCTCAGATAAGTATTTCCTCTTTCTGAATACATGTGCAATCTGGGACCAGATGTAGATGGAACAGAGGCTTCAAATTCTTGTTTCTTCTTTTTCTAGTTCAAGCTTTTCAACTTCCTCTTTCTGTTTTTCAGCAATCTCTTTTTCTTTCAGCTCTTCACATAGCTTTCTGATGAGTTCCTGTTGTTCAACAGTCAAAGTGTCTGTAGGAACAAGCTGTAAGCTCAACTATTCTTCTATTGGAACAGGATTCAGAGGAATTACAACTATAGGCTCCACTAGGGTTCTGAGATCTTTGATGAAATCCCAAAAGTCTTCATCAATAATGAATTCACTAGATGAATACATATCCAAATCTTCAATCAGTTCTTTCATCATAGATTCTTCATTTACTCTTTCATCAGTGGATGGATCAGAATGCACAACCATTTCTAATCTTTCTTCTTCAATCCCAACCTCACTAGATTCAGCTTGCTATGAGGTTTTATCTTCTTTAGTCTCTTTTTCTGTTTCAGATTTAGCATCCATTTCTTTATCACTTTCCTCATCATCTTTATCAGTCACTTCCCTTGCCAATTCCTCTTTAATCTTTATAAGCATCTCTAATTCAGAAACTCTCTTAGTTAGAGCTTCTATCTCTTTGTTAAGATCAGCTATGATATCAGTTTGGATATCAATAAGGTTCTCTTGTTCTTCCATTGCAATGGTTTGGACGGTGGTAGTATCCAAATGACCACTGATTTCTTCTTTTGCTTGATCAAGGGCAGCATTGAGTTCTTTTTCTTTCTCATCCAGCTCAAGTATTCTATCATTTATTATACCAGATCTTCTCTCTGATACTTTCTCCATTCTGGCAATCTTTTGTAGTAATTCAGAAATCATCTCATCTTTCTTATCAGGACGGTTAACCTCAGATTCAGCATAGCTTTCAGAATGACCTGCCTCTAAGAGTATTTGTCTCTTATGCCTTTGAGTGTCAGGATGGTTATCCTCCCCATCCGAAGATGATTCAGACTCATCTGATGAGCTCACAGATTCACCAGACTTAACAGGTGCAGCTGCAGTATCAGGAGAAGAGATGATTGGAGATACATGATGAGCTTGGATAGAAGATAATGGAAGTGAGTGAGTAGGTGATGCTCTGAAAGGTGATGGTATTTCTTGTTCTTGAACTGAAGGCATAGTGTGAAGATCACCACCTTCATCAACTTGTGGTGACACTTGCCTCAGTTCTTCTTCAACTATCTCAACATGCTCTTCAATAGTGTGTTGATCATGAGTAGCTGGTTGATCTTTAATAATCTCATCTTCATCAGCAGGCACATCATCATGTGCTTGTTCCTCAACATCAGGAACAACTTCTTCAGCAGCTTCTTCATGAACTTCTTTTGGGTTTATCTGATGTAACATCCATGGAAGTAATGAAAAGAAAGTTCCACTGTAAAAGTTCCTAGGATCTCTCTTCTTGATGTACTTATATGATTTGGAATTATAGTGCGGAATGTCCATAACAGGCCCCTCTGGTACAAGTTCAGGAAAAGCTTAATTGATGAAGCACTGAATGAACCTCGGGTACATCAGAAACATATGCCTCCTTCCTTCTTGGATGTTTGATATCAGGCCATTAAACACAAAAGCAGACATGTTGAATGGTCTGTTAGTGCATAAGGCACAGATGGCTGATGAAGTAGTAATGGGGATATCATTCCACCCAGTCTTCCTCTTGGACAAGCAGTGTTGGAATAAATGAATGAGGAATCTCCATTGCAGATCAACTAACCCCTTGACAATCTGTTTTCCTTCAAATCCACCTTCATAACCAATGTTGGCAAAGAAGGTCATGATGTCATCTTCTTCAAGTTCTTGGGGAGAGTTAGCATCATCTTTAAACTGTACACACTGTCTCACAGTCTGTTCAGAGATTACCAATGTATGATCATCAGTATTCTTCCTGAAATAGTCTTTACACCATCAATCTCATTTACTTCAGCTGTTTCCCAGAAAGATCTAATGAGGTTCTCATAAATAATGGGTCTAACAGTGATAGCATGTGCCACTCTTGTTGTAGAGATGAATTTGATCATATCTCTTAATCTTACAGATTCGGGCACATCAGGATCAAGAAATCCACTAACATTGTGGAGCTTGCTCCATGTCAGGTTTGCCATAGATTCTGCAATAGATACACGGTTAGTAATATTCTAACAATTATCATATCATATGACAAGAATCATGTTTGACTTTTCTTATTTTGGCATTTTCAGGTCAAAATGAAAGTTCAAAGGTTACTGTTTTATTAAGAGTTTGACCTAATTTTGATTTTATGATGAAAAATCATTGAAGTTATGATTTATGCTTATTTTTTATCATCTTTACTGTTTCAAACAACCTTTAATGCTTAAACATTGAATTTGATTTTCACATTTTCAAGGTTCGGTTTCCCCTGTTCATCCTGATTAATTTAGGGTTTGAAAAACGGTTGTTCTTTGTTATTCACATTAACATCCGTTTCAATGAACTTCATAATGCCATTTAAATCCACTGTTCCTGGTCGATTTTATGAAGTTTCTTAAACCTAGGGTTCTATGTTCATTATTGGTTTGACATTTGATGTTTTACAAATCCATCGAAAATCACCTTGTTTTGATGCTGCTTTGGCCAAAGATCAAATTAGAGGTGCAATTGATTTGGATGAACAACAGAAACACAAGATCTGAGGTTATTTGGATGATGATGATGAAGAACAGTAAGAAAAATGCTCGTAGCACTATAAGTTCACTCAAATTTGAAAAGTATTAAATGACTCTCATTAATGTGTTTAAATAATACATTTAAAGACTTACACAAATTTTACAAGTGTGAACAAAAGCGCATGTTTTAATTATGGGTGAATGAGATTCATAAAGTATCACTACCTGGTGTGTTTAGGTTACTACACACACACACACACTTGGATAAGCTAATTCTTACTTACACCCTGAGATGATAGCTTCACAGCTAAATATGAGCTTTATATTATCACAGCATGTATTTTTTTTCCAAGATGAGCCTACCCGCATATCAGATAAGTCATGTCAGTCTTTCAAGATTTTGAAATACGCGCAGTGAATGATATAATGACTGTAATAATATCATTTCCCATTTGGAGTACATAACATATACTTCAACAAAATAACTTCTTTTTGTATTTTCATAATATTTTAATGTTTTTGGAAATTTTGATTATTTACTCATGGTTAATCATGCCAATTGATTGGACTAAGAATTCAAACCGACTAGGGTCAAATGCCTTAGTGAACAAATCAGCTAACTGATTGTCCATGTGAACCTAAATCAACTTGATTAACCCCTTTTCAGCACAGTCTCTCAAAAAGTGATATCTAATTTCAATGTGTTTGGTTTTTGAGTACTGAACAGGATTATTTGTAATAAACATGGTTGTTGTGTTGTCAATGTGAATTGGTGTATGCAAGAAGTTAAAATCATAATCAAGCATCTGGTTTTGAATCCAGAGAACTTGAGAGCAACATGTTGATGCTGCTATGTACTCAGCTTCTGCTATTGAAACATATACATTTGTCTGCTTCTTGCACTGCCAGGAGACCAGTTTAGGACCAAGAAATTGACAACCTCCAGAAGTGGACTTCCTATTAAAGTTGCATCCCCCATAGTCACTGTTTGTGTATGCATAGAGATTGAAGTCTCCTTCCTTTGGATACCATAATCCAAGTGCAGGCTTGCCTTTGAGATATTTGAATATCCTCTTCACTGCATTCACATGAGATTCCTTGGGATCTGCCTGATATCTAGCACAAACACATACACCAAACATAATGTTAGGTCTACTAGCTGTAAGATACATAAGTGACCCTATCATTGATCGATAGAGAGTCTTATCCACTAATTTGCCATCTGAGTCTGGACCAATCTTCACTTTAGTATCCACAGGAGTTCTGATAGACTGACAGTCTGCAAAATGAAACTTCTTCAACATTGACTCCACATATTTTGATTGATATATGAAGATTCCATCTGCTGTCTGTTGTACTTGCAATCCTAAGAAGAAAGTGATTTCTCCCATAGCACTCATCTGGAACTTGGAGTGCATGAGATTTTCAAAATCTTTATAGAGTTACTTGTTTGTTGAGCCAAAATTGATATCATCCACATAGATCTAGACTAACAATAGTTCATGACTTTTCTTCTTTCTAAATAAAGTTTGATCAATCTTTCCTCTTTCATATCCATGATCAAGAAGGAAAGATGATAGAGTCTCGTACCACTTTTGAGGGGCTTTATGTAAACCATACAAAGCTTTGTCTAGCTTGTACACCCTGTGAGGGAAATCTGGGTCCTCAAAACCTGGTGGTTGACTCACATAGACTTCTTCTGAGATTTTGCCATAAAGAAATGCACACTTTACATCTATTTGATAAACAGTGAATTTCATAGATGCAGAGTAAGCAAGAAAGAGTCTTATGGCTTCCAATCTTGCAACAGGAGCAAACACTTCATCATAGTCTATTCCTTCTTCCTAAATGTAGCCCTGGCAATTAATCTTGCTTTGTTTCTGATGACAATGCCCCTGTCATTAGTCTTGTTTCTGTACAGCCATCTGGTACCGATAGGGTATTGACCTTCGGGAAGGTCTGCCAGTTGCCATACCTCTTGTTTCTTGAACTGGAGCAATTCTTCCTGCATTGCCTCAATCCAGCTGTTGTCTTGAAGAGCCTCTTTAATATTCTTAGGTACTATTTGACATAGAAAGCTAGAAAACAAACAGATGTTTGCAATGTTTGACTTGCTTCTGGTCACCCGCTCATCTAGATCACCAATGATGTTTGACACTAGATGATTCTTATGTATCCTTGTGGTTGGAATCAAGTCACCAGCAATGGATACATCAAGATTGGAGACATTCAGTTCATCTTGGTGAGAGGCATCTTCAGGTTGTGATGTAGGTGAATGGTGAAAGTAATCAAATGCTTCATTAGCTTCAGCAGCACTTTGAAGGCTTTCATCATTTGCATTTCCTTCATTTTCAACTGGGACAGATGCTGATTCTGGATTTTGACTTCAGTGGATGGTTCGGCTGAAGGAGTGGGCATTGAACTAGGACCAGCCTCAGTTGAAACACTTTGATATTATGCAGCTTGTCTGACAGGATCAGCTTGTAATGGAACTTCTTCATCAAATTGATCAGTAGAAGAAGGAGGAATCATAGGAAAGTCATTTCTTCTCTCTACTGTTCCAGAAGATCCAGCCAATTATAAGTTACCTGCATTTGACAAGTGGAACTGATCAAAAGATCTAATAAATGAGTCAATATCAAACAACCAATCAGGACCATTTATTGACTTTGGAAACGAATGCTCATTGGATTGAACATTGGTTGATTCATTAATAATGTTTAATCTAGGATTAAACACTCTAAAAGCCTTTGAGACTAAGGAATAACCTGCAAAGAATCCCTCATCAGACTTAGGAGCAAACTTTCCTAAATGGTCTCGGGTGTTTAATATTGAGACAGGACAACCAAATGACTTCAAAAATCCAATAAATGGTTTTCTATGAAAAAGAAGTTCATATGGTGTTTTGTTGCTTTCTTTGATTATCAAAGTTCGATTTTGCACAAAGCACGATGTGTTGACAGCTTCTGCCCAAAAGGTAATTGGCAGTTTGGCATCGGCTAGCATTGTTCTTGCTGCCTCAACCAGTGTTCTATTTCTTCTTTCAGCTACCCCATTTTGTTGAGGAGTCCTAGCTGCATTGAATTGATGAGTAATGCCTTTTTATGTGCAAAATAAACTTAGATCTTCATTTTTGAATTATGTCCCATTATCACTTCTGATTGATTTTACCTTTAGATCAAGTTGATTTTCAATTTTTATGATAAAATCTTTTATTATTTGGGACGCTTCATTTTTATGAAGTAGAAAGAAGACCCATGTGAATTGTGAAAAGTCATCTATGATCACCAAATAATAATGCTTCTTTCCAATACTCATGATATGAGTTAGACCAAAGAGATCCATATGAAGTAACTTCAATGGAGAATTGTTTTGTTCACCAGCTTTGGCTTATGGGAGGACTTATGTTGTTTCCCTTTGAGACATGCAGAACAGTGGTCAACAAAATGAAATTCTTTTTTAGGTAAACCAAGTACATGATTTCCTTTGACCAATCTGTTTATGTTTTTGAAATTTGTGTGTCCCAAACGTCTATGCCAAAGCTGTGACTCATCAAAAGATGCTTTAGGCGAAAGACATGTTTCTTCTGAAGGATGAGCAGAATTAAGGTTCAAGACATAGGTATTATTCTTTCTTGGAGTCTTCAAGACAACCCATTCTTCAGGAATTTGAAATCCTGGTTTCAGAATGTAGCAATGAGTGTCTGTGAAGTGAGTGGAATATTTCTTGTCACTGATCTAAGACACGCTGAGAAGATTAAAGTTAAGTTGCTCGTAGTAGTTCACTTTGTCAAAACTCAATAGTCCATTTGTCACAGATCCTTCCCCGGTAATTCTACCACCTTGTGAATCTCCACCAAATGCCACAGTAGTTCCTTGAATATGCTTGAGGTCATGAAGGAGGGAACTGTCTCCAGTCATGTGTCGGGAGCATCCACTGTCCACATACCATAAGCTGTGGGACCTGTATAGACGACCCTACAAGCATAAAAGAACTAGTTAGAATATGGAACCCAAGCCATGATGGTCTTGTGTTGTCCGGTTCTATCCATTACAGTAACCTCTTGATACTTTCCTCTTGGTTGTGGTTTAGAAGAAGAGGCTTTGAAGATTTTCTATGGAGTTCTTTTTGGTTTGATTTCATCAATTTCAACTGAGCTGTCAGAAGAGTATTCAAATCTTTGATCCTGATTTTTATGTAGAAATTGGGAATGTTTTTGTTTTTCAAAAATCCATTTAGTTTTATATCTTGAATGAGAACTCAGTGATTGTTTCATATGTGGTGGACTTCTACTTTTGACCTTGTCAGATGAAATTGGTGAAATAGGCTTGTTTTGAGGAAAGCCTTTTTGCTTAACAGTGTTTGTGATTTGTCATATCACATACAGAACAATACTTGTTGAAATAACAGTTTTTTATTGAATGATTGTTCATGTCACAGATGGAGTAATATTAGTTAAAATAACACTCATCTGTATTGTGATTAAGCATGTCACAAATGTCACAATACATTTGTTTGTCCTTTGATTTTGAAATGGATACTTCATTTGACTTAGTAGATTTTAGATTACTCTCAAATTTGGTTTTCGATAAAAAAGCAACTTTAGTTTTCTTGGTGGCAGCAATTGTTTCATAATTCTGCTTTGCTTGATTTTTGGAGACTGATTTTGCCTTTATTTAACTCCTTTTCAAATTGGTCCACATGCTCTTTATTGAAAATATCAAAACCGACCCCTTGTTTGTTTTTAGATGATGATGGTGAATCAGTTTTTACTTTTGATTTTTGAATCAAGGAGGATTTCCCTTTGGATGATGAAGAAGTCATAGCTTTGTTTTTGAATCTCTGTAAAACCTATTCTGATTTGCTTGAAATTTTTGGAGATTTGATCTCACTATCAGATCTGCTTTCAGCAGAAGATTTCAAAGAAAATTCACCATTCTTTTCTACCTTGAGATTTTCAGGAATGAATTTCACAAATGGCACAATAGCTTTGACTGGGCTTTTTGGTTTCTTGACAACTACAGGTTTGTAAAAGCACTCTTTGATTTTGATTGGGTGACCTAATTTGATTTTATCCACATTGGTTTTAATGTAAAGCTTGTTTTGAGGATTTGTTATTTGTGAAACCATTGTTTTAGTTTCAATAACTTTAGGTTCAATTGAATCAGATTGTGTGAGTGACTCAGGCAAACCGTATAGTTGTCATTATACGGAGGAGGACAAGAGTTGTATCCTATCCCAGTCATATCCTTTGGCTCTTTTTGTGAATCGAGTAACTCTTGCAGCTTGGCAGAAGAAAATTGAAACTTTTCAAGTTTCACTTTAGTAGTTGATTGCTTAGTTTTTTTTTGTTAACAATTCAGTTAACCTCTCATTCTCAGCTGCAAGAGTGTACTTTTCACCATGGAGTTTTTCCATATCTGAAAGAAAGGATTTGATTTTGATTTCAAAACTTTTCATTTCTTATTTTAACATTTCAGTTTTGACCTTTTCTTCTTTGATTTTAATAGCCAACTTATGATTATGCTCTCTATATCCCTGTACTTCTTGAATACATTTATCAGAACAGAGATTAGATTTTACCTCAAATGGCATTGGAGTTGGGCCATCATTGATGTGAGCCATGAGAGCATGATTCTGAAATTAAGGTTGGACTTCCTCTGTATACAGACTCCAATCACACACTCCATCTTGTCTGATGACAAGTGCATTAGAGGTTGGTTGGCTAGTTCCTTGAGCTTTATGAGTCAATTGAGGTAGTCTTTGATGAATTTGCTGTTGCTGATTATGCTGAAACTGGGGTTGATTACTTAACTGAAAGCTTGAATTTGATTGAGATGATGACTGGCCATGTGAGGTTCTTTGATTGTTTTTGTTGCTTCTTCTGGGAGCATTACATTCCCGAGAGAAATGGCCAGTCATTCCATAGTTATAACACTTTACTTTAGATTTGTCATATCCAAGCTTTGTGTTTTCATTCAGACTCAGTTTCCTCCCTTTTCGGAAGAATTTCTTGGCTCTCATTGCAATCATGGCCATATGCCATTGCAAGTCCATTTCTTCAACATCATGAGGATCCATTTCTTCCAAATCTTCCTAAATTAGATGAGCTAAAGTGAGTCTTCCCCCCAAGATATGCTTCAAAACTAGCAACAAAGGCATTGTAAGTTGCCTTTTGCTCTTTAGATCTTTGATCACTGGGTATGCTAGTGGGTGTTGCTGTAGGTTGAGTAGAAGATGACGATTTATGTTGTTTTGGAATAGCATAGAAACCAGTAGTTCTTGCTTGATCTCTTGAGGAGAGAAAATCATCTTCTTCAGTCACAAAAGCATTCTCAACAAAATGAGTTTCAGATGGAAACTTGTATGCTTCAATGACTTGAGGTCCGCTTAGATTTCTGCTTCTTTCATCTAACTCAAGAGCTTCAATCTTAGCAATCATGATGTCTAAGCTGGTACTTTCCAAGTCAAGAGTGTTCTTCAACATAGTAACATTCTGTTTCCAGCTTTCAGGGAGGTTGTGCAGCATCTTCTTATTTATTTCTTTTTCTTTGTAAGTAACCCCATGATCTCAAGATCATTCACCAGTTGTACAAACCGATGCAGCTGCTTGGAGATTGACTCTCCTTTGGTATGGTGAAAGGTTTCATATTGGTTCACCAGTTTATCTTTATTAATCTCTGTCACCTCACTGCTTCCTTCACACATAATTTGCAGTGCATCCCAAACACCTTTGGCTATTCCATACTTTTCCAGCCTTTTGAGGACATCCTTTTTCAAAGCCTGTGTTAGAATGGAGTAGGCTTTGAGGTCTATCTTGATTTTCTTATATTCCTCATCATCAAGATTTAGATTTCGATCCTCAATAGGAATTCTAGCAATCTTATACTGAGCAGCTTGATCAGCATTGAGAGATACAAGAATGTAGGGTCCTTTGTAAATGGGAATCCAGTAGTCGGGGATCCACACCTGTAATGTAGTTTCTAAACCTGATTTTCCACTGCTTAAACTCATATTTGTGTTTAAGCATTGGAGGTTTAGATACATGACCAAGTTTAGAAAAGTTAGTAGAATCCATTTTTGATTAACTGATTTTAGATGGTTTGAATAATGATTAAGTTGATTTTATGTCCGGAATATTCAAACAGTCCAACGTCCAGGTATTCTTGATATGATGAACAGTTCTCAGAAAAGTTGCTGTTAGGTTAATTTGGGGTCAAGATTTTGATTTTTTGAGGTTTTAGTCTGATTTTGTTTGAGAATCAATCAGTCGACCAGTCTTCTTATGTTGTCGGTCAGAAGCGCAACACTGGTTGATGATGTTTCACGTAATTTCAGTATGTATATTTATTAGAAGTGTAACACTTGCTAATAAATAACTCAATCACCAGTTCAATCGATTTTCGTTCAAGATCTGCACTGTTTTTGAGACGAATTCAAGAGCCAAGGCTCTGATACCAAATGACTGGGTCTGAGATGTGAATCTAAGTTGAAGTGACTCAACTTAGGATCGAATATGATGATTGAGTCAGTGATTAAGTCGCGGAAATACTAAATCACAGAACATTAATTACTGAAAGAATACTAATAAATGCTTTGTATATTGATGAGAGTGAACAAGATACAAAGTGTGCTAGGGTTGCTTGTATGATACTGGTGAAACTTTTAATATTGTCATTATCCTCACAAATTAGGTTATACTGATCTATTTATAGGCAGATACATTGCTTGTACAAAATGACTAAACTACCCTGACAACTATACATTAGAATACTAGTCTAAGTACAAAATATCATCAGTTTTGTAAGTGTTCATCCGCATTAGTTAATGCGGATGAGAAGTCTTCATCATCATTTCTTCTGTTTCTCTTCAGCATTGACTGGGTCATCCGCATTAGTTAATGCGGATGAGCAAATACTTAGCCGCATTTGTGTTCCTTGTCCGCATTAGTAAATGCGGATGAACAAATACTTGATCGCATTTGTTCATTGGTCTTCCGCATTTACTAATGCGGATAACCAACACTTAGTCTTTTTGTTCTATATCTTCAGTCGCATTTCTTATGATCTTCCACCCGCATTTCTTCTTGGACTTGGAGGGATTTCCAACTAGAACAACCTTCAACCACTTCTTGAATTGGCATGTATGATCCTTTCAGGGTCTAACAATGGTTGAGGGACCAACTTCAGAACTTATAGTTAGATGGGAATATGACTATAGTTTCTATCAACTAACTATCTTCAGAGGGACACAACAAAGAGTGCATGTCATCCAAAGCAACAGACTAGATCTACTATCAACAGATGACTTATACAAACTTCTCACAACCACATCAGGAAAGAACAAAGAGACAGATAAATATGTTCTTTCCCTGGTGTTAAAGACCTTGAGGAGTAGGAAGAAGTGAAGTTTTTGTAGCATCAGCCTAGGGGGAGTTTGTTAGATCATATAAGGCTGGTGTAACCAAAATAACACTTAAAAAGATTTTGATGTGCTAAATGAAGTGGTCTTCTGAAGATAAAGTTGCTCTTCCGAAGCTAAGTCAAAGATCTTCCTAAGCTTAAAGAATGAAGAACTTTCCAAGGAAGAACTCAGTCTTCCGAGACTAAGTTGTTCTCCTTCCGAAGTATACAACTTAGAAGATCAAAGGCAAAGTCTTCCGAAGAATAAAGTCTTGAAGACTTGCAGAAGTTCGGAAGAAGTTGTTTCTTCCGAAGCCAAAATGACCTCGGAAGAATTTATTCTTCCGAAGTCATTTAGTTTCGGAAGAACCAACTATGAACCAGTGGACATAAGTATGGTCTGACTGACAGCCCGCTGCAACTCTGATATACTGCATGGAGCTTTCCCACGCCCATGTAGTTGACCATACTTTATTCCATTGTTCAACCATCCTCAACTTAGTACAGTTGCCATTCTTAGTTGGTGACAAAAGGTAAGTCATGGACATGTCATGTCTACCTAATCTAGGATATTATATTATCTTAATACTTTACTTCTAGCAATGTAGCATTTGTCTAGTTGTAAATTCCAGCTGGTATTCCAAGTATAACCGGCTGTAGATAGTAGTATATATAGTTTCTCTATGTAACTTAGTAACTATGCTTGTAAGAGTCTTGTAAAACTGAGTTGAGAAGTAATATATACAAGTATCTTGAAAAACCACTCTTGTGTTCTTGTGTTTTCATTAACTTATTATATTACTTGTGAACTTAGTTGAGATTCTGCTTCATCAACTCGAGTAACATTAAGTAAGTTTGTGTGATAATCTTGTGTTGTGAGACAAACACCGATCCTGCAAGTCTGAACCATTAAGAGCTAGTATATCGCTTAACTATTCAAAGGCAAATGTCTGATTAATTTAGATAAGAGGTCCTAACCATTTAGCATTAGACCTCTTAACCATTCAGTATTAGTATAATGCTTAACCATTCAGAGGCAAATGTCTGAACCATTCAGATATTTGCTCACGAAACAAACAGTCTGAAGCATTAAGGGCTGAACCATTCAGACATGTGAACCATTAAGAGGCTGATTAAGATGCTACCAAATAGCCCTTTAGTGTAAAGGATGTACATGTTCAAGGGGGAGACTCAGGAAATTCCTACTGAGGATATTGTTATTAACCTGGAACCTATTGTTAGTGTGCATACAAATCCTGTCACAGAGAAAATTTAAAAGGTGAAAATAGAGAGACTTATTATATAATCTAGTTTGAGAAAAAAAACATGGGAAGGAAAAGATAACTGATGAAGACATTAAAGTTATCGATCTTGATGACTTTATAGTGATGTTGAGGATGATCTTGAATTACTAAAATTATTTGAAGATGTTAGCAACTGTGTGCACATTGAAAATCATCCTCAAGTTTGAGTTTAAGAGACTAAAAGAATACAAGATAGTATTTATAAATGAAAATGTGATCGTTTTGCAGAGTTTATTGAAAAGACAATCTTTCATTTGAGTAAAAGAGAAATTTAGAACAGAAATGTAAAAAAGTAGAAGAGAAATTAGTTTTTTTTATTGTAAAATACTAGTGGAAAACCCGTGCATCGCGTCTAGGTATGATATTTACATTTCATGAGTTTGAATTGTTACTTTTCTGAACATTTTTATGTAATTCGATGTTCTTTTCGTAGTTAATAAGTTTAATATCATATTTTACATTGAAGCTACCACAAATAAATACAAAAGCCACATAAAAAAAATCTCTAACAAAATTCCTACATCACTGGGGGTTTCGTGTTGTGCAATTTTCAACCTAATAAGTTAACACAACTAACTATCACTTCTCGTGATCTAATAAGTATTATCAAATTGGTTGAATATTTCTTATTCTTTTTTCATTTTAGTTACAACCATTGTAACACATGCATGAAGACCACATATGGTGTTGCCCTGTATCAAGAAAATATTTAAGGGAATAATCGTGGAATAATCATAAACAAAACTTGTTATATGGCTTCTAAATATTAAGTTCAAGTAAAAATGAATGTAACGAACTGTCTACTTTCATCCTTGGCATGGAGTTTTCGCAACAACAATTACGAAGGCTGTTAAGGATTGAATACGTTATTAAACCATACAAGGAATCATAACTCAAACTAAAGACATGAATAGCATGTATTGAGAGCCATACATGCCTACTGAACTCTAGAAGAACCGTGTTATGTGGTTCGATTCTTACAAGTCTCTTCTCCACCTTAAAAATCTAATCACATGTCTTATTTTGTCCCACTGTTTACACCGTTATTTAACCTTTACCAAGTTGGTCGATAAATTAACATAATCATAAAAACATTGTACTAAATTCTTACAACCAATGGAAGGAAAGGTATCAAGATTACTTATAACTGAACGTCCTTAACCACGCCTTCTCTGCTAAAAACCCTAACTGGGTTCTTTGTTTCGTTCATTGTTTTGACCTGTATTCCCATTGTAATTGAACCATATCAACATCAAAACCATCACATCAGCATTAAAACCATCACATCATCACATATAGGCCATGTAAAACCAGCGGGGAATTTTGCCTGATCCGTTCGGACCTGCGTAATAGCACCCATGACTTCGAGATGAAATTTTGCCCCTCCAATTTCATGAGTATGATAAATGGAGATGAAATGATTTGAAAGATAATGACTGTCTTGTTAGTTATTCGACTTATCGATCAAAGCTTAACAGGCGAACACAAAACAAAATAGGAGACGTCACATTATTTTCTTGCATGATAGGATTACTGTCATTAAATAACAAAATTATGTCAAAAATACCAAAAATGCCCTAGTAAGAGTATGTCATATATAACATATTGAATACAAAAAAAAATACCCCTAGTAAGTATTTTAAAATGACGTGAAATATCAATTTTGCTTTAAACAAATGTATTATAAGTGCATTCACATTAGATTTCTTATTGTCATCTTCGTAATTTAACTAAAATCTGCATTTTCTAAATCTATCTCTTAGTATCCAAAAACCTTTCACACCTCATTCCGTGTATCTATTCTTATTTTAATTAAATAATATTTTTTTATTATTTTTTAATATATAATTTTTTTGTTTCACTCACAATCTCTCTCAAATAAATATTAAAAAATAGATATGGAGAATAAATTAACCCCTTAAATATGAGGAAATGGTATAGTTTCTTTTAAAAATATAAGAGATTGATGGGGATGAGACATCCGATATAAGAATAAATTACATAATTTTTAACGTTTTCTTTATGTCTTAAAGATAAAAGAAAATATAAGGAAGCTGAGATGAATACTTAAACATAATTCTATCCGTCATCATAGGGTCCAATTTCAAGCAGCATCAACGGGTTCACAATCCCTAAAGTGAACCCCGACAAAGAACTCAAATGGATCACGACGGTATTCACGCCGACCCGCTCCAACCCCGAAAGTGAACCCATGAACACGCCCCACCCTAAAAAAAAATTCTGTACGGACGCATATAACCCGAGTAAGCCCGGTTCATTGGACACATATAACCGATCAATTTCTGCCCTCGCCTCTTCCTTCACACTCAGAAGTATTCAGAAACCAATCATCAACACAAAAACCTTCAACCTCATTGATTATTCAAAGATTCAACACACAACCCTTCGATTCATCAACCAATGAGGCCTCCTTTCAAGCCAAACAATCAGGCCTTCGGTACCGCCAACGCCATCGGGAAGCAAAACGCATTCGAATCATCATCCGATGCGATGTTCAACAATCTATGGGTCGGTAATCTGGCTGCCGACGTTACAGATTCCGATTTGAGGAGTGTGTTTGAGAAACACGGTGTCGTTGATAGCGTCACTTGTTATCCTGCGAGGAGCTACGCTTTTGTGAATATGAGGCGCCCTGAGGATGCGAAGAGGGCGAAGGAAGCCCTTCAAGGCGTTGTTTTGCGTGGAGGCTCGCTGAAGATTGATTTTGCCAAACCGGTTTGTATCGCCTCATTAGGTTTTCGTGATTGTTCGTCGTTGTTAGGTTTTTTTAGGAATGTTTTTGTTGTTATATGGATTGAATTTATTATATGTTTATGTTGATATGCGATTCGTGCACATAGATTGTTATTAGCGCTAAAAATATGGCAGTAAAACGTGAATTTCAATTGAATGTTACAGGATTCGTTTAGGGTTTCAGAGCTAATTTTTGACATCGAGTTAATTTCAAACTTACATACAAACACTAGGCAATGCTCTAAGAAGTGAATAGTAATCTGGATAATCCGGTTTCTTTGATTATTGACAGTTCAAACAATGCATATACTTTTGTGGTGCAAAATACCTAGGTTCCTCAGATTTACTACATACTCCGCCATGACAAATATTAATTTCAAATTACATTTGTCGCTAATCTTTATAAACTAAGGCAAAACGAATCCCATGGATATAGACATCTAGCAGCCTGTTTGGCTTTGAGATACATGCGATGTAAGTGGAGAGGAAGGAAAGACATGATTTTGTGTACCATAACGTAGTTTCACACCCGATTTCAATTCTTCGTTAGTTTAATGTAGCCAGGAAGTTGTTAATTGTTAAATAGGTTCTGACTAAGCAAATGGGTTTATTATATAACATTTACGGAAGCTTATAATGCAACAACAGATACGTATTTCAGTTTAAACTTTAAAGTAGATTTGCTGAAATAGGGTCCACAAAACTAAAAAGTACAACTTGCAACATACACATTATCCAAGTCAAGTCATTGTTATGCCTGAGTGACTTATACGGTACAGTTTGAGTAGAATAGTAGATGCCGGTCATCTTTTTTTAAAGTCAGTGGACGTGTACGCATAACGTTATGTTTATGAGTCTTGATGGAAAGTCAGCCAAAGACTTTTGTAGGTGTTTGTCAATGCAGATATTTTTCTGTGGATAATAATTAAATTAAATTTTTTTAAAGACAAGTCTTAAATGAAAAGTATAATCATTTTCGAGCGTTTTATCATATTATTCGGATAACTCCAGCTCTGTTTTTGTCTTATCAAATTGGTTGATTCGATTAATGGCAGTGTTCACGTTAATCTGTCGTTACAGCTGCTTAATAGGACACAGGCTTTTGAGATCCCCTAACGTTGGGTAACAACTAATTCCCAAATTAACTGTATCAAAATTAGTTATATGAGGTTAATTGGTTTAGGTGGGGATTGATCGGGATTAACTTTGTAACTAATAAAGAAATTATGTCACATGGTATTTGTTAGATAGTTACCATATTCAATTTAGGTCAACTCAGAAAAATGTTTCATTCGTATTAAAAAAGCACACATCTTATATATTCGGTTACTTTCTTCCTAATATACAACAGGTAAAGATAATTAAACATGCGAGCACAGACTATGCGCCTGGGATTGTTGTTTTAATGCGTAGAGAATCAAAGTTGTGCTTAGAAATCCAAATTTACAGCCTTTTTCTAAGTCGACTAGAATCTATGTAGTCAAAGTTGTGCGCCTAGGCTAAAGTGGCGCAGCAAAATCGCCTTGCGTGCAGCAAGGTGCCATCGCACTGAACCAGAAAAAAGGTCTAAACTGGCAAAAATCTGTCTGAATCGCCCAAAATTAGCGACGAACAATCTGCAACAGCTAAAAACCAGTCTAAAACATCCTAAACCAGCTGCAAACAAGTCTTTAACTGCTAAAATTGGCCTGGACTGGACGTGCGCTTTTTAAGTGCCTTGCGCTTAGACGAGAGGCTCACCCTTTGCCCCTTGAGCCTTTAACTAATATGAGTAGGATCCGAAATTGTGGAAAAACTGCAAGTTGGTGGTTGACTGGTCGGCTTTTCTTTCTTGTTGGCTTGTGTTAATCATTTCAATTGTCTCCATTTGGAAGTATTTCTCAGACCCATCGGTGTAAATGTACACATTAAACAGTAAATTTAGCATTGTTAAAAAGTAAATGTTTCAAAATAATATAATATTATACGTATAACTTCAATTGCCCATGTATCCTTAGGTAATTATATATTTATACATATTAAAATAAAGTGCACCATATGTCTGCCTAAACCTCACATATTTCTAAGGTTACTCAACTAGCTAGGGGTTTTGTTAAGGACGTAATGTGAGATCGAATTGCTTTATTAATACTAGGTCAAGGGTCACCATTCATCTATAAGTTTTGTGATATTTTCCAGCTTGGAGCGTGTTATGAATATCCATTTTAATTTAACAAGTATAACTGATGGTATTTTTTCATTATTTCCAATTGAGATTCTGATATGCAAATGGGATACAATGATAAAGCCGCAGGCGACGTGTAATAGCAACATTTCACCCTATTCTCTAGTATTCGGTGCAAGTTCCAGAGAGTTGTGACTTGGTTTATTGCTTATCGCTCTAGTTGTCAACTGATCACCTTAAAAAAACTTTACATTGATCAAACATTCAAAATCTCAAACAAAAACTTCTTTCGAGCTTATTCATAAAGTGTGTTAATCTTATTGGGAGTATGTTAGGGGACAAAGAGAGATAATGGACCCTGTTTGGCTACAAAACATACTTCTAAAGGCCAGATGAACCGAGTGTTTAATTAAACCCTAATTTAAACCATGATGAATTTCTTTTTTTGTGTATCCTGCAAAGGCTCTTTTAGTCATGTTACCATTTTCTCTTAACAAACTGGTTATGTATTATTGTGTAATAGTTTATTGTTTAGATTACTTTATTTGTTTGAACTTTTTGTTAGTACACAACTATCCAATGGTCTACCCTGGTGCTGACCATGTTATGTCAATTAGTTTTGTTTGAGTTTCTTCCCACCGAAGTCTTGGTTATGAAATGAGTGATGTCCTCCCACACATTTAGAGTTTAGACCCTGAAACTATTTAAAGTTTTATGTAGCTTGTTTGCTGGATTTCACATCATAGGTATATTCGTATATGTTGTAGAAGATATCATATGCATGGTTTCTTTTCTAATGCATGATGTTTCTTAGAAGATAGCTGATTTGTCATGATCTTAGTCGGCCATGCATTTCTTTTTTTATTGTATATAACAATATTTGGGCTGAGGTATGAGATGCATTACATCTGACTAGATCGTGTAGCTCTAGACCCTTCAATGGAGTTACAAGGACTCTCTGTTTAAAAAAAAATCTCTATTTGGATTTGGGAATACACATTTGCGCTTCATATTCTTCTAGAGTTCTAGGAAGGAATCTAGGTTTAGGGGAACCTTAAATTCTGCTTTGTCAAGTCTCCCATAAGTTCTAGGTGCTTGTAACTTCTATTTGTAACTTCTCTAGCATTTTATTAATTTACTTGTTGAAATCTTATGCATTCTTCTATGTATTGTGGAGGCATACATCTAAACTTAAATTGGCTCTTTTTGTAAATGTTTGTAGTGACAATACAACAGAAAAAATATATTCTTGAGTGCAAGAATTCATTGTACCGCCCCCTTCCAGTTTTGTGGGAATGTAATTTCTAATGATAGTTATCGAGTGTCAACTACTCTTTTAAAAATACTTTCCAATACTATGCTTGCTATGAGTTACCTTCTACATGATAATCCAAAAAGTCTGTATATTTTGTATATAATGTATGGTTCCTAGGGCAAACTACTTTACCTTCGTTGTATATTCTGGGTCTCATTAGTTGTATTTTCCTCTTCCCCCTAGTATTTGTGTGTACACGTATGTTATAGATTTTAGTAACAAAATAAATTCTAAATAAGTGGATAGAGAGATCAACATTAAAACTTAAAGCCTACTCGTTTAGGTGGTGGGACCATGTGGGTATTAGTGTTTCTGTTTTTTTGAGCCCTGAAAGGATGAAACACAGTTGTTTTCTAAATGCTATTTAGGGTCGCTTTTGTTTGTTATTAGTTCTCAGTCTACTTGTTAAATTGTTGGCAGGCTAGACCCTGCAAGACTCTGTGGGTAAGCGGCATCAACATGTCCACATCCAAAGAAGATCTGGAACAAGAATTTGCCAAATTTGGTAAAATTGAGGATTTCAAATTTCTTAGGGATAAGAATACTGCATACATTGATTATTCCAGACTGGAGGATGCATCAAAGGCTCTTAAATTGATGAATGGAGAGTATAAAGGTGGAAGTGTGCTTCGTGTGGACTATCTAAGATCCCACTCAAGAAGAGTAAGTTATTGATTAGAAAGTTATAATCAATACAAGTTTATATATCTGCACAAAATATAAGCTAGTTTTATCCTGTTTGACACTTTGACTGCCTTCATATAACAGGACCAGGGTCCTGATTTTCGTGACATGAAGGAAGGTCAATATTTTAGAAATATGGTTCCTCTTGATTCACCTTGGTTGCCACCAGATGTGTCATATAACGGTGCCAAAAGACCACAGGTTATAACCTAGTTCTACTTTTTATTTTTGTTTTTTTTATTTTTTTGGAATAATTTCATAGATCTTAGGCTAGATTCTAGAATAGACGTAGAGGTGGCAAGATGGGTATGCTGGGTAATGGGTCAAATGGGGAGGTTGAAACTGGTCATTTTTTGGTACTGGGCTAAATAGTTTGCTACCCTTTTACTATTTTCCTTCTCTGGCTCAGTGTGTTTATTTTAAAAACCGAGTTACACATACACTATAGTAATCTTTGTTGTGCTCTAATTTACAGCATAACCTGCCCTTTGAAGGTCAAAAAGGAAATGAAGACCAACCGAGTAATGTTTTGGTAATTTCATATCCTCCTGTTGTTCATGTTGATGAACAGATGTTACACAATGCCATGATTTTATTTGGTGAGATTGATAATATCACAAGTTTTCCTTCAAGAAATTATTCACTTGTTGAGTTTAGAAGCATAGAAGAGGCACAACTTGCAAAAGATGGGTTGCGAGGCCGTCTTTTTAACGATCCTAGAATATCAATAACATTTTTAAACAACGAGCATGCACCAAACAGAGATATTTCTGGATTTTATCATTCTGGGCCAACACCTCATGGAATGTTTAATGAACTCCCACCCCCAGGCATACAAATGGATACATATGGTCATCCTGTACTGATGCCAACTAGACCGTTTGGTCCTCCAGATAGCTTTGATCCTCTACTGCAAGGTCCAGAGTTTAATTTGCCATCTGGCACTAATCCTATCAATCCAATGGGTGTCCCCAACTGGAGAAGGTCTTCCCCGACTTTGGGACCCACCAGAACATCTCCTGGGACATGGGATGCTTTTGATACAAGTCAATCACATAGGGAACCCAAAAGACTGAGAACTGATCAGGGTGTGTTGGGCACTGATCCTGGGCGTGCTACAAGATTTCCAACCCGAGGTTCGGAAAAGGGTCGACCCAATTCTGACTATATTTGGCGAGGTGTTATTGCTAAGGGTGGAACTCCTGTTTGTCATGCCCGTTGTGTTCCTATCAGAGATTGGATTGGATACGATATGTAAGTGATTTATCATTTTTTTTCCTACATGCTTGGCCAGGTTGGGTAACGGGTCAAACGGGTTCAGGTTGGAAAGGTCAGTTTTAGTACTGGCCAAAACAGGCTGGGGCGAATCGTTTTGACCCGCAATACATATTTGTCGCTTAATATTTAAAAGTAATCATGCATGATTAATGATTGCAAAAACAACATTAACAAATTGAAAAGTAACAATCCGTTACTAGCATTTTAACAATTTTGATTTTGATCCTGCAGTCCTGAAGTTGTTAATTGCTCAGCTAGAACAGGATTGGATATGCTGGCAAAGCACTATACTGAGGCTGTTGGATTTGATATTGTTTTCTTTTTGCCTGATAGTGAAGAAGATTTTGCTTCTTATACAGAATTCGTACGTTACTTAGGTGACAGAAACCGGGCTGGGGTAGCTAAATTTGATGATGGGACCACGTTGTTCTTGGTCCCACCTTCTGAGTTTCTTTCAGAAGTTTTGAATGTATCTGGGCCCGAACGTTTGTATGGTGTTGTTCTAAAGTTCCCTCAACATGCCTCTGCCAGCTCATCAGCGGGTCCGTTGTTAACCCAACCTCAGTTTATTGATAAACAGCAAGTTCCTTCTCAAATTGAGTACAATACTGTTCTGAGTGGGGAGAAAGTGCTGCAAATCGATTATAGTGGGGTCCTACATGACGATTTAAAGTCAAACCTGAAGTCAACAGGTCTGTCTCATAGTCCCTTGGCTCCCCCTCCCCCTCCCCCTGCCTTTCCTCCAGCTGTCTCTGCACCTACCCCCCAAACTGGGCTTTCTTTAACACCTGAACTTATTGCAACCTTGGCTTCTTTAGCCAAAGGAAAGATTAATGGCCCGCAACCATCAGGGACACAATCAGATGCACCAGCAGTGGCCACCCCGACATTGCCCTCTGTGGCCCCTAATGAGAGACCACCTAGGGTTTGGGATTACGAGCGTGAACCGTCCAACTTGAGTGGACACTTAATACAACCACCCAACAATACATTTCATGGTCAGCAACAAACCCTACCCCAGGTTCAGGGTTATCAGTCAAACATGGTCAACGACACTCATTTGGCTGGTGCAGGCAACTTCCCTCCTATTCAAGATTATTCTTTTAGCATGCCACAACAAGAGGCTGTGCTGCCACCTATGACAAATACAATGCCCCAAATTCTACAAAGTGGTCAATTTGCAGTTCCTGTGCAGGCCAACCAGCAATATTTATCCAATATCCCACAGGATACACATGCTGGCTATGATGCAGGATCGGGTTTACAGACTGGAAGTAATCTTTATGGTGCTAATGTTTACCAGCCACAAAGATCTGTGCCACCTGGATCTGAGAATCCGGGTCTGCAGCTACCTGAGCAGATGCAGCAGCTACAGTCATCCTTGTTAGCTGCAAGTCAGCAACCTTCTGATTTTGATGCTGATAAAAATGAACGATACCAGTCAACATTGCAGTTTGCTACAAACCTTTTGCTCCAAATACATCAGCAGCAGCCAGGGACTCAATCAGGGCAAGGGAGTGGAAGTGGTTCTCTTCATTGAGGTATTACCAACCCCATGTATTTTTTTAGCTTCTAAATGAAATTGAAATTATGCCTTTTTTTTAATTAGAGAAGTTAAGATGTGATTGATTCTTTCATCTAGATGTCACAATGATAGTCTGGTCAGTATTCCTTCGTGCTTGGTTTTAAAATGCACAAGGCGCTTCTGGGTGTTTAGGTGCCGAAATCCGAGCGAGTGGCGATGGACAACCAAAAGCAATATATCTCTTGTCTGTTTTACATATTAACCTTCTTCATCAAGTAACCATTCATAATCTCTACATCCTTTTGGTCGTCTTTACACACTACCCTCCTCGAGATTATGATTTTGACCACTTTTGACCCACATGTGCATGAAGCGTTGCCTCAATGCCTTGTGGTGTTTTTCCAATCCCCTCGACCGTGGTACCTTTTTTCATTTAAACCAAGCCTCCTTGCATCACATGCTGTTGTATTCATTTTCTTTTTGTGGATATAGTTTTATTGAGTGGGTTTAGATAGGCAGATTAGGTAACCAGGTTGGATTTGATCGGCCCACAAATTTTTTTTTATTAATTTCTATAATGATAGTCTGGTTTTTTTTAATGAAGTGATATAACTATCACCATAGGTGTCAATAGCGAATAACAGTCAATAGGGAAAAGCTGCTTTTATGCTATGTAGCGATGGAGGTAAAAAGCGACTGTTATTTCATGTTTAACGATACTCTAGTAGAAACAAAAAATAAACAATCACGCCAACAAAATAGCACTAAATTCCGCTTCTCTATATGTAAAATAAACATTCACTACTTATATTTATTAAGAAAAATATAAAAACATATGAAAAAAATAAAAATAAAAATAAATTCATTATTTAAACGTTACAACCAAATAGCGACAGATGACCTATATGCTATATAGCTTGCTATAGCGAGCGCTATTATCGCTATTTAAAACTATGAATAACATGCAGATTAAGTAAGAATTAAAAGGAAAACAAAAAAGTGACAGATAAATGAGGTCAAGAGTAAAGCACTCATACTAGCTACTAGCAATAATCATACCTCTTTGAAAAGAACATCTTCAGACCCATCTGGATTCTGGGCTCAACTGTGCAACAAATATACATACCATCTATCCTTTCTAGAATTTGACACAAACAAAATTGCTTCAGCATTTTGATTTTCTTTTTGTGTGCATGCACACACACGTATAGTTAGATTATTTTTAACCTTTAGAAACCAAAGTGATATAAGTCAAACCATGCAATTTATATAATAGAACAAGCATACTTATATTAACAGTGTCACTATTCATATTGAAAAACCTTATATGTCAAATAAAATCTAATTTAAGACCAGTTGGGTTAGAAATTGTTTCTTTAAATCATCCGATTATTGATGCCAGAACATTAATATATATTTACGTTGAGCAATATCAAATTAAATCAACTTACTGAATGCCTCCATAAACTTTGGGTCACCTGAAGACCTAACATCTGCATATAGTAGAACTGGTAAGAATTGACTAGAATGTATCACGCATTTGAATACATCTACCTCAACCGTTTGACCTGATTCTTTTTTACTTTATTTTTAGCTTAAAGAATCTAGCCTTTTAAATTAAAAATATTAGTTAAATCAACCCATATGTATTATATGGGTTAAAAGTTAAAACTACCGCCTCTACTTACGGAAGTATGCTTAATGTTACCATTTTTTTTCTTCCCAATTCCGACAATATTACTATCTATCAAGACCATTTATACTTTCGAAATAAGTGTTTTTAGAACTGGACAAGACTAGCTGTTTAAATCGGTCGGACTAGGACTGGTTCGATTATGTCTGTTTGGAGTGTTTTCAGTTGAACCGTTCGGTTACTAGTCCAACAGGTGACCAGGTGAATGGGCTGGGTGGTCTGACAGCATTTTATTCTATTTTATCTTTATTTTTTTCTCATCAAAATCTTATTTTTTGATTAATTTAGTTTTTGAAATCCCTATTTATTTTTTTGAGTCCTCCCAGTTTATTAAAAATGCAAAGCGACATATGTATTTGATTAAATCAACCCATATGTATTATATGGGTTAAAAGTTAAAACTACCGCCTCTACTTACGGAAGTATGCTTAGTGTTACCATTTTTTTCTTCCCAATTCCGACAATATTACTATCTATCAAGACCATTTATACTTTCGAAATAAGTGTTTTTAGAACTGGGCAAGACTAGCTGTTCAAATCGGTCGGACTAGGACTGGTTTGATTATGTCTATTTGGAGTGTTTTCAGTTGAACCGTTCGGTTACTAGTCCAACAAGTGACCAGGTGAATGGGCTGGGTGGTCTGACAGTATTTTATTCTATTTTATCTTTATTTTTTTCTCATCAAAATCTTATTTTTTGATTAATTTAGTTTTTGAAATCCATATTTATTTTTTTGAGTCCTCCCAGTTTATTAAAAATGCAAAGCTACATATGTATTTGATTAAATCAACCCATATGTATTATATGGGTTAAAAGTTAAAACTACCGCCTCTACTTACGGAAGTATGCTTAATGTTACCATTTTTTTCTTCCCAATTCCGACAATATTACTATCTATCAAGACCATTTATACTTTCGAAATAAGTGTTTTTAGACTGGACAAGACTAGCTGTTCAAATCGGTCGGACTAGGACTGGTTCGATTATGTCTGTTTGGAGTGTTTTCAGTTGAACCGTTCGGTTACTAATCCAACAAGTGACCAGGTGAATGGGCTGGGTGGTCTGACAGTATTTTATTCTATTTTATCTTTATTTTTTTCTCATCAAAATCTTATTTTTTGATTAATTTAGTTTTTGAAATCCATATTTATTTTTTTGAGTCCTCCCAGTTTATTAAAAATGCAAAGCTACATTAAAGCAAGTATTATTTTTATATTTTGTTTTATATATATATGTATATATATATATATATCAATAGTTTTAATTTTATTTTATTATTTATAATTATTTAGTTCTTAAATCTAGTTTGACCGGTCAGATCTGTGGACTGATAAGACGACCAATTTGCTGTTCGATCCGGTTCTAAAAACAATATCAAAATATATTAGTTAGCCTTCTTTATGTTACTTTATTTTATTGTTTTAATTTTTAAGTTATTAGGCTACAAAACACCATGTTATTAAAAGACCAATACTCATTTATCCTTGTTGGGAAACCCAACCTGACAGCATAGGTTAATAGTATTTAATGCATCTTAACAAGACATATTAACGAGCCGAGCCAAGCACCTTTAATCTCAAGCTTGGCTTGTTTAAACTATGAGAGTTTGGCTTACAAAATTACATTTTTCATCGTTTAACGATAATACCAACTTATAGGTTATATCCTAAGCTTCAATTATTACAAGAATCTATCCTTTAACACATTTTGACATCATAAACACATTTTAATGTTATAATCCACGTCCAAACCCCACCCATTTTGGAGACAAGATCTGGAGAAGTAAACGAGGTAATTGGAAGACCTTGACTCTAATTTATGCAATGTGTCCTGGTCTCGCCAAAAACCTTAGTTTCTCCACCTCGTCAGCCTACAAAATTCTCAATTTCTTACAACTTGCTACAAACAATTTCATCATGGAGAAAAAGCTGTTTGTTACTCTGGGCTTGCATTGATGGGAGGGCCATTAAAGCAAGATTATCCAAAAGCAGTTGAGGCACTGATGAAGCTTGATGTGGCACTGCTTTCCAGTGCCCTTTGGGACTTCACTTGATTCATGTTACTTTGCTGGTTGTCTCTTACCTCTAAAATCCCAATTTTTTATTTTTATTTTTTTTTATGGTCGAGGGTTGGCTGACAGAAACCTTTTGTTACATCAATCTAGAGTGTTCGTCTTCCCTGCCAATTTGAATTAAAAAATAAAAATAAAACTATACTCATCATTTATGTTTACATTAAAAAACTAAATAAAAGAAATCGTCCTTTATGTTTAAAAAAACTTGTAAGTTTCATTCTTTTCACGAACAACCGTCTATTTGACGTTAAATGAGTGCATGTGTCCCTTTTGTGAGCAATGTTGTAAAAATCGTTAGGAGCTAGTCTGGCGGTGGGGTACCGACTATGGATTAATCGGGATTAATCGAATTGGAAATTTTGTATGTAATTTTCAATTTTATATATACACACATTTTATGTGTAGTTATATAAAAATGTTCAGATTTATATATACACACATTTTACCAAAATTTACACACATTTTACCAAAAATTTCAAGGTTTGACTAGAATTTCCAATATTTAGTCTGAATTTGGCCAAAATATGGCCTGAATCAGGCCAGAATCTGACGGCCGATTAGGGGCCGATTAGGATCGATTAGGGTCGATTTGGTCCGATTCTGACCGATTAGAATCGATTATCGATTTTATCCACCGATTAAATGAAATCGCCAAGGTCACCAGCCGACTAGTGATTAATCACCGATTAATCGGCCAACTAGGTCGATTTTTACAACACTGCTTGTGAGGGTAAAATAGTCTTTTTATATCTAAAAACCATTTATGTAATTTTTTTGCCCTTTTGTCCCATCTCCTTTTTAATTCATATATAATAGAACAACCCAACCCACTAATTGTGTCATCTAAAACCACCGACCAAGGCAATCGCTGCCGCAACACCACCAGCACTTCAAAATGGTGTCAAGATTGTTGGGGTACACGACCACGTCGATTATTTATAGGTGAGGGAAGGGGAGGGGGCGAGTTTCTTGCTAGAAATATTGTTCGTTAGGTGGCGACGGATGAATTCTTCATATCATCTTCTGCCACCATGGTTTTCACAAACCCTAGATCTGTACAATCCTTGGCTAAAAACATCCTTTATTTCACAAACCTGAAATTAGATAGAGGGGACTTTGAACCGACGAAGAAGTGTGGTGAAGAATCTGGCTAAATCAAACGTCATCGATGGTCTAGGGAGATGCAAGTGGTGGTTTATAATGATGTAGATGATGGTTGTCGTAGATGGTTAAGAGAGAGATGATTGATGGTGTTTTTTTCTAGTTTATATATTTTAAATGTATTTTAATTTAAATATAAAATGAGCACATGACTTCATTTAAAATCTAAAATAGACGAACATCAGTCAAAAGAATGAAATATACAAACTTTTTAGAACATAAAGAACAATTTCTGTCATCATTTGTATAATTCAAGGACAAAAGTTGAAATTTGATATATACGCAAAGTGTAATTTTGTTCTTTTTTTTAGAGATAGTGAATCGGATGAAACACAACACCTTTCATGAATCGTAGCTTTTAATTCCTTGGTAATTGTCGTAGTAATTCGGAGACACCGACTACTTACGGTGGCGGAGATGGATTACTTGGTGGTCTTCACTGGACCGAAGAAGTTTGACGTTGATCTAGGATTGGTGGGGTGGGTGAGTGAGCGAGGAAATTGAGAGAGAGAGTAATAGCTTTTTTATACACGTATATGGTTTCTTTTGTTATCTAACGTGAAGTATAATTCTTGTAATTATTGAATTTAATAATTGGTGTGTAATAAAGAATAAAAAGTGTTATCTTGATATTAAAATTAAAATTATACATGTCTAGGTCATTTAGTTTTTCTAATGTAATTTATATAACAATATTATAATCTAGTAATAGGCTGATAGGCTTGCATGTCTAGTGAAGTTTGATGTATAAAACTTGTTTATCTGATAAACTCCAAGTTAAATTTGAGTTCAACTCAAACTCATTCAACCTCAGCTCTCTTGAAACTTCTAACGCGCCTTCTCCATTAGCCTACGATGCATGATACACATGTTTTCGTAAAAACGAAAGCAACAAATCTTGCAAAGGGCTATCAACAAGATATTACACCTTAGACAGGTGCAATATCTACACCATTTTGGTTTACCTCATAAAAAGCAACTTTAGACAAATTCGTATTTATGACTAAAAATGTTTCGTTTACGACATATCGTAACTAATCACGGTGGCTAAAACCTACAAAAATAAAACATTAAAGTACAACTAGAAAGCTTATACTTTGTTCAACAATTGTTAGTATTTTAGTAATATGAATTCGAAATATAAATAGCTAACATGATCAATGTGCAAGTGTAGGGTCAAATGGGAACATTTCTTATTGAAGGCGTGGTGCTTCTATTTGGTCAACGCCCTATGTGACGAGGTCAAACGTATTTGTGGAGTGGAAGAGAATGGCGTGCTCGTTCAAAGTTGTAAAACATATTTTTCTCCCAAGTAAACTCTTATGGATAATGTCGGCAAAATGACTTTGGATGATTTATGATTGAAGTTGATTTCGGTTTATGAGTTTAAGAAAATTTTGGATTTTCATGCTTCGTTTAACCTAATTATCTTTTGTGTAAGTGCATATGACCATATGAGTTTGAATGACAACCATTTGAATAATTAAGAATTAGAAATGATACGTGTGAGTTTAAATAAGAATAACTAAATAACTAAACAATTACGATCCATGAAGTGGGAGACTAGGGAAAATCGTATAAATGGTTCCCGGTGGTTTGGTCAAAAAGAGTAAGAGTATTCAAACTCAAAGTCCTAGGAGCTAAGTATTTTGGTGATGAACATGTTTGGTCTATAGATTTTAAATATTGCAAAGTCAGTTTAAAGTTTAGTATACGTCCGTGATGTTAAATTTATTTAGTTTAATATGCATTTAATAAAAGGTTGGACTACATGTGTAATATCCACACAAAAGTTTAAACTAATTTTGTTATTTTTTATATTTGAGGAAAAAACATGCAATGGTCGCACAAAAATTTGGACTAACTTTTCAATATTTTAAATTAGTGACCATACGTGCAATCTGATCAAATCACACAGATCATTAATGCAATTTTCTCGAGAGACTATGATAAACATAAGATATCCTGACATTTGTCTTTTAAGAACAATAAGAGCATCCGAATACTCAAATCTTTATATCTAAAGTTTTCATGAATTGCTCAAGGGTTACTTGTGAGTTGTGAAACTACAACAATCAATCATAAAAGAAACTACACGTTTTGTTTGACATCACTATTGAACTCACCATATGAAGTGTTGTTGAACTCTATCAAGTCACATGTTTAATTTATGTAACTAAGTGTGCATCAATGCACCTCTGTTGTTTAGTCGTGTATTCTTGATATTGGTCAAGCGACTAATTAGTGACGATTTTATTGTTGCCACTAAAGTATAGGTCTTATGTGGACAACGAGAAGGAACTTCGAAAGCGCTCATTTTGTTTTTCAAAATTAATCTTCATTAAGTGGTCGTTTGGTGGCATCTTAATAATTCCATTAAGAGCATACCTTTGAATCGGTTAGAGATAGAGTGTGATTAATTCATTTAAAAATCACATCTTAATGGTTCATAAAGTATCTGAATGGTAAGTTTCAGAAACATACTGAATTACGAAGATAATATCTTTTATTCAATCAGACCCTTAATGATTCAGCATAAAGGAGTAGTTGGCTGCCTCATCTCGAAAGCCTTTAATGACTCTTATTCCTACCCAACTGATCAACCGTAGAACTCCTATCTTGGCTCGCTTTCAATGGGAGGTTGTTCAACCAGACTAACGAAGTTGAGTATTGACACAAACTTTAAGAGGACGAGCTTCCCTTTAACTATCAAAAAGAGGAGTTTACCATCACCTACATATTCCACTCTCTATTTTCTTTGATCCAATGTTAAGGTAGCAAATTATCTTATTCTTACATTAGCTTACGCAAAGGTTAGCCCTAGGGGTGTTCATTGTATCGAATCGATCAAATTCGAGTTAATCGAATCGACTAAGTCGAATTTTATTTTTCAAATAGGACTCAAATTCGATTCGAATCCAAAAATAAAGTCAAATTTGATTATTTCAAATAGGATTCGAATTCGATTTGTATTTAAAAAATTTTTCAAATTCGAATCGTGTTCGAATTTATTAGATTCGTTTTTAGTAAAAAATTAGGTAACCATGTAGGAACCTCTGAAGTTAAAAGGCTGATGCAACCAAAGGATACCAAAACAACCAAGTCTTCCAACATGCACTTCGGAACAAAGGTGAACTAGCTTCGGAAGCTTTTACACACTCAGAAATATGCTAAGTGTAAAATCTTCCGAAGCCAAAGTTCAGAAGAAACTGCTGCGGAAGCTTTACACTTAACTTGGAAAATATTCTAAGTGTAAAGTCTTCCGAAGCCAAAGACTCAACTCTTCCGTAGTTAAAGATGAAGTCTTCCAAAGCTTCAAAGACAAAGTCTTCCGAAACTATTTACAAGACAAGACTGATTTCTTCTGAAGAGAGAGAAAAGATTCATTTTCCATCAACTTTATCATAAAGCAAACTACTTTCCACTGCATGCTCTGGTAGTTCACCTGCTATCACTAGTTGGTGAAACTTCCATACTTTATGATAAAGTAGATAAGGTCTTCGCCTGCAAGTTTCTCTTTTTGCTTTGGCTTTTTGTAATAGGAAAAGTCAGCGAGCTATGGCATGTCATAGTCACTAGTCAAAAAGGCAATCTGCCTTTTTGACTTTAGATTGATCTTGTTGTCTAGATTAGTCACTTCCAACTGTCTTTTTGCATATTGACGGTTGTAGGATGTAGTATAAATAGTCTCCGGTTCTTGCACTCAAAATATACTTGTACAACACTTGTAATAGAACTAGAGAGCAATATACAACTTCCTTGAAAACTTAATCTTGTGTTCTTGTTCTTGTTCTTGTTCTTAAACAGTTTTACTTATGTTTGTCTTGTATCTTCAGTAAAAGTTTATAGTTCCCTATTTGAATTGTTAAGTGATCTTAAGATCCTCCTAAGTGTGTTAACTAAGTGCAAGCTTAAGTACCCTTTAACGGTCCTGCATTTGGTATTAGAGCATTCCAGGCTCTTGATTGTAAGATCTCACCATCTTCAAATCCTCTTAGTTACACACATCACTTAACTCTTCAAATTATAGCTATCTCCAAGGCTAATATGGAAACTGAAACTATGACAAAGTCCCCACTGATCACTCCTGAGGATTTTGACACTTGGTGTCAAAGAATGGAAGGCTTTATCAAGTCTCAAGATTCCAGGATGTGGGAGTCTGTTGTCAATGGACCTCATGTACCATGCACCTCTTCAGTTGCTGCTGCTGGTGGCATGATACCAAAGGAGAGGGCTGACTTTTCTGATGAAGACTGGAAAAGAATTGACATTGATTAGAAAGCCATGACAGCCCTCCAAACTGCTCTTCCAAACTCCATCTACAGAGGTTTCAAGAAGTGCAAGACCGCTAAACAGCTATGGGATGCACTGAAACTGATGTATGAGGGTTTAAATGAAGCCAAGGAGAACAAGAAGGATCTCCTGAAGTAGCAGTTTGAAAACTTCATCTTCAAAACAAGTGAAACCATGACTCAATAATACTTCAGGTATGTTGAGATTGTGGATACTCTGGCTGATGTTGGGGTAACTATTGAGAACAGGGATATTGTAAGGAAGTTCATGTCCTCTCTTCCCTGACAATGGACACACTACTGTGTGGTCATTAAGAGGACTGAAAACCTCAAGACCCTTACTCTCACTGAGTTGTATGGGATACTCAGTGGATACCAGATGGAGATGAACATGCAAAATTCATCTGGTAACTCCAACACGCACCAGAGTTCAGCTCTTCATGTGGTTAAAAGGGATAGCAGAGAACCACAGCATCATCTTATCTGCTACCCTGAAACCTCACAAAAGGGTCCTTTCATCACCTTCCCAAAGACACCTAGAGAGAGCTACATCCAAGGAAGTCCGTTCCAAGAGACAAGTTCTTCTCAAGCTTTTGTCTCTACTGATGAAAGTTTAGGCAACTTTCTTTTCACTCTTGAAGACCTGGACTGTATCCATCAAGATGATTTGGAGTACATAGAGATAGTCCAGCAGATGGCTCTTCTCATTCACAGAGCCCAAAAGTTATACGAGAGGACTGGGAGAAGGTTTCCTAGCAATGCAGCCAGTGGCAAGTTTGGACTGGACAAGAGCAAAGTCAAGTGTTACAGTTGTAACCAAATGGGACACTTTGCTAGAGAATGCAAGGCACCCAAATCAAATGGTGGCCAAGCTTCATCCAGGCCAAACTACACTGAAGGAGGGCACCATAATGAGAAGCCAAGACAGCAAGCTATAGTTGCTATTAAAGAAGGAGGATTTGACTGGAGCTTTCAAGCAGAAGATGAATCTCCAAATCAAGCACTCATGGCTGACCATGATGAAGCCAAGGTAATTGAACATCTTTGCTCTCCTGAATGTATTGCTAAAGTAAATAGATACAGGTCCTACAACTTGGAAATGAGATCTGACATTGAGTCTTTAAATATTTTAAAAGCTGATTTTAAAAGAGCTGAAAATAACTATAAACTTAAGATAGAAGATCTAGAGAAAACAGTTTCAACTCTTAAACATAAGCAAACAAACTACAGGACTCAAATTAAAGATCTCATTACCAAGTTGACTGAATGCCAGGCTGAGCTTGTGATTAGCAAAACCAGGGCAGAAAAATGTGTTCTTGAAGAAGAGACCTTCAAGAACATAATATCCTCATCTCTGCATGAAAAAGTGTGTTATCAGAATAAGCAGGGACTGGGATCTAGTGAGATAGCTCCTCCACACACTCTACAATCAGTTAGATCTCCAAGGTGTGGAACTGGTTAAGATGAGCTACCATCCATAGACCCCAGTGATGAAGAGGATGAAGAGGAGATGGTGAGGGATGACTCTGAAGTGAGTGAAAAGAGTCAATCCAAAAAGGGTCACCATGCTCCTGAGGAGGAGAAAGGATCTGGTTTGAGTAAGTCCAAGAGAAAGAACTTGATCAGAAGAGCAAAAAGAAGATCAAAGAAAGCTCAAGACATCAAGGCCACTTTTGACCCCAAGCAGAAACAAGTATTTATCGCTTTAGGGTTTGAGGTGGTGAAAGCTAAAGATTCTGCAAAGAACTCCTGTTCCAAGAGTTCTGCTTCAGTTTTAACTCACTCCAGCTACAACAAGACAAGACTGATTTCTTCTGAAGAGAGAGAAAAGATTCCTTTTCCATCAATTTTATCATAAATCAACCTACTTTCCACTACATGCTCTGGTAGTTCACCTGCTATCACTAGTTGGTGAAACTTCCATACTTTATGATAAAGTAGATAAGGTCTTCGCCTGCTAGTTTCTCTTTTTGTTCCTTTTGGCTTTTTGTAATAGGAAAAGTCAGTGAGCTATGACATGTCATAGTTACTAGTCAAAAAGGCAATCTGCCTTTTTGACTTTAGATTGATCTTGTTGTCTAGATTAGTCACTTCCAACTATGCGTCACTGCTACACAGCCTAAACCTTCCATTTCAAAGAGCAAGCTTCACCTAAGAAGCCTGCTGCATCATTTGAAAAGCTGAAGAAGGAAAAGGAAAGTGTTCAAGCTCAGTCTTCTTTGGGAAAGAAGGCTCTCAGAAGGAAAGATTTGGATTGTGTTATGTGTGGTAGTACTTCACATCTGGCTAAGGATTGTCAATACAATCCCAAGAGTACTATCCACATGATCAAGAAGAAAACTTCTGAGAAGAAGAAGCAAACAGCTTCGAAAGGAAAATCTGTTTCCTTCGGAAGCTCCAAAATGAAGAAGAAGGCAAGTAAGAAATTGCCTTCGGAAGAAAAGTTAGTCTCGAAAGAAAGGAATGCTTCCAAAGTACTGAAGCTTGCTGCAGTGAAAGCAAGATCTTCCGAAGGATCTGTCTCCAATGCTTCCGAAGCTACAAAAGCTTCCGAAGTATTGAAGGTCAAGCCCAATCTTCCAAAGGGTGGAAGATGAAGAAGACCTTGAGACTGAAAGCTCCTCTTTAGCAATAGCAAATGATCCTCAAAGCCTGAACAGGATCACTTACTATTTCATTGCCTTCATCTGAATTTTATAAGCCCAAGACCAATGAGGCTTGGGTTTCCAAATGTAACTAAATTATCTCTTTTTGTGCAGGGACAGCTAAAGACTAACAAAATGTCTGGATCATTGATAGTGGCTGCTCCAGGCACATGACTGGCAATGAGTCCTTACTTCAAAGCTTTAAAAGATTTAATGGAGGGCCAGTTGCTTTTGGAGGAGATGCAGGAGGTTACATCACTGGTAGGGGCATGGTCTCAAATGGTAAGCTCAGCATTGAGAAGGTAAATTTTGTCAAAGAGCTTGGATACAATCTTTTGAGTGTGTCCTAATTTTGTGACCAAAAACATCACATGCTCTTCACTGAGCATGAGTGCATTGTTCTCAAGCCTGGGGTGGTTATTCCTCAGGAGTACATTCTGCTCAGAGCCCCCAGGAAGGGAAACATGTACAAGATGGATCTGCAAGAAACAACTCCCTCCGGAGAAGTGTCTTGCTTTCTGTCTAAAGCCAATAGTGATGATTCTTTCCTCTGGCATAAAAGAATATGCCATTAAGAACATGAATAAATTGATTAAGAATGATTTGGTAACTAGAATGCCAAAGAAAGAGTTTACAAGTGATGACCACTGTGTTGCATGCCTGAAAGGGAAGCAACACAAAGTGTCTCACAAGCCAAAGGAAATCAACTCTATCACTACTCCCCTACACTTGTTACATATGGATCTGTTTGGCCCCACCAGTGTAATGAGTCTAGGAAGGACCTCTTATTGTTTAGTGATCATAGATGACTTCACAAGATTCTCTTGGGTCTTCTTCCTTAGAACTAAGGATGAGACTCCTGAGATCTTGAAGAACTTCATTCTGAAAATTGAGAATCAATGTGTATCAAGGTCAAAATAATAAGATGTGATCAGGGAACAGAATTTAAGAACCAAATCCTTGATACATTTTGTGATAAAAAGGGTATTTCAAGACAATATAGTACTCCCAGGACTCCTCAGTAAAATGGTGTTACTGAGAGGAGAAACAAGACACTTATTAAGGCTGCTAGAACTATATTGTCTGACTCTAAACTGCCTATCACCTTCTGGGAAGAGACTGTTAACACAACCTACTATGTTCAGAATAGAGTTTTAGTAGTTAAGACTCATGGTAAGACTCTTTATGAACTGTGGCACAAAAAGACACCATTCATTGGTTTTCTCAGAACATTTGGATGTCCTTACACCATCTTGAATACCAAAGATCAAATAGCCAAGTTTGCTAAGAAATCAGATGATGGATACTTTGTTGGATACGCTTCTTAAGCTAAGGCTTATAGAGTATACAATCTCAGAACTAGGATCATCCTGTGTGAAATGTTCTGGTCCGGATTGGCTGTTTGATCTTGATTTAGTTACCAACTGTTTTAACAAGTCTTGTGAGAATGTTTCAGGATCTACAGATAACAGATCAACAGAAGATCCTGATCCAAGATTAAGCTGAGAAGACCAACTATGAAGACTACTTCAGCTCCAATGGTAACTAACCCAGCAAGTGAAGCTCCTATCAGCACAAGCATGACAAATACTACTGATTCATCTAAGGTGCCTTCAAATTCCAGCTCAGAGGCTCCAAATCCAGGTGAAGGAACTTCAAATGCAGGAGGAACTAGAGGTGGTGACAGTGATCAAGAATTTCTTGATGCTGATAACCACTCCATTGAAGACAACATGAACGATGTCACACACTTATTGGATCAAGTTTCTCTTGATAAGTGTGCTAATGTGGTGGGAGACACCTCATTGCCAGATCAGAATTTCTCAAACCTAGATCTGTCTAACCAACTTGCTGTGATCCCTCAACTTTGGATCCACAAGTCACATCCCACCACAAACATCATTGGAAATGTTGACTCAGGGAAACTCATGACAGCCATGTTTGTCTACATTCTTGTTTCTTATCCCAGATAGAGCCGAAGAAGGTTGATGAGGCTTTGAAGGATGGAAGCTGGATTGAAGGTATGCAAGATGAGCTGCTTCAAATCAAAAGACTAAAGGTGTGGAACTTATGCCCTCTTCCTCAAGGGAAAAGTGTCATAGGAACCAAATGGGTATTCAGGAACAAGAAGGATGATAGAGGGATTATCATCAAGAACAAGGCTAGACTGGTTGTCCAAGGATACACTCAAGAAGAAGGGATTGATTACACTGATGTCTTTGCTCCAGTTGCAAGACTTGAAGCTGTAAGAATATTTCTGGCTTATGCTGGATCCAAGGATTTCAAGGTCTACCAGCTTGATGTGAAGTGTGCCTTTCTCTATGGGGTGATTGATGAAGAAGTTTATATTAAACAACCACCTGGCGTTGCAGACCCAGATCATCCTGATTATTTCTGCAAGCTTGATAAAGCCCTTTATGGACTGCATCAAGCTCCAAGAAAGTGGTATGAGACACTATCAATATACCTCTGTCAACATGAATACAAAAGAGGTACTATTGATGGGACTCTCTTCATCAAAGAGACAGGGAATGACACATTGCTAGTTCAGATATATGTAAATGACATCATCTTTCATTTAACTAATCCAAAGCTCTGCAAAGACTTTGAGATGCTGATGAAGAATAGATTTGAAATGAGTGCCATGGGGGAACTCAATTTCTTTCTAGGAATTCAAGTGAAGCAGGTTGAAGAAGGCATCTTCATTAGTCAGTCAAAGTATGTACATGACATACTTACAAGATTCAAGATGAATGACTGTAAGGTTGCAAAGACACCCATAGCCAGAAACCACTCCCTTGGTCCTGATCTAGTGATCAATCTTCAGGGAAAAGCTACCATCCCCAGCCTCTTGATCTTAACCACCCCATTCCCAGCCTTGACTTCTATTCTGATGAAGATTTGGGCTTCAGTAAGTATCATGAGTCTCTCCTTTCTTCCCACACTCAAGGAGAGATGAGTGCTCATGTTTCACCCATTTCTAGCCCACATCAGCTACCCATAACTGAGGTGGATCTCTCTGAATCTGTTCAAGAGATCTATATGGCAAAGGCTATCACTATTGCCAGTGATAACATCACTAGGACCTCTACCATGACAACCCAGCCTCTTGACACTTCTCTGGAAGCTGTCATTGGGTAGGAGAAATCCAACAGCCAAGAAACCCATGCTGGTGATGAAGAAGAAGACTTAGGTCCAATTCTATCATCCCCCAATGATTCTTCATCTGAAGATGAGGGGAGTCTGCAACAAAAGGTGCACAAACTGTCACATCTTTGCACCTATTTTGTTTCAAAGATAGCTCACCTGGAATCTCAGGTGACTATTTTACAGAAGAAGGTCAATGACCAGCAAATTGAGATCACCGATCTCAAGGGCAAGTTAGCTGAGAGACCTATGAGGACAACTCATCCAGGTCCATAAGAACCTGTGGATGTCATGGATCAATCTCCCAGCTCACCTATGCAAGAGGGTGATGCTACCAAAAAGGAGGAGAAAATTCTAATAATCACAGAACCTGGGAGTTTTTCTCAGAGTATGGACATAGAGGACTCACCATCCTCTCTTGCAGTTGTCCATACTCAACAACCTCCTCTAGACAGTGATCTGGAACTGCTCTCCAAGAGCAATGTCTGCCCCATTTGAGAACCCAATCTGGGGTTGGGGGTATGACAGTGATAGGAAAGCTCTTGTGATCTCTAGAGCTCAGGGTCAACAAAAAATTCTCAACATCTACACCCTGAGTTTCTATGAGAGTATAAACTTGGTGGATCTACCACTTGTCAACCCAAGCAACAATAGACAAGCAGCAAGTTTGGCAGAAAGGATCCAAGATAGGGTGTTAGAGGAGTTCAGACTGAGATCAAAATTATATAAACAGTGGCTAGCAAGTGAGATCTTTGGTCAACTGGATGTTGAGGTGGACTCGGAGATTAGCTTCGAAGGGAAAACCTTGACTGAAGGCCCAGAGGTTGAACTTGTGACCCTTGAGACAGGATCTCCCTCTACACCCATTACCCTCAGTGAAACACCAGCTATTGATGGTGTTTCACAACCTCTCTTTGGCCAGAGCTTGACAGCTGAACCAAGCAATGAAGGCCAAAGCTCTCTCCAGCCTGAGTCACCAAAGCCTATGGTTGACAAAGCCCAAAGGAAAATGACTCCTGAGGAGATTAAGGAGGAGAAGAGAGAGTGGAAGAGGAAGCTGAGGGGAGAGAGTTCAAGTGGTTCCCCAAGGTTTATGGAAGCTGCAATCAAGGCTACCTCCAGGCTAAACACTCAGGAAGATGAGTTCAGGGCAGCCAGGCTAAATTACCTGGGAACTAGAAATTAAAATGTAGATGAACTCATTTCTCTCCCCTTGGATGAACTGAATGAACTGGCTGATATTGATTTGTCAAAGGAGAGGAGGGAAGTAGAGGATGCAGCCTTAACCCTCAAACACAAGGAAGAAATGAGGAGAAAAAACTCTACAAAAACATTCCTGTCCTCTCCCCAGTTCAAGAAAGTCCAGAGCCAGAGACTGTGGCCACTGAACAATCTCAGGTAGCTACTGAAGAAGAAAGACTAAAGATGATCAGCTACCTGAGTGCCATAGGTCTCTATCAGGCAGATGCACTTCTTCCCTTACCATCTGAGTACATATTGTTTGAATACAATAAGCAGATGGAAGAAAAGGCTAAAAGAGAAAAACAAGCTGAGAAGAAAAGATTAAGGGAAGAAGCTACAAGATCAAGGGCCAGCATCCACAAAATCCAAAAGAAGTCTACTGACAGAAAAAGGATGATGAGCTTCTTGAAGCTGTATGGGTTCTCCAGAAGGAGGCTTGGTCCCATGTCTCTATCTACAATGGATGAGCACATAAGAGTGATCAAGCAGAAGATAAAGAAGGGAGAGCTGGTGGACTTGTATTCTCCAAGTCACGCTCAACCTGAAGTTGAGGTGAAGGTTAAACCTACAGATTCTGCATATCAGCCAACTTCATTTTCTGACCCACAGCAGGGTTCTCCTCCCTCTCCTTCTGAAACTGGGAGAGAGGAGATCCCAACTAAGAGGGATTCCACTGAACAACCTGGCACTAAAGACCAACCCTCTCAGTTAAAATCATCAGGGAAGAAAAAGAGGATGGCAAAAGAAGATCCTCTTCAAAGAAGAAAAGGATGAGTCAGAACATCCTAAGGAAGTGCATGAAGAGGCTTCCCAAATACACTAGAGATCAGGAGAACAACATGTTACTTCACAAATGACATGCTTGAACTCCCTACATGATATCTATGACATGAGAAGGTACTTCATGAGTCTGAAGAATCCAGATCTGTTGATGAAGAAAGGAATTATGAAGATCCTCATATGGACAATCCAAGTCTGAAGAACCTCTCTGTTTTGGTTGCATCAGCCTAGGGGGAGTTTGTAGGAACCTCTGAAGTTAAAAGGCTGATGCAACCAAAGGATACCAAAATAACCAAGTCTTCCAACATGCACTTCGGAACAAAGGTGACCTAGCTTCGAAAGCTTTTACACACTCAGAAATATGCTAAGTGTAAAATCTTCCGAAGCCAAAGTTCAGAAGAAACTGCTGCGGAAGCTTTACACTTAACTTGGAAAATATTCTAAGTGTAAAGTCTTCCAAAGCCAAAGACTCAACTCTTCCATAGTTAAAGATGAAGTCTTCCAAAGCTTCAAAGACAAAGTCTTCCGAAGCTGTTTACAAGACAAGACTGATTTCTTCTGAAGAGAGAGAAAACATTCCTTTTCCATCAACTTTATCATAAAGCAACCTACTTTCTGCTGCATGCTCTGGTAGTTCACCTGCTATCACTAGTTGGTGAAACTTCCATACTTTATGATAAAGTAGAAAAGGTCTTCACCTGCAAGTTTCTCTTTCTGTTCCTTTTGGCTTTTTGTAATAGAAAAAGTCAGTGAGCTATGGCATGTCATAGTCACTAGTCAAAAAGGCAATCAGCCTTTTTGACTTTAGATTGATCTTGTTGTCTAGATTAATCACTTCCAACTGTCTTTTTGCATATTGACGGTTGTAGGATGTAGTATAAATAGTCTCCGGTTCTTGCACTCAAAATATACTTGTACAACACTTGTAATAGAACTAGAGAGCAATATACAACTTCCTTGAAAACTTAATCTTGTGTTCTTGTTCTTGTTCTTAAACAGTTTTACTTGTGTTTGTCTTGTATCTTCAGTAATGTTTACAGTTCCCTATTTGAATTGTTAAGTGATCTTAAGATCCTCCTAAGTGTGTTAACTAAGTGCAAGCTTAAGTACCCTTTAACGGTCCTGCATTTGGTATCAGAGCATTCCATGCCCTTTAACGGTCGAATCAAATTGAATTCGAATTTGAAAATTCGAATCGAATTTCGAATCAATGTTTTTTGATTGACTCAGATAGAATTTCGTGTTTTGGAATTCGATTCGAATATTTAAAATCACTAATTAGCCCCCTCTATTAAAGTAAAAAAAAAGTTAGTAATCAGGATTAGCTTTGGACTACTTGATATATGGTAGGTGGAATATTCACTTGTTTCTCTCAAGAATAGACATGTGTTTAGCTGATGTGTGGTCACATTTTTTCATATATATATTTAGAAGGATATATAATGCATTTAACTGTAACAGCCGGAACATCTTTCGAGTCAATGTAGCAGATTATAAAGTTTTCTTTGTTAACATTGTTGAGTAACAATCCAAATTTTCTGAAATCATATTAATGTTGGAAGAAATCGCATGCACGCTGCACGTGGTATCTCACATGCATGCAAATTAATAAGCACATGATTATTTAGAATGTGTCTAAGGTTGAATAAAGAACGTTTGTTTCAACGTGTTGGAGTTGTTAGGAGTTTCCTGTTTACTTTGCTATTGTTTGTTATTTCCGTTCATGCATTATATCTATTTAAGTCTCTATTATCGATTAATAAACCATCAGTTTTTGAGAAGCTTTCATACCAGTGATAATTGTTAGGCACACTTAGGTTGTAGGCATTTATGTAACTTTGTTATACTTTTTATACCTTGATGTAAATTGTTTTACTATATATAGTGTGCCTCTGCCTTCATTCAAGGCATGCATTTACATTATCATATGGTATCAGCCTGGTATCAGCCAAAAGCCCTGCCCCATAGCATTCCTCTCCATCTCTTCCCCTCCTTTTTTCTTTCATCTTCCCCTCCATCTCCCTCATGGCTTCCTCCTCCAACACCTCTGATGGCTCAATTCCTCTGAATACCCTCCTCCACATGATCACAGTCAAGTTATCCTCCTCCAACTATCTTTTATGGCGCAATCAGATGCTTCCCATCCTTAGTTTTCAAAATCTTCTGCCCCACATTGATGGGTCTTCTTCCCCTCCTGTTGCTGAAATCGTTCAAGGAGAAAAATCCATCCCCAACCCCGCTTATACCGCCTGGGTATCGGCTGACCAAAAGGCGATCATCATTCTTCACTCGTCTCTATCCGAAGAAGCTCTTGCCGAGGTTTTTGGTCTCTCTTCCTCTCGCCAAGTTTGGCTTGCACTGGAATCTGCTTACAGTAATACTTCTATTGAGCGGGTTCAAAATTTACGTGATCTGCTCCGACACACCGTTAAAGGTTCATCTACTGTCTTCGATTTCGGTCGCAAGTTCAAAGGCATATGCGATCAACTTGCTGCAATCGGGCACCCTGTTGATGAAGCAGACAAACTCCACTGGTTTCTTTACGGGCTTGGGTCCTCCTTTGAAACCTTCTCTACGGCTACTTGCACCATAAAGCCACCCCCGTCATTTCGTGATCTCTTGATACAGGCTGAAATCATGAGTTGTTCTTGCGATCCATTCATGCCACTACTGCCCCGACAGTTGCGTTCAATGCTCACCTTCAGCGTTCATCTTCTTCCCACAACCGAGGTGGACGGTTCCATAGAGGCAGTAGCACTGGTCCTCATGGTCGTCGCAACCCTCATTGTCAATTATGTCACCAAGATAGTCATTATGCTTCCTCTTGCCCAACTCTCGCTTCTTACGCATCTCAACATATATCCAATGATGCAAACTTGGCCAAAGCCTTCCAAGCTCAATGTCATGTTAACACTTCGGGTCCCGACTGGTACATGGATTCTGGTGCTAGTGATCACATGACTTCTTCTCCAACTCAAGTCACCAATGCCACTCCCCACAATGGAGATGCTAATTTTACCTTTGGTAATGGTAATAGCCTTCCTGTCTCCCATACTGTTACCACCTTTCTATCACCTAAAATTGCTCTAAAAGATGTCTTGGTCGTTCCCCATATTACCAAGAATCTTCTCTCAATTAGTAAATTGATGAATGATAATAACTTGAATGTCTTTTTTTGTCGCTCTTATTGTTATATACAGGAGCGGTTAATGAAACAGGTTCTGGCTCGGGGAAGATGTGAAGATGGCCATTATGTTTTGCAATCACCACCACAGGCTCTTATGTCCACTGTTACCTCTCCATCTGTGGCATCTTATGAACTATGGCATGCTAGGCTTGGTCATGCCAATTTTGATACGATTATGGCTTTAAATAAAATAAGATGTTTACGTGTTTCTTCTATTCTCCCTAAACATGTCTTGTGTTCACCATGTCAAATATCTAAAGGCCATCGTTTATCATTTCAATCTAATGATAAACGTGCATCTCACCCATTGGATTTGATTCATTATGATTTATGGGGACCATCACCTGTAACATCAACCAACAATTATCGTTATTACGCTATATTTATCGACGATTACTTGTGGTTTACATGGTTTTATCCTTTACACAACAAATCTGAATTTCATGTGATATTATCGGTATTCATTCCATTCGTTCAAACTCAGTTTTCTAGAAAGATAAAAGCGTTTCAATGTGACGGTGGTTCTAAGTTTTTAAACCACAGTGTTAAATGATTATTCGACGACAATGGTACTTTTCATCGTATCTCATGTCATTATACACCACAACAGAATGGTCAGGTAGAAAGGAAACATCGTCATGTTGTTAAAACAGGTCTAGCGATGATTTTCAATGGGCAAGTTCCCTCTATTCATTGGGTCGAAGCCTTTAGCTCAGCTGTATACATTATTAATCACCTTCTAACCAAACTTTTGGGCGACAAGTCTCCCTTTGATTTACTGTTCTCTTATAGACCTACATACAACAATTTTCGAACCTTTGGATGTCGTGTCTATCCGTATATCCGTGACTATGCAGCTCATAAACTCGCCCCGCGAAGTATTCCATGTATTTTTCGGGATATTGCTCTCAATACATGGGATACCGATGCCTTGATCCAATTACCTCAAAAATCTTTATTACCCGCCATTCAAGGTTTGATGAAACCATTTTCCCATACTCTGACCACACGTCACCAAACGCTCTCCAAACTTTACCTCTACACACCTTCTTGGATGACAAATCCTCAAACACCCAAACACTAAGCCCACTTCGACTTCATCTATATCCAACCCAATACCTTGTGGGCTTTGCCATGAACATGGGCCTGCACCTTCCCAACCTATCAACACCACTCACCCTACCACCATCCCATAATAACTCGCTCAAACTTTAACTCCCCCACCTGTCACTGAGCCCATATCTGGCCAACAACTTGATGAAACCTAACTGCCTTCATCAGCCACTGCACCCTCTACTGCCTCAGTTGCCACCCCACTGCCTTTGGTAGTCTCTACTCCCACTCCCGAGCCTATAAATCTCACTCTTCACCTGGCTCACCCTGCAGACCCTATGCCAACTGTTACCGAAAACACTCATCCCATGCTCACTTGCTCGAAATCTAGAATTTTTAAGCCAACACATAGGGCTGATCTAGCTCACACCCAACATTATGGCTTACACTCAGCACTCTTCACTACTTGGTTCCCAAAGGCTCCAAGTCTGCCATCAAAAATCAGAAATGGCTCAATGCTATGAACCAAGAATTAACTGCCCTTCATAAAAACAACACCTGGTCCTTGGTTCCTCGACCTCCAAATCAGAATGTGGTGGGTTCTAAGTGGTTATTTCGAATCAAATACCACTCTGATGGTTCTATCAGCCGTCATAAGCTTATGGTACAAGCCTTCACTCAAACCACGGTGTTGACTACTCTCACACGTTTAGTCTGGTGGTTAAGGCATCCACTATTCGTACCGTTCTTTAATTGGTTGTCACCAATAATTGGAAACTTCACCAACTCGACGTGAATAATGCCTTCTTGCATGGTAATCTGCATGAAGTTATCTATATGGAACAACCACCTGGGTTTGTTGATCCATATTTTCCCGATCATGTTTGTCGCCTAAATAAGGCTCTTTATGGGTTGAAACAAGATCCACGTGCTTGGTTTCATTGTCTCAGCTCATTTCTCATTCAAAATGGTTTCTCGTGTAGTCATATAGACCCATCATTATTCATCTTCAAATATGACTCTTGCATCATGTATCTTCTCTGTACGTCGATGATCTTATCCTCACCGGTAATCAAGACTCAATCATGACAGCCTTCATTTCTCACCTAAATAAAGAATTTGCTATCAAAGATCTTGGCGATCTAAATTACTTTCTTGGTATTGAAGTGATTCATACAAAAGATGGTCTGTTCCTTTGTCAATCAAAGTACGCTCATGACATTCTCGACCCCGCCGGTCTTCTTGATTCTAGACCTGTTCACACTCCGTTAGCTGCTAATGAGTGCGTCACCACCAAGGGTGATATGTTCCATGATCCCACTCAATACTCGTCTTTAGTTGGTGCTCTTTAATACTTAACTATTACAAGGTCCGACCTATCCAATGCTGTAAATCAAGTAAGTCAATTCCTTCACTCACCAACTGTTACTCATTTCCAACATGTCAAAAGGATTCTTCACTATGTCAAGGGCATATTGGCTTTCGATCTCTCATACTCTAGACTAACTCATCCTAACATCCTGGGCTACTCTGATGCGGATTGGGCTCGATGCCTTGAAACAAGTCGATCCACCTATGGGTATTCTATCTTTCTTAGCAGGAATCTAGTCTCGTGGAGTGCAAAGAAACAACCAACTGTCTCCAGATCAAGCTTCGAATCGAAGTATCGTGCCATGGCAAACATAGTGGCAGAAATAATTTGGCTAACTCACTTACTTCAGGAACTTCATGCTCTTCCTCCTAGACCACCCATGCTTCTATGTGACAACCGGAGTGCAGTTTTTGTCACACAAAATCCTGTCTCATAAAAGAGCCAAACACATCGACTTAGACTACCATTCTATTAGGGAATTGGTCTCTTCTGGAAAAAATTGTGCACCATCTTCATACCAACCAAGCTTTGGGTGGCTGACATCTTCACCAAAAGTCTCCCTCGACCTCAATTTGAGTCTCTACGCTCACGTCTTCGGGTTGGTCCGCCACCCTTGCACTTGTGGGGGGATGTTAGAAACACTTAGGTTGTAGTCATTTATGTAACTTTGTTATACTTTCTATACCTTGATGTAAATTGTTTTATTATATAGGTAAGGCCACGTTCCTGGGAACCCCATAGTTGGTCATTTATAGCATCATTCATTTATAAAAACTCCTTAAATCACATTATTATAAGAAAACAATCACAACGCAATAATTTAACCAAAAACCATTTCTTGCATTAATGACTACTTTTGCCAAATAATACATCGTTGTTAAGTGTTACAAAAGAATACTTAGTTGCATTATAAGACAAAATATCATAAGTGCATAAATGGATGCCAGTCTCGATCCACCAAGTAGCTTTAGCCCCATGCCATCCTCAGTAACATCCTTACCTGCCAACTGATATGCATATAAAAAATCAGCGTTGCTGAGTGAGTTCTAGTTTAATAATATAGAAAAAATACACTTTGTAAACTTCATTTGGTGATCATTCATCAATATACATAAGAAATCATTAAGTGATTCATTATCTTTCTTTCTTTAACTTTCTCTTCATTAACTAGGATTGCACAAAGCAAGAGCCTACATTGTTGGTTGGCAACAGATGCCGAACCCCTGTCGGCAAATGTTTATCATGGTAGCTAACCCATCGACAGTTGATCCATACTGCTAGGCACGAAGCCTGCTCATGAACTAGGATCCCATTCATTCATTGGTCAATCCCCAGGATTAGACCCCAGATGTGCATCCTCATGGGCTAAACAGCCGCACATCTGTTGAGCTAAGGACAACAAGGTCATGCACCTCCATTCATTATACTTGCAAGGCTTTTCATTCGTCATAAGGGCTCGGGATAACATTCATTAAGTTTCACTGTTCTTCCTTTATTCCTTCGTTTCCACTTGTTATGGATAATACTTATTAAGATGCACATTACTTAATCACATAACATGAAAATAGGATTGACATAGTAAATGTAGCACATAAGAAAGAACCAAGCATAATAATCCTTAAACATGCATAATCTTCCCTTATTCAGGAGTTCACCATATTTAAATTCTATTCCCCAAAATTTTAAAAAATCCCAAGTCTTTAGACAAATGCGGATGAACTTAGACAAATGCGGATGACTTAGACAAATGCAGATGAACAAATGCGGATGAACATTCTCAGGAAATATTCTAAGTGTCAGGAAGTGCGCATGAACCGAATGCGGATGACTAAAGCAATACACATGGACACTATAGTAAAAGCGCATGAGAAAAATAAATGCGGATGAACACTTTGACTGTACTAAAGGCTAATGCGGATGAACACAACAAATACGCATGAAGACTTTGAAAATGTGCATGAAGACTTAGCAAATACGCATGAAGACTTAGCAAATGCGCATGAACAAAAGACAACAGCTAAATGTGGATGAACACAAAAACTGACCTACAATGCAACTTATGCCATTACCAGTTCCCAATCATCATTCTAACATGGATACAGCTTGGACCTATCAGTCTAACACTTAGAACATCATAAACTTTAAACGATCGTCAAGAGAATCACATAATATAACTATACCATCATAATCGTCCATGAAAAATCATAACTTGTTTCAAAAAAACCAGTTAAATATGCATACCAGCCCCAAATAAGCAAAAAACATTTAAAAGAGGGGATCTAGAACTCACCTATTGCAGCCTTCAAGAAAAACTCCACCAAACTCGAGGGCACCAAGAGTTCAAATGCCTAAACACACCAAAACACAAAACCGAACACAAAAGAACCTATAAGAATCGGTCTCGAAGCTGAAAACTCAGCTGAAACCGAACAAAACACACAAAAACTCACCTTCAAGCCGAATCTTCTTCTTCTTCTCTCTAGAACCGATGGAAATTCTGATTTTCTTCTTTCTAGCAGTCGAAGCAGTTGGTGAAGCAGTGTAGTGGGTGGCCATGCTCACTTTAAACATAAAATAATAATATTTGTTCTTTTGTACAGTTTAGCCCCTCCACTTATGCAACTTCTCCTTTTGTCTTTATTCTTTTCTTAATAAATTTTCGGGTGTTACAAGTCCACCCCCCTTATAGAGGTTCGTCCCCGAAACCTGTCACTCTTCAAACAGTCATGGGTAATGTTGTCTCATCTCCTCCTCAGTCTCCCACGTAGACTCAGATCCCTTCCTGTGCCTCCACTATACTTGCACCAGTAGAACCACTTTATTTCGTAATCTCTTCACCTTTCGATCGATGATTGACACTGGTTGCTCTACATAATTGAGCCGTTTATCCACTTTAATGTCTTCCAGTGGTACAATCATATCTTCATCAGCTAGTCATTTTCTCAGATGAGATACATGGAATGTTGGATGAATACCACTTAACTCATTGGGTAGCTCCAACCTATAGGCCACCTCTCCTACTCGTGTAATGATTCGGAAAGGTCCTATATACCTCGGGTTCATCTTACCCCTCTTTCTGAAATGAATGATCCCCTTCCAAGGTGAAACCTTCAGCATCACTTTATTACCTACCTGGAATTCAATCGGTCTATGCCTCTTGTCAGCATACGAATTTTGCCTATCTTTCGCTGCCTTCATAAAAGCCTTGATCTTTTCTAGCTTTTTAGTCGTAGCCTCGATCACTTCTACGCTCCCCAACTCCTTCTGTCTGATGTCTCCCTAACATACGGGCGTTCTACACTTCCTACCGTATAGCATCTCATATGGTGGAATGCCAATGCTGGCATGATAACTGTTGTTGTATGAGAATTTAGCTAACGATAAGTGTTCATCCCAACTTCCTCCAAAATCAATGACGCAGACTCGAAGCATATCCTCAAGCATCTGTATAGTCCTCTCCGACTGACAATTTGTCTGAGGATGATAAGCCGTACTGATATGCAACCTCGTACCCATTGCGTCATGGAATCTTTTCCAAAACTTAGATGTAAACCGAGTGTCACGGTCAGACAAAATAGACACTAGTACACCGTGACGGGTCACAATCTCATTAATGAATAGATCAACCAATCTTTCATATGAATATGTCTCAAGGATCGTTAGAAAGTGAGCACTCTTCATCAAATGATCAACTATCACCCATATGGCATCGTACCCCCTTGTTGTACTTGGTAACTTCGTGATGAAGTCCCTGGTGATGTGTTCCCACTTCCATTCGGGTATATCCAAGGGTTGGATCTTCCCATATGGTTTCTGATGTTCCGCCTTCACTTATAAACAGGTCAGGCACTTACTCACGTACTCCACCACGTCACGCTTCATCCCTGGCCACCAATAATCCTTCTTCAGATCATGATACATTTTTGTAGCACCAGGATGGATGGAATACCATGTTTGGTGAGCCTCATCCATGATCCTTCCCCTCAGCTCCCCATATTGAGGAATCCACATCCGCCCGAAATGGGTTTTACGCCAAGGGTGTTTTCCCTTAAATCCGTCACTTGCCCCTTCATTCGTTCAGAGTTGATCCTATCATCCTTTAATGCCTCATCTTGGAATTCCTTGATTTGACCCATAACATCCGGTGTCATAACCAACTGGCAAGCCTTCACCCGAATCAGTTCTGGCCTCTCCTTTAGATTGAGGGCATCGACTACCACATTTGCCTTACCTGGATGATAGTGTATTTCGTAGTCGTAATCCTTGATCAACTCTAACCATCTTCTCTGTCTCATGTTAAGATCCTTCTGCTCAAAGAAGTAATTCAAACTTTTATGATCAGTGAAGATGGTGCACCTCGTCCAGTACAGGTAGTGCCTCCAAATCTTCAATGCAAAAACCACAGCCGCCAACTCCAGGTCATGAGTAGGATAGTTAGCCTCATGGATTTTCAATTGTCGGGACGCATAGGCTATGACCCTCCCCCGTTGCATCAGCACACAACCCAATCCCGAATAAGAAGCATCAGAATAGACCACCAATTTTTCATTCCCTCTAGGTAACGTCAAGACAGGAGTTTGAGTCATCCTTGTCTTCAACTCTTCGAAAGCATTCTCCTGCACTTGACCCCATATGAAATTCACATCCTTACGGGTCAATTTGGTCAATGGTGAAGCTATCTTGGAGAAGTCTTGGATGAACCGTCTGTAGTAGCCCGCCAAACCCAAGAAACTGCGGATCTCGGATGGCGTCTTTGGAGTCTTCCATTGCATAACTGCCTCCACCTTTTCCGGGTCCCTCATAATCCCTTCAGAATTAACCACATGACCCAAAAACTGAACTTCTCGCAACCATAACGCGCATTTAAAGAACTTAGCATACAGCTTCTCTCTTCTAAGCGTCTCCAATACCTCGCGAATGTGACCGGCATGCTCTTCTTCACTCTTCGAATAAATCAGGATATCATCAATAAACACAATCACTGATTTATCCAACATCGGCCGACACACCCGATTCATTAAATCCATAAAAGCAGCTGGCGCGTTGGTTAGACCGAAAGTCATAACCAGGAATTCGTAATGCCCATATCAAGTTCGAAATGCGGTCTTCAGGATATCCTGTTCTTTGACCTTTAGCTGATGATAACCAGATCTGAGATCTATCCTTGAGAACCAGCTAGCGCCTTGGAGCTGATCAAACAAGTCATCAATCCTCGGTAGTGGGTACCTGTTCTTCACCGTCAACTTGTTCAACTCACGGTAGTCGATGCACATCCTCTTGCTACCATCCTTCTTCTTTACAAACAAGACCAGAGCACCCCAGGGAGAGATACTCGGTTGGATGAACCCTTTATCTAACAACTCTTGCAACTGGGTCATTAATTCTTTCATCTTGAAGGGAGCGAGATGATACGGCGCCTTTGCAACAGGTTGGGCACCAGGTATCAGATCAATCTGGACTCGATCTCGTGATCAGGTGGTACTCCTGGTAGGTCTTTGGGAAACACATCAGGGAAATTGCATACTACCGGCACGCCTGACAGTTGAGGCATGGTAGCATCCATATCCTTTACATAGGCCAAGTAAGCACCACACCTGCGTCTCATAAACTTCTATGTCGTGATCATCGAGATTACACACGGTGTAATGCACTCCTTGTCTCAATGTATCATAACCAAACTGCCATTGGGAGCAGTCAGACAAATCGTCTTCTTTCGGCACACGATGTTCACTTCGTAGGCCGCCAACCAATCCATCTCGAACACCACATCAAAACCTCCTAGGGCCATCACATACAATCTAGCAGGAAACTTACGACCGTCCAACTCTACGAGGCAATCGTCTGTCACATCAGTCTCTTTGGTAGACTTTCCTATCGCTGTCTCTACATAGAAGGGCACGTCTATCTTCTTATTCTTACTATGCATTTCTTGACAAAAGGTAGCAGATACAAAACTTCTACTAGCACTCGAATCGAAGAGCACAAAAGCATACAATTGGTTTACCAAAAACATACCTGAAACTATTTCAGGGTCCACTATGGCTTCTTCACGGGTCATGTTGAATGCCCTTGCCTTGGCTTTGGTGCTCTCACTCCTCTCTTTCTCTCCCATAGTCTGAGTCCCTAAGCTCCCTTCTCCACCCTTCTTGCAATCTCGGCCCGAGTGGCCAACCTCCCCATATTGATAACACCGCGGTACCCCGCACTCTTTAACAATGTGGATGACTAAAGCAATACGCATGGACACTACAGCAAAAGCGCATGGGCAAATCACATGCTGATGAACACTTTGACTATAGTAAAGGCTAATGCGGATGAACACAGCAAATGCGCATGAAGACTTTGCAAATGTGCATGAAGACTTAGCAAATGCACATGAACAAAAGACAACTGCTAAATGCGGATGAACACAAAAACTGACCTGCAATGCAACTTATGCCATTACCAGTTCCCAATCATCATTCTAACATGGATACAACTTAAACCTATCAGTCTAACACTTAAAACATCATAAACTTTAAACGATCATTAAGAGAATTACATAATATAACTATACCATCATAATCGTCCGCACCATACAAGAAAAATCATAACTTGTTTCGAAAACACCAGTTAAATATGCATAACGGCCCTAAATAAGCAGAAAACATTTAAAAGAGGGGATCTAGAACTCACCTATTGAAGCCTTCAAGCAAAACTCCACCAAACTCGAGGGAACCAAGAGTTCAAACGCCTAAACACACCAAAACACAAAACCAAACATAAAAGAACACATAAGAATCGGTCCCGAAGCTAAAAACTCAGCTGAAACCGAACAAAACACACAAAAACTCACCTTCAAGACGAATCTTCTTCTTCTTCTCTCTAGAATGGAAATTATGCTTTTCTTCTTTCTAGCAGTCGAAGCAGTTGGTGAAGCAGTGTAGTGGGCGGCCATGCCCACTTTAAACATAAAATAATAATTTTTGTCCTTTGTACACTTTAGCCCCTCCACTTATGCAACTTCTCCTCTTGTCTTTATTATTTTCTTAATAAATTTTCGGGTGTTACAATATATAATGTGCCTCTGCCTCCATTCAAGGCATGCATTTACATTATCACAATAACCTCTATTTGTTTATTGATATACTATTATGTTTTATCATCTAGTATAGGAGTGGTGAGTTAAAAAAAACCCAATCAAAAGAGTGAGCAAGAATGAGTGAAGAGCCTATTTTGATGGCCATTTTGAGCACACTCATGGAGAATCTTCTTAGAGTAAAGAAATTATGGAATCTCGTCGACCTGGGTATTGAAATTCCACTGGTTGGTGTTGCTCAAAGCAAAGAAGTTAGAAGAACTTCAAACCAAGGATCTATAAGTCAAACATTATCTTTATCAAGCTATTGATAGAGTAACGTTTGAACAAATCATTGATAGAAGTCCTACAAAATCGGTGTGGAATTGCATGAAGCTAGCAGAGGTTCCAAGGCAAAGTCGAGATTTTGAAGTGTTGGAGATGAAGAATAATGAAACCATCATCGAATACTTCGTGAGAGTCTTGTCGATAGTCAATCAAATGAGAAGCAATGGAGAAGATCTGCCTGATGTTAAAATAGTAGAAAAAATTCTAAGGACCCTTACCGAGAAATATCTATTTATGGTGGTGTCGATTGAAGAATCTAAGGATATGGATCGGATGACCATTGATGAACTGTAGAGCACGCTGCTAGTTCATGAGCAGAAATTCAAGAAACCCAAAGAAGTATTGAAGGTGAATTATGATGACTCATCAAGTTTTTGAGGACGTGGTTGGGGATGATCAAGCTATAGAGGAAGGGGACGTGGCAGAGGTCGCTAGTGTTTTAACAAGGAAACGGTGGAGTGTTTCAAGTGCCATAAGTTGGGTCACTTGTAGTACGAGTGCCCTACTTGGAAGGAGACCAATTATGATAAATTAGAAGATGAAGAAGTAAAGATGTTGATGACTACAGTTGATGATGATGAAGAAAATAAGAAGTTTCTATTCATGGCTCAAACAGATGAAACAAGGAAGAACCAAGTATGGTTTCTTGATTCTGGTTGTCCTAATCATATGTGCGGAGACAAGCAAAAGTTCATTAGCCTAGATGAGAGTTACACGCATTCGGTTAAGCTAGGAAATAATACACGTATGAATGTAAATGAAAAAGGGCAAGCCAAGTTGATGGAGCATCTTATGTGGAAAATGAAGTTTATTATATTTCAGATCTAAAGAACAACTTACTTAGCATCAGGCAATTGCAACAAAACGGTTTGGTTTTCTTAATACAATCCGATATATGCAAGGTTTTTCATTTGGAAAAGGCTTGTTGTTTCAGAGCTTTATGACATCAAACAGAATGTTTCCTCTCACTGATCAAACAAAGTTAACAGATGATAAGAACTCAACAAAGTGTATGTACTCTAGTGATGATGACCTTCCAAAAATTTAACATGAAAGGTTTGGTCACTTGAGTAACATAAGTATGGAAATTCTTCACAGAAAGGAGATGGTTAGAGGACTACCACACTTCAAAGTTAAAGATGGTGTATATGGAGAAAGTCTAATAGGAAAACAAACTAGAAAATCAATACCGAAAGCTAGCACATGGCGAGCTAAACAAGCCTTAGAGTTGATCCATTCAGATATATGTGGACCAATCAAGACAACATCTCAAGAGGGAAAAAGGTATGTTCTAAGCTTCATTGATGATTATAGTAGAAAGGGTTGGGCTTATTTACTTGCTGAAAAATCCGAAGCACTAGAGTGTTTCATGATCTTTAAAAACAAGGTTGAAAATGAAACGGGTAAATCTATTAGAACCTTTCAAACTGACCGAGGAGGGGAGTTCACCTCTGAAGCCTTTAATAGTTATTGTAGGGACCATGGCATCCAAAGGCAACTTCCAACAGCTTTCACCCTTCAATAGAACGGTGTAGCGGAGAGGAAAAATAGGACCGTGATTAACATGGTGGCGACACTACTCGTTGGTAAAAGGGTCCCAAAGGTTCTTTGGGGTGAAGCTGTCATGTGGACCTTTTATGTTCTAAATAGATGAACCACCAAGGCTCTCGATAATATTGTTAGGTAATCAGAGATTGCAAGAGCACAGAGCAATATTTGGGGCGATTTTCTGCTGTATATTACTTCAAATCAAAAAACGATTACAAAGAAAATATGAATGGAAATTTTAGAGTGTTACCTACTAACATACTATTACCATCTATTTAAATAAAATAAATTAACTCCCCATGATACACGTTCACAGGTGCTCCTACAATTCCTCCAAATTACTCGATCAAAGACTAAGGCCAAGTCATATTAGCTTACATTCTCCCCTTTAATGTTGACTTGTAGTTCCAGTTTTGTTGACTCCCAACAAAGATCTTATTTCGCTGAACTTGATGCGACCCAAAGCCTTAGTGAGTATGTCCGCATTTTGTAGTTCACCGCTTACATGCTCCACACAAATTTGCTTCCTTTCAACACACTCTCGGTTGAAATGGTACTTCGTATCTATGTGTTTTGCTTCAACTGTGGAATACGGGGTTCTTCATCAAGGCAATTACTGACATGTTGTATACCAATAGCTGCACGCATTCAGGCTTAACCCCAATTACTCATTGATCAGGTTACTTAACCACATGGCTTGACAGGCTGCAGATGTTGCAACCATAAATTCTGCTTCACACGAAAAGAGAGCAACAGTTCTTTGTTTCTGTGATGACCAGGAGACTGGACTCCCCAAGAAGTAGAAAATTAAACCTGTGGTGCCTTTTCTATCATCCAAATCCAATCCGTGACTGCTATCACTGTATCCCACAAGCTTTCCATCCCCTCCTCTTGAATACAACAGTCCATAACTGATTGTTCCCTTGAGATACCTTAAGATCTGCTTTACTGTGTTAAAGTGGCTAACTTTAGGATGTTCCATGTACCTGCTCATAACACCAATCGAGAAACAAAGATTCGGGCATGTGTGGATCAAATATCGAAGACTTCCAATGAGTCTTTGATTATCGGTTGAATTTACTGCCTTCCCAGTTTCATCTTGGTTAATATTAGCCTTTGTTCCATTAGCTGTTGGGCTGGGTTACAGTCCATCATTCCTGCTGACTACAAGATTTTCTTAGCAAAACCTAACTGCGTCAGTACAATTCCATCATTCTTTTGATCAAATTCTATTCCAAGGTAATAAGAAAATTTTCCCAGGTAGCTCATCTCAAACACCAAGTCCATCTTATCTTTGAACTTATCTATCTCATTCTCAGTTGTCCTAATGACTATGAGATCATCTACATATACTCCAACAATGAGAGTATCCACAGAGTCTTGAAAAGTGTATACAGCTTGTTCCGACGCGCACCTAGTGAAACCCAGGTCCTTTAGTGACTTATCAAGATGAGCATACATTCCCTAGGTGCTTGCCTTAACTCGTACAATGCCCTGTTTAGTTTGTACACCATTTTCTCCTTTCCTTTGATTACAAATCCATCTGGCTATGTAACAAAAACATCTTCTTTGAGAACTACATTCGAAAACGCCGATTTGACGTCTAAATGATGTACAGCCCATCATTCCTTTGCCGCCATTGCCAGTAGCAAGCGAATAGTTTCAATTCGTGCTACTGGCGTATACACCTCTTCAAAATCGATCCCTTTCTTTTGCATGTATCCCTTTGCAACTAACCGGGCTTTGTGCCTAGTCACATTTCCTTCTGCATCTCTCTTCAATTTGAAGATCCATTTTAGACCAATCACATTTTGACCTGCTGGAAGATCGACCAGACTTCGTGTCTGGTTCTTCTCTATCGAGTTCAACTCCTTTTGCATGGCTTCCTGCCAGTCACCATTAGTCGAGGCTTCTCTATAATTAATCAGCTCATCTCCCACCAATAACAGTTCGTCACCATCTTCCCCAATTGGTTCTGTGACAGCATACAGATCTGACAAAATGCGAAAACCTTGTGGCGGTGTATGATCATAATTAGATTCACTTACCTCCTGATTGTCAATTAAGGTAGGTGTTGTATTGCTGCTGCTTGAATAGCTTGGTTGCGATGTATGTGGTTCAAAGGTATTAGGTGGACTCATTCCACTATCATTGTCAACATGATAATCATCTTGTTGGTGGGCCTCAGTGAATGAGTCATGACCCAATACCACATTAGCCCAATATGGTTTGTCATTGAGCCCTTTTTCTTCAACTTCATTCGAGGCCCAATGCCTTTTTTCTTCAAATACAACATCACATGCCACACACAGTCTCCTTTGACTAGGGCTATACAATCGATGAACTTTGCTGCCCTGTTCTACACCTAAGTAAATCATCATCGAGCTCCGATCGCTTAATTTCGTCATTTGGGCCGGCAATTTCTTCATGTGTCCCATGCAACCGAACACCTTTAGATGGTATAAGGTAGGGACTCGACCTTTCAAACCTTCATAGGGTGTCTTATTGTAACACCCGAAAATTTATTAATAAAAGAATAAAGACAAAAGAAGAAGTTGCAAAAGTGGAGGGGCTAAAGTGTACTAAAGGACAAACATTATTATTTTATGTTTGAAGTGGGCATAGCCGCCCACTACAATGCTTCACCAACTACTTCAACTGCAAGAAAGAAGAAAAACAGAATTTCCATCAGATCTAGAGAGAAGAAGAAGAAGATTAGGCTTGAAGGTGAGTTTTCGTGTGTTTTGTTCGGTTTCAACTGAGCTTTCAGCTTCGGGACCAATTCTTATGTGATATTTTGTGTTCGGTTTTATGTTTTGGTGTGTTTAGGCATTTGAACTCCAGGTTGCTCTCGGGTTTGGAGGAGTTTTACTCGAAAGCAGTAGAGGTGAGTTCTAGATCCCCTCTTTTAAATGTTTTCTGCTTATTTGGGGCCGGTATGCATACGTAACTGGTGTTTTCAAAACAAGTTATGATTTTTCATGTATGGTGCAGACGATTATTATGATATGGTTATGTTATGTAATTTTCTTGTTGATCGTTTAAAGTTTATGATGTTCTAAGTGTTAGACTGATAGATCTAAGCTGTGTTCGTGTTAGAATGATGATTGGGAACTGGTAATGTCATAAGTTGAATTGCAGGTTAGTTTTTATGTTCATCCGCATTTAACAAAAAGTCTTTTGTTCATGCGCATTTGCTAAGTCTTCATGCGCATTTGCTAAGTCTTCATGCGCTTTTGTTAAGTCTTCATGCGCATTTGTTAAGTCTTCATACGCATTTGCTAAGTGTTCATCCGTATTTGTTTTGCCCATGCGCATTTGCTAACAGTGTCCATGCGTATTGCTTTAGCCATCAGCATTCGGTTCATGCAAACTTCCTGACACTTAGAATATTTCCTGAGAATGTTCATCCGCATTTATTGTGTTTATCTGCATTTGTCTAAGCTTATCCGCATTTGTCTAAGCTCATCCGCATTTATCTAAAGACTTGGGGATTTTCTGAAATTTCGGGGAGTAGAATTTAAGTATGGAGAACTCCTGAAAAAGGGAAGATCATGCTTGTTTAAGGATTATTATGCTTAGTTCTTTCTTATATGCTGCTTTACTATGTCGATAATATTTTCATGTTATGTGAGTATGTAATGTGCATCTTAATAAGTATTATCCATAACAAGTGGACATGAAAGAATAAAAGAAGAACAGTGAAACTTAATGAATGTTACCCCCGGGCCCTTATGATGAATGAAAAGCCTTGCAAGCACAATGAATGAAGGTGCATGACCTTGTTGTCGTTAGTTCAACTGATGTGCGGCTGTATAGCCCATGAGGACGCACATCTGAGGTCTAATCCTGGGGATTGACCAATGAAGGAATGGGATCCTACTTCATGAGCAGGCTTCGTGCCTAGCAATATGGATCAACTGTTGATGGGTTAGCTACCATGATAAATGTTTGCCGACAGGGGTTCGACATCTGTTGCCAACCAACAATGTAGGCTCTTGCTTTGTGTAATCCTAGTTAATGAAAAAGAAAGATAATGAAAGAAAGAAGGATAATGAATAACATAATGATTGATTATGTATATTGATGAATGATCACCAAATGAAGTTTACAAAGTGTATTTTTCTATATTATTAAACTAGAACTCACTCAGAGACGTTGACTTTTTATATGCATATCAGTTGGTAGGTAAGGATGTTGCTGAGGATGGCACGCGGGTGAGGCTACATGGCGGGCAAAGACTGGCATCCATTCATGCATGATGATTTTGTTGTTTTGTAATACAACTGAATGATTCTTTTTGTAACTATTAAAATACAATAATGTATTAGTTAACAACATCAATTATTAATGTATGAATGGTTTTTGATAACTTAATCCGCTGTGGTGTTTTTATGAAATGTATTTATTTTATATGAAAAAATGTTGTGGTTGTCCAACTGTGAGGTCTCCGGGAACGAGGCCTTACAAGTTGGTATCAAAGCCAAAGTTTAAGAGAAATGGGTAAATATTTTCAAAACCTATACTTAAACTGAGAATAGGACCGAATGGAAGGATGCAGCCCAAGTAGATACGTGCCATCAGGTAATTTTTCATAAGTAATCGGTATTACGTGCGTGCACTATTTGATTTATGTGCTTAGTAGATTTGGACACCAATGTAGTCTGGATAGGGAATGCTTAGGGGATGAAGAGTAAAGTAAGTGGCTAATCATAACTGACCACTATAATTAGGTACTTACGATACTTGACATAATCTGAGCTATTACCTTGAATGACCTTGTTATTGTTTGAATCTTATAGGGGGTAGATCTTATGGCGGGTAGGAAACCTGGGAAGGCAACCCGAGGCGGTGCTCGTGGCGGGCGTACTACTGGGCCACGTGTCACCCAAAGCAAAGCTAAGGCTCCTAAGATAGTTCATGAGGACATGGATATTCATAGCCCCCAAGAGGGTGAAGGATCAGCCACCCTCATGTCTATGGTAAAGGAAGCTATTACTGACGAAGGCTACAATGTCATGCAAAACATGTTACCTTCAGTGGTGACCGAGGGGTTGAGGGCAGTAAAGGACGGTGAAAAGACCAAAGATACAGGGGAGAAGGAGAAGGCTGATGAAGAGCCATCTAGTCCCAAGGTGGTAATCCATGATGATGATAGCGAGGGGGAGAAGGAGACCGCTAAGGGGTGCACCTATGGGGAGTTTCAGAGGTGCAAACCCCCGACCTTTGATGGTAACGGCAATGCTACTGCTGCTCATTGTTGGGTTCAAGAGATGGAGGCGGTTTTAGACATCAGTGAGTGCCGGGAGGATCAAAAGGTGAAGTTTGCCTCCCATTCTTTCATTGGCATCCATTCGTGCATGATGATTTTGTTGTTTTGTAATACAACTGAATGATTCTTTTTGTAAATGTTAAAATACAATGATGTATTAGTTAGCAACATCAATTATTAATGTATGAATGGTTTTTGATAACTTAATCCGCTATGGTGTTTTTATGAAATGTATATATTTTATATGAAAAATGCTGTGATTGTCCAACTGTGAGGTCTCCGGGAACGGGGCCTTACACTTATTCTTTAAACCTTTTATCGAAACACGATTCAATATGTAGAAGGCATGTCTGACAACCTCTCCCCACAACGTTTCTGGTACTCTTGTTGTCTTCAGTAGTGATCTCGTGACTTCAAGTATTGCTCGGTTTCATCGTTCTACAACACCATTTTGTTGCGGAGAGTACGGTGCCATTCGTTGCCTTTTTATTCCTTCTTTTTCACAGTACATGTCAAAATGGTGAGAGTTGAACTCGCCTCCCCGGTCTGTTTGTAATATTTTGACTTTATACCCAATATCACTTTCTGCTTCATTCTTAAACCTTTTGAACATGGTGAGTGACTCATCCTTTGTTTTAATAACATAAACCCACATATATCGACAGTAATCATCGACAATCAATAAAAAATATTGTTTACCTCCCATAGTTTGTGGCAAGATTGGTCCACACAGATCGGTGTGGAAGACTTCAAGGGGCCTGCTTGCTCGCCATTGAGTCTTACTTGGAAATGATTGTCTAGTTTGTTTTAGCCACCACACATCCATCACACACCTATGTTGGATATGGAATGTTCGAAACACCATTCACAAGACCCCTTTTTACCATTGAATCAAGTACACGGAAATTCACATGCCTGATTCCTGCATGCCAGACCCAAGCTTCATCAACCATCTTCATAGCCAGACACATTGGTCGGGCTGTTTTGAGAATGATCTTGTATAAACGATTCTTCGATTGCTGCACCTTCATCACACGCATTCTTCTTTCGTCAGTTATTTTTAGGAATTCATCTTTCAAACCAACTTCATAACCATCTTAGGTCATCTGCCCTAAGCTGATTATGCTGCTATGTAAGGCTACGTATTACACATCTGAGATCAGTAATTCATCACCATTCTTGAATTCAAACAATACTAAACCCTTTCATTCTATCTGCACTTTTGACCCATCTCCAAAACTAACCTGCCCAGTCACTTTGTCATCCAGTTCTGCAAAGAACTCTTTAACTCCCGACATGTGATTACTCGCCCCATTGTCCAGGTACCAATTATCATGATTCACTTCGGAAGTACCATCATGTTTACAGGGAAATACCTTTTCCTCATTCAACAACATCAACGAGTTATCCTATTCCCTATGAACAGTCAGCAAAAGTGCCGTTTCGTCTTCCTGTTTCTCCATCAAGTTGGCGTCCATTCCCTTCTCTTTCTTACATTCTGACGCGTAATGTACAAATTCTTCACAATTGAAGCATTTGACGTGTTTCTTGTCACGTGGTTTTCGGTTCACATTGTTACACTCTAGATGAGAACCACTACTCTAGCGGTTACCCTGTCCCCTACTCATCCCTCTTCCTCTCCGATTTCCTCTTTCATGAGTGTGACCCGACGACGTCCTCCGATCAGTAGCCCTTCGGCCCTAGTTATTTGGCTCATGTGGCCTTCAGATTTTGTGAGCAACAAAGAGTTTATACCACTTGAGTTTCCTTCATGCAGCTTCAACCGATCTTCGTATGCCTTCAACCGCCCAATGGCTTCTTCGAATGGCATGGTATCCATGTCCGAATACTATTCTATCGAAGCCACCAACTGAAAATACTTATCCGGTACCAAATCGAGCAACTTACGAACCAATTTACCATCTTCTAAGGTTTCCCTAAGGGTATTGTACTTGGAGATCATACCGCTTAATTTTCATGCAAATTCATCTATAGATTCCCCATCCTTCATCTTCACAGCATCAAATTCACTTTTGAGCGTATGTAAACATGCTTGTTGCACTCGGTCAGCACCTAAGTACTGGGTCTTCAAGAGTCCCAAATCTTTTTGGCTGTTTTCTTCTTTACCACTTGTAATAGGACATCTTCTAGAATGGCCTGAAATATGAACGCCCTGGCCAACTTGTTCTTCTTTTCATCTTCCGCCACATCGATCGGTGGATATATGGATTCCTACAACCCCTAGGCATCCATAACCGCCTCCATTTTGATCGACCAGGTGGTGTAGTTGGTAGCTGTGAGTAGAAGGATTTGAAGTGACATGAAATTGCTCTCCTTCGGTACTGCTGCATTTGTAACAACCGACATCTTGTTAAATCGTGGAAACTTGGGCATAAATGATCAAAGCTCTGATACCAAATGTTAGGTAAACAGAGCAAGAGCACAAAGCAATATTTAGGACGATTTTTTGCTGTATATTACTTCAAATCAAAGAATAATTACAAAGAAAATCTGAATGGAAATTTTAGAGTGTTACCTACTAACATACTATTACCATCTATTTAAATAAAATAAATTAACTCCCCATGATGCATGTTCATAGGTGCTCCCATGATTCCTCCAAATTGCTCGGTCAAAGACTAAGACGAAGTCACATTAGCTTACAAATATTACTCCATAAGAAGCTTGGACTGGAAACAAACTGATTGTAGAACACTGTAGGGTATGGGGATGCATTGTGCATGTCCACATACCAAAGGAAAAACATAGCAAGCTTGATGAAAAAAGTGTCATAAGTATTTTGACAGGAGTTAGTGAAGAATTGAAAGGCTATCGGTTCCTTAATCAGCTCACAATGAAGGTTAGTATAAGTAAGATGTTGTTTTTGAAGAAGAAAAAGCATGGGCATGGGAAGAGAACAAGAAAGAGCAGATTCTCACATGTGATGACATTGAGATATTTGGTGATGATAGGTGATTGGGAGTATGATGCAGATGTATTGGTGGATCAAGAAAATATCAACAGTCAACCTACAAATTTTACAACTGCTAGTCCTAGCACTTCAGTTACTGGGCCTTCTATTGATGTAGTGGTGCCTAGCAATACATGCGTAGGTCGGGGAGGACAGAACTCGACGAGATCTAGCGTACTTACAAGACTACATGACTGGAGACTTTGATGATGATGAAATTAATGCCATACAGGTGATTCATGCATGATGATCTATTTACTTATGAAGAGGCCATCAAAACAGAAAAGTGGAGGAATGCCATGGATGTTGAAATGCACGCCTTAGTAAAAAATCAAACCTGGGATCTTGTAGATTTGCCAAAGAATGCTAAATGTATTGGAGTAAATGGGTTTTCAAACAAAGTTGAATGAACATGGATAAGCGGATAAGTATAAGGCCCGGTTAGTAGCCAAAGGCTACGAACAAGAACACAGAATTGACTATCAAGTGAAGGTTCCTCGAGATACATTGTTAAGTGTGACTTTTCTCTCTTAGTACTTTTAAATTGGCTTTCAAATGACTTAGACAAACTTTTGTCTAAAAAATTAACACTAACAGCACAGGTTGAGCAACTCACTGAATCCTTAACCTTGTCCAAAATAGCACAAGCTGAAACATAAGTTAAGCTTCAGAAATTTCAAGTTAGTAACCAGAAATTTGAAGAAATTCTGACTCAGCAAAGGGCTTTTAAAAACCCTTCAGGCCTTGGGTGTAACAAAGTTAACCCGCCATATAATGATAATTATATTCCATTGCTTGAATCCATGACAAACAAGCATGGGGATTCACTTGATCTTCATGATAGAACAAATGACTCAAAGCCATCATCATCATCTTCAAAGTAACCATTATCATCAAAGTCATCATTATTATCAAAGTCACCATTGATTCAATTTGTTAAAAGTCAAAATCCACCACAAATTAAATCAATTGATTTTTATCAAGGAGAAAATAATGAATTTGATGTTCACACAACTGATTATGATGATGATGATGATCTTTTGAATGATAAGTCTAAACAAACATCCATTGAAACTATAAAAGTTTCAAATGTATCAGTAGTTGCTGATCCATCACCCAAACATACAAACCAGAAGCAAATGTTTGACATTTGCTTAGGTGGAAGAAAGGCTGAATCTTTCATTACCCCTTATCAAAAGACCAACCAAAGGAAAGGGCAAAACCCCCACTCAGCCAAAACAACAAACAATAACTTTTGATATTCCACCAAAATCAAATCTAAAATCAAAACTTTTCAATAATCAAAATATTTCAAATGTATCCTACTGTGAATGGTGTGATCAATACACACACAGTACAGAAAAGTGTAAATATGGGAAGTATTGCAAATACTACGACATAAACAATCACAGTACTAAAACATGTCATTTTCATAATTATTGTTCAATTTGTGATAGAAATAATCACAACACTGCAAATCACACTAAGGATCCACCAAAATCTTCACATATTCCATCACCAAAACACACATGAAGTACCTAGGCTATATAATCATTAGCGGGAGTATTGTTGGACCTTAAAAGAATCATGCATGCCAATTCAAGTTGTGATGGATTATGTTTTGGTTGGAAAACATACAATTATGGATTTATGCAGATGAAAAAAGGCCAAGTATTTATTCAGCCGCATTAGTTTTTGCGGCTTAACAAAGACAAATACGGATGAGAATTTGTCCACCTGCAAAGAACTAATGAGGGTGAATCAAAACAAATACTTATGCCTAACACAAGAAATGTGGACAAGACTTGTACACCCGCAAAAATATGGATGTACAAGATACAATGCTGGTGAAGACACTACTTTTGAGGATATTGTTATCATGTACCTTATACTTAATATTCTAGATTGTATGTCAGGATATTTAGGTTATTGTATAGGTCATAGTATTTGACCTATAAAAAGATAAGGTTTTTACCCTTTTTGGAACTCTTGGCCAACAATAGCAACTTTTGTATTCACTAAAATCAATACAATACAACACATTATTATGAGTGCTTTTAACTGTTTGATCCTTGATGTTTGTATTTCCGCTGCAAATCATCATTGAAATCATTTGATATATTCGATCAGCATTGATTATCACCTATTCATAACTTATTTTGTACTTATAAACCTATGAACTCACTAACTTATGTTTACCTTTTAAAGCATGTCATTTCAGGTAATAAGCTTAAGTGCTCAAATTTTAGTCCATAGATGAGACCGCTCTCGCTGAAGCAGTAGAAAATTTATGGATTATTTGGTTTTGGTTTTGGATTTGAATTACATTTTTTGGTTTAGATTGTACTTTATTAGATTTTTATTTGGTTTTGTTTTGTATTTGTGCATGTTCATTCTATTTTGGAACCTTTGATTGTTTAGTTCACTATGGTATAGCATTATGGGATTGACTGTACTTGGAACTTGTTCTTATGGGTCACGCAACATCATAATCCATTGATAGATAATGTCTTTAGTGATTCTCTTAGATCCCTATGTGTTATGACAATCTCATCCATCATATCCTCGTGTTTCTGCTACTAGTAGGGTGTGATAGTATAGATTTAGAAACTGTAAGGAACATCTGAAGATTAAAGGCTGATGCAACCAAAGGATATCAAAACAAAGGATGAACTATCTTTGGAAGTCTTATACTCACAAATAAGTCTAAGTGTAAGATCTTCCAAAGCCAATAGTTCAGAAGAAGATGCTTCGGAAGTTTCACACTTATCAGAAAATATTACAAGTATGAAATCTTCCGAAGCCAAAGACCCTTTTCTTCTGAAGCCAAAGATGAAGTCTTCCGAAGCTTCACCAGACAAAGTCTTCCGAAGCCATTTTGATGAGAAGACTGATTTCTTCTGAAGACAGAGAAAATATGCTTTCTCTGAGTTACTTTTTGATAGAGCTGCTGTACCTTCCGCTGCTGCTCTGAAGACTCACCTGCTTTTCATTAGTTGGTGAAACTTCCATACTTTATCAAACTGTAGAAAAAAGGTCTTTGCCTGTAAGTTCCCATAATTTTTCCTGTAGACTTGTCTTATTAGATAAAGTCAGTGAGCTATGGCATGTCATTGTCACTAGTCAAAAGGCAATCTGCCTTTTGACTGTAGATTGATCTTGTTGTCTAGATTAGTCAAAACCCAACTGTCTTTTTGTATATTGACGGTTGTAGGTTGTAGTATATAAGAGTCTCAAGTTCTTGTAACTAAGATATACTTGAACACACTTGTAATAGAACTAGAGAATCAATATACAACTTCCTTGAAAACTTTATCTTGTGTTCTTGTGATTTTGTTCTTGTTTCACTTACATTACTTGTGTGGGCGTAGTATCTTCTAAATAGTTACCAGTTCCCTATTTGAATTGTTAAGTGATCTAAAGTTCTCTCCTCCTGTGAAGCTAATTGCAAACTTAAGCACCTTTACCAGATCCTGCAGAAACAATTGTACTTTGTATAGGCTTGTTTAAGACAATGTAATTATGCTTAAAGATATTCACTTGTAAATACTGTATTCTTAATAGTTGAATCGTTGCATTCCTATGATTTTGTCTTGGCGGGGGTGTGACAAAAGCTCACTCTTTGTTCTAAGTCATTTTACAAATCTTGATATTTCTAAAATAAAAAGTACAGGATCAAGCTTTAATTCAGTCCTGTGACATCCGTCACTCGCAGGTCCATCAATTAACTCGAAGCTCGTTATCCCTCCTCGTGCATTTATTATACTTGCGTAATTAAGTCGTTTCCGATCCTGATCCTTACTTTTATGGATTTGCGCGTTAACCCTAATTTTTATAACATGATAAATTAGATTAATATTATATAAATAAATAATAATAATAATTATTATTAATCATCATAAATAACAAATTTATTAATATCATGTATCCTTATTATTATTATTGTTGTTACTGCTGGTGCTGGTGCTGGTGCTGGTGCTTAGGGCTATTAACTGCTTGACGCGCTTTCGACGTTCGTTCGGAATTTGCTCGAAAAATACTCGTTCGAATTTTTGCTGGGTTGTAAATGAGCCGATCAGCTCAGATCGGTTTGTAAACGAGCCATGCACGAGCAAAGGTCCACTCGTTCGGTTCGGTTCGGCTCGAATTAATATATGTATATATATATATATATATATATATATAGTTTATACATAACACTCTAGTAGATTTGATCCATTATATACAAATATATAATTATATTTATGCATACTTGATCAATCAACCCTAATAAAGAATTCTACATTAAACATAAATTTGAAATTTTAATCCTTTAAGAGATAATTTTTCCGATCATCTCCTGCTCTCACCGTCATCGTTCTCTCCAATATGCTTTCCGCCTTATCGGCTATAGCCTTAGCCTCATCGTCAGCCAAAACGTATTGTCATCCATAAAATTATTATGCAAATGTGGTTGTTTTTAAGTCATTAAACCTTATTCACTGTAGTATAAATAGTATGACACGCAAGATAGTTGGGGGTTGTATAAATTATGTGCGGCTGGTTTACGCTCGCTCGACGCTCACTCGAAAATTTAATGCTCAAAAAATTTTCGTTCGATTTTCCGCTCGACTGTAAACGAGTCAATCGGCTCGGTTTGGTTTGGAAAGGAGCCAAGCACGAGCAAAGGTCCACTTGGTTCGGCTCGGCTCGTGAAAAGCCCTACTGGTGTTGGTGCTGCTGCTACCGGTGGTGTTGGTGCTGGTGCTGCTGGTGTTGTTGCTAATGCTGATAATGATAATTTACTGCTGCTGCTACAGTTGTTGTTGTTGTCATCCCCCCAAAGAAAAACCATGAAACCCTAAACTGCCGTGTGAAGATGTTCTTGCCGACGATCATTGAAGAAAATTTTTTTGCCACCACCAATCGTCATCGTCTTGCCGTTTAGTCCTTCCTCAGGTAAACGATCATAATGCACCTTATTTTATTAGGTTTTGTTGAGTGTGGTTTCATCTTTTCGGTCCGGATTGATCCGGCTGATCACGGTGTTGTTCGGTGGTTGTGCGGCGGTGTATGTTGCGGATGTGTAGGGGTGGGTGTGCATAATGTATGTGTGTGTATGTATGTACTGTAGTGTGCGTGCATATATATAAGTATGTGTTGTGTGTGTGTGTATCGGTGTGTGTGTGTTCCGATGTGTGTATGGTGTCTGTACTGTGTGTCTAATTGTGGTGTATATATATATATATATATTTTATGTTTGAATGTATATAAATTATATGTGTTTTGATTGTATGTATGTATATATATATATATATATATATATATATATATATATATATATTGTATGTTTGAATGTATATAAATTATATGTGTTTTGATTGTATGTATGTGTGTGTAAAGTGTGTGTCAAGGGGTTGTGTGTGCGTATTTCTAGGGGGGTGTGTGTGTTATGCGTTGTGTGTGTGATTTATATGTGTGTGTACTATTCGAAGGTAAGAAACACAATAGTTGTGTATGTGATGCGTGCATATATATATATATATATATAGTGTGTGTGTATGTAAAGTGTGGGTGTGTGAGTTAGTGTGGGTGTGTGTAAATTGTGTGTGTTGGTGTGGTTCATGTGTGTGTTAATGGTGTTTGTTTAGTGTGTGTGTTTGATGTATTGTATGTGTGTATAGTTATATATTATTATGTGTGTTTATATGATATATATGTGTGCGATGATATAAGTAAAAAAATATATTGTGGTGTGCCAAATGGGTATGGCATGCGAGATTAGTAAATTATATATATATATATATATATATATATATATATATATATATATATATATATATATATATATGGGTTTGAGTCATTGAAAGCCAAATGTTTGTTTCAATCACTTTCTTTGAAAGTTGTTCGGCATGCTCTCCGTATCGATTAACCTTATCAATGCATGCTTGTGTGCAGAGATTTGCTTTCACCTCTTTCGGGATTTCAGTCAATTTCTCCTCAACCTATGCCATGTGGGCATGGTTTAGAGATTTAATCTCTGCTTCATACAGACTCCAGTCATATTCACCATCTTGTTTGATAATCATGGCTAATGTTTTTGAATGTTGACTAGGGCTATATTGTATGATTTGAGGTGGTGTTGGAGAAGACGGTATGTTGATTGGTGGTGTGATTTGTCGGCTTGTATGATATCCACTTGATGCTTGTGGATGCTGATTGTTTCTGTCAGTTTTAGGTTGCTAACATTCTTTTGAGAAATGTCCATACAATTGACAGTTATAACACCTCACTTTGGATTTGTTAAATCCAATTTTGGTCTTTTTGTCCATGTTCAGACCTCTATTTCTTTGAAGAAATCTTTTTGATCTATAAGCAATCATTTCCATAGACCATTGAAGATCCATCTCTTTAACCATATTTGGTGGAAGTTCATCTAGATCTTGCTGGATGATTTATGAAGGTGTCAAGTTTGCACCTTGTAAGGATCTATCTGAAGATTATAAGGCTGATGCAACCAAAGATCTTCCAACATGCACTAAGAAGCAAGTTCATGATTGCAAGATCTCACATTCTTAAATCCTCTTAGTTTCTCACATCACTTAACTTTTCAAATGGCAGCTATCTCAAAGGCTGATATGGTAACTGGAACTATGACAAAGTCCCCACTGATCACTCCTGAGGATTTTGATACTTGGTGCCAAAGAATGGAAGGCTTCATCAAGTCTCAAGATTCCAGGATGTGGGAGTCTTTTGTTAATGGACCTTATGTACCATGCACCACTTCAGTTGCTGGTGGTGGTATGATACCAAAGGAAAGGGATGATTTTTCTGAAGAAAATTGGAAGAAAATTGATGTTGATCAGAAAGCTATGATAGCCCTTCAAACTGCTCTTCCAAACTCCATCTACAGAGGTTTTAAGAAGTGCAAAACCGCCAAACAACTATGGGATGCACTGAAGCTGATGAATTAGGGGTCCAATGAAGCCAAAGAAAACAAGGACCTCTTGAAGCAGCACTTTGAAAATTTTTCACCTTCAAGACAGGTGAAACCATGACTCAACAATACTTCAGGTACGTTGAGATTGTGGATACTCTAGCTGATGTTGGAGTAACCATTGAGAATAGAGATATTGTTAGGAAGTTCATGTCCTCTCTTCACAGACAATGGACACACTACTATATGGTCATTAAGAGGACTGAAAACCTCAAGACTCTTACTCTCACTGGGTTATATGGAATACTCAGTGGATACTAGAAGGAGATGAACATGCAAAATTCATCTGGTAACTCCAACACTCATCAGAGTTCAGCCCTCCATGTGGTTGAAAGGGATGGCAGAGAACCATAACACCATCTCATCTGCTACCCTGACAAATCACAAAAGGGTCCTTTCATCACCTTTCCAGAGACACCAAGGGAAGGCTACATCCCTGGAAGCCCATTCCAGGAGACAAGTTCTTCACAAGCTTTTATGTCTTCTGATGAAAGTTCAGGCAACTTTTGCTTCACCTTTAAAGACCTGGACTATATCCATCCAGATGATCTGGAGTATATGGAAATAGTCCAGCAGATGGCTCTTCTCACTCACAGAGCCAAGAAGTCTTACAAGAGAACAGGGAGGAAGTTTCCTAGCAATGCAGCCAGTGGAAGGTTTGGGCTGGACAAAAGCAAAGTGAAGTGTTACAACTATAACCAAATGGGACACTTTGCTAGAGAGTGCAAGGCACCAAAGTCAAATGGTCTCCAAGCACAATCCAGGCCAAACTACACTGAGGGAGCTCACCAGAATGAGAAGCCAAGACAGCAAGCTACAGTTGCTGTTGAAGAAGGAGGCTTTGACTAGAGCTTTCAGATTGAAGGTGCTTCTCCAAACCAAGCACTAATGGCAGATCATGATGAAGCCAAGGTATTGGAACATCTTTGTGCTCCTGAATGCATTGCTAAAGTTAATAGATACAGGTCCTATAACTTAGAGATGAGATCAGATCTTGAGTCCTTAAATATCTTAAAAATTGACTTTAAAAGAGCTGAAAATGATTATAAACTTAAGATAGAAGTGATGGAAATGATCTGCCCAAAATACATATTGAATTGATATGGCTAGTATGTCATGATCCAAGTCGGGTCATACCCAATAACGAGCTAGACAAACACCAAAGATATTTGTTTTATGATATGATCATATAAATAAATATTAACACTTAGAATATTTGGAAATTGGGTTTCCAAACATTTACACTTGTGTTGTATATAAATTATATGGATAATTTATTTCAAAGAGAGAGGAATATTAATTCATCCACATTCGTTTTACACAGCCGCATTTGATGTGGTTGAACAAATGCGGATGATGTTTACTCATCCGCATTCGTTTTACACTGCCGCATTTGATGTGGTTGAACAAATGCGGATGATGTTTACTCATCCGCATTTACAAATGCGGGTGAACAAACCCTATCCGCATTTGTTTTGGAACAAGTGCGGATAAGCATTTCTGGAAATATTGATGGAAACATACATCCGCATTAACTAATGCGGACGAATTACTTCACCCGTATTTACAAATGCGGGAGAACAACTTCATCCACATTAACTAATGCGGATGTTGTTCTGAGAAATGCGGATGGGTTAAGGGGCTGGCCCCACCCACTTTTCTCTCTCCTGAACTTTATGTTTCCAAGGACATGCAATATAAGATGGCTTGCAGATCTCTCTAAACACATGACTGGAGAACACGAAAAGTGTAAGAACCCCTTTTCTCTTGATTGGTCTAGAGAAACATAAAAGGGAGTTGTATAAGTGAAAATCCTAGCAACCGGTGTTCTTGTTGGTGGCTCGTGGGTAGACCAGCTTGACGCTTCTTACTTTAGGAGCTGTCATCCTTGTTCACCTCCTGCCGACCTCATTGTTGAAAGTAGTTCTTCGTACCTTCTATGGTTGTTTGTAAGCATGATTTCATATATCGATCCATATGGGTTTTTGACTGATTTTATATAAAAATGTTTTATATATAAATTAACTTACTGTAACAAGTTTAATATATATTCCGCTGCGTTCTTCTATCTTATAAGGATAAAATAGATCTGTTTAACTTGTGAAAACCCTTCAATGGCATCAAGAGCCGGTTATATGGATACATGCTTCATTTGGACTGAAAATTCAGTTTCTTGGTGATGATTCACCAAAAGCCGAGAGGCTTCAGCCCTAGTATCCCCTATTTTTCAAGATCTATTTAGACATGCATATAGGTATCTCGGAAATTTATATCATTTGGATGATTTTGTTTTGGAAACAAAACCATGGTTCTCGGCTGTTTATGCTTCAGCCGAGAATCTATGGTTCAAGGGGATGCTTTTGGATTTTGCTTACATATGTGGATATGTATTTTATTTGTTCATAACCAAAGCCTAGACCTATGGATGAATGTGTTGTGATTTGTTTTAATTATTCAAATGGTTTGTAATAATTAAACATATTTATTCTTCCTATTAGGTATGTAATTTATTTATTTTTCATTTGGTATGTAAATAAATAGGCTAGTTGCACTTTACTTTTACTAGAAAAATTGTATTTAGAATATGTTTTGTAAAAGAAGCTGCAATAAGACTATCTTTCTAGGTTTTAACCGAAAGGAGAAGATGAAGGCCCAAAGGAGTTTGGTACTGATGTCAAAGCCTAAATGGAGACCCAAATGGATTGGAAGAGTCACAACATAAGGTGGACACTTGAAGCATTTGGATGCGGGATCAAGTGGGAGTTCACCGGCACAAATGTTGTGTCATTTTCACCCTTAGAAACGACTTTATTAACTCACTTGTTTCGGTCAACAAGTGATGTTAAGCTTAGATGGCTACGGTTATGGACTCATGTGATGTTTGTCTGGTTGTTTTATTTTTGTTTTGTGATATATGGATATGCATGTTTAAAAAATTTAAAATCAACAACAAGCATAAAATTGGTTCTTATAAAACATTAACATGGGTAATAAAAGGGTTTATTAAAAGTTAATGTGTTCACAATAAAATTGGTTTTATTGAAAGAACCTTGAAAATTGTTTCACACTGGTACCACAATGCATGCAAATGTTAGGTGCAAAATAGTTTTCAAAACTAGAATTAATGAAAACTAAAATCCCTTTTGAAACAAGTTTAACACCATCCTTTTAAATAGCACTCGAATCACTTGGAAACTATTTGTGGGATAAAGTTCACCTAACCACTCTTAGGGAACTTGTGTGTTTGAGGTGGGGTTAACATATTTGTGGGATAAAGGTCACTTAACCACTTTTATATGTAAACTCACACGTGTGTGTAAGTAGGACAACTTGAGTTGGAAACCATGTGAATAGGGTCACCGAAGCATGGTGTACAATGGTGTTGATGGGATTAAACATGCCAACTAAACATAAAGATGTTTAACCGATCCCGTAAAACTAGAAGTTGCAAAGGGTTGTAATTGTCAAATGTTGACTACCTTGTTAATTTAAATGATGGGATAAAGGTCACCTAACCATTATTTAAATGTGACTTTGGATTCTAGATTTTAATTATTAATTGTCTATGAGGCGTGAAAAAGGTATTAATAATTAAAGTTTTTTTTCGGAAATACTAAAAATGAACTTTGTTTGTAGAAATGGCTGCCAACAACAACGCTCCCACCCCGACCGTCCATAACTATCACTAAGAACTATATTAGAAAGGGATCGTCTTAACCATAATAATTTTATGGATTGGTTTCGTAACTTGAGAATTGTTCTCAAGCAAGAAAAGAAATCTTACATACTAGACGATCCCATTCCCGACGAACCCGATGTTAATGATGTTGAGGCCTATAACGATTGGGTTAAGCACACTGAGGATTTTGTGCAGGTTTCTTGCCTCATGTTGGGAACTATGATTCCCGAGCTCCAAAAGGATTTAGAGCATCATGGGGCATACGACATGATTACCCAGTTGAAGGAAATGTTCCTTCAACAAGCAAGGGTAGAACGCTTCGAAACGGTTCGAGCGATTCATGCATGTCGCATGGAAGAAACTCAATCGGTTTCATCTTATGTACTCAAGATGAAGAGCCACATTGATCGCCTTGAAAGGCTAAATTGTCCTGCCTCAAAAGAGTTGGCCACGGATTTGATCCTTAATGGCCTAACTAAAAGGTTTGAGACGTTCATCATGAATTATAACATGAACGGGTGGGACAAGAGCATTGGTGAGCTTCACGCAATGCTCAAAACGGCCGAGGCGGGGATGGGTAAAAGGGTTTTACCCATCCTCACGATCAATGAGGGAGGCAACAAGAAAAGGCAACACCTTGATCCCAAGGCAAATGTTGCTAAAGGAAAGGGATACATCAAAGGAAAGGGTAAGGGAAAGGCAAGAACTGAACCTCCAAAACCAAAGCTTAAGAAGCCTACGGTAATGGAGAACGATCCATGCTTTGAGTGTGGTGAGATAGGACATTGGAAGAGGAATTGCCCAAACTATCTCAAAGAGTTGAGAAACAAGAGGGATGCTGGCAGACCTCAGGTACAACTTTCATGATTCATATTGAATTGAATGTTATTTCTTCAAACACATGGGTACTCGATACCGGATGTGGAACTCATATTTGCAATTTGTTGCAGGGGTTCAAAAGAAATAAGCATTTCAAGAAGGGAGACACAAGTCTCTACATGGGCAACAGAGCAAAAGTTGATGTTAAAGCCCAAGGTGACTATGTTTTGAAGCTTCCAAATGGTTTGGAAGTTGTCTTGAAAAACATCTTGTATGCTCCTAGTTTGACTAGGAACATAATTTCTGTTTCCTTTTTAAAACAATATGGTTATGTATTAAAGTTTGTAAACAATGGTATTTGTGTTTTTATGGATGATGTATTTTATTTTGAGGCTATGCCTTATAATGGTATCTATGAATTGGTTCATGATAACTCATCTTTTAATAACTCGTTACACCAAACAAGCACCAAGAAACTTAAAATGGGTTTAAGTAATTTATATCTTTGGCATTGTCGTCTTGGGCATATAAACAAGAATCGGATTCAAACACTTCAAAAGAATGGTCTTTTGGAAACAAATGAAAATGGTTCATTTAATAAGTGTGAATCTTGTTTACAAGGAAAGATGACCAAGTTGCCCTTTAGTGGTACAAACAAAAGGGCAAAGGATTTATTAGGAATCATACATTCGGATGTATGTGGTCCTTTTAAGACAATGACAAGGAATGGTGAGAGATACTTCATTACCTTTATCGACGATTATAGTCATTATGGTTATGTGTACTTGTTGACACACAAACATGAAGCTTTTGAAATGTTCAAAATCTTTAAGAATGAAGTAGAAAATCAACTCAATAAAACAATCAAAGTTCTTTGTTTAGATAGAGGAGGTGAATACCTGAGTGATGCTTTTCAAGATCATCTTATGAGTTGTGGGATTGTCTCACAACTTACTCCACCCGGAACACCGCAACATAATGGTGTGTCTGAAAGGAGAAACCGAACCTTATTGGATATGGTTCGATCTATGATGGCTAGAAGCTCACTACCTCTATCATTTTGGGGTTTCGCATTGCTCTCCGCGGCTTGTATTTTGAATATGGCCCCAACCAAGAAAGTGGATACGACACCTTTTGAAATATGGCATGGAAGAGTTCCATCACTATCATATTTAAAGGTATGGGGTTGTCAAGCTTATGTGAAGCAGAACACCCAAAACAAGTTAGAAAGTCGATCCATTAAGTGTATATTTGTTGGATATCCCAAAGACTGTATGGGATATTACTTCTTTAATCCAACCGAGCAAAAGGTATTTATTGCTAGAAAGGCTGAGTTCTTAGAAACTAAGTTTCTTATGGAAGAAACGACATATAGAACAGTGGAAATTGATGAGGATCAAGAACCACAAGCCAATACACGTTTGGTTGAAATTAGCGATCAACAAGAGGTTGTTGATAATGATCAAATGGTTGATCAATACACACAAAACATTCGCAGATCTGGTAGAATTAGCATTCCTCCTGAAAGATATGGATTTTTCATGAATGGATGCTATGTGGTTGACTCGGATGAACCAACTACATACCATGATGCAATGTCCAATTCGGATTGTGACAAATGGCTAGAAGCCATGAACGTTGAGATGCAATCCATGTATGACAACCAAGTATGGGAATTGGTTGAACCACCACTTAACTCCAAACTGGTTGGATGTAAGTTGGTTTTCAAGAAGAAAACCGATATGCATGGAAACTTGGATACTTATAAAGCAAGACTTGTAGCAAAGGGTTTCACTCAAACTCAAGGGGTTGATTATGATGAAACATTCTGCCTGTGGCAATGCTAAAGTCAATTAGGATATTATTTGCCATAGCTGCATATTATGACTATGAGATTTGGCAAATGGATGTCAAAACGCTTTCCTTAATGGACATCTCAAGAGACTGTCTATATGGTTCAGCCTGATGGTTTTGTCGATCCAAAACATCCTAATAAAGTATGCAAGTTAAAGAAATCAATCTACGGATTGAAACAAGCATCGAGAAGTTGGAATCAACATTTTGATGAAGAGATCAAGAAATTTGGATTCATCAAGAACGCTGATGAAGCTTGTGTGTATAAAAAGGCTAGTGGGAGCATTATCACATTCTTAGTATTGTATGTTGATGACATACTACTATTTGGAAATGATGTTCCAACCATGGAAGGTGTTAAAGCCTGGCTTGGAAGTTGCTTTTCCATAAAAGATCTTGGTGAAGCCGCCTATATTTTGGGAATAAAGATCAATTGGGATAGATCAAGACGGTTGATAGGTTTAAACCAAAGTGCATACATTGATAAAATCTTGAAAAGGTTCAAGATAGAAAACTCTAAGAAAGGTATGGTACCTATTCAAAGAGGACAATATTGAGTACATCTCAATGTCCGAACTCAAAGGATGAGCAAGAAAGAATGAAGGAAATCCCATATGCATCTGCTATAGGATCCATCATGTATGCAATGATATGCACTAGACCGGACGTGTCATGCGCATTAAGCATGACAAGTAGATATCAACAGAATCCAGGTAATAGCCATTGGATGGCTGTTAAAAGTATATTGAAATACCTTAGGAGGACTAAGGATATGTTTCTAATATATGGATCTGGTGAGGAGGAGCTCGTTGTAAAAGGTTACATGGATGCAGCTTCCAGACTGATCAGATGATTCTCAATCACAATTGGGTATGTCTTCATTATGAATGGAGGGGCAGTGTCCTGGAAGAGCTCAAAGCAGGACGTGGTAGCATTGTCCACTACAGAATCCGAATACATCGCCGCTTCATTGGCAGCTCAAGAGGCTGCATGGTTAAAGAAATTTATTGCCGATCTAGGGGTAGTCTTTACCATTCAAGACCCCCTGAGATCTTTTGTGATAACAGGGTGCGATTGCTCAAATCAAGGAACCGTGCACATCAAAAGACAAGGCACATTGAGCGGAGATTCAACTACATAAGGGATGAAGTTGAAAAGGGAAAGATAAGTATTCGCAAAGTTCACACAGATCAAAATATTGCGGATCCACTCACGAAGCTCCTTGAAAGGGCAAAGCATGAGAGTCATACTTGTGCCTTAGGACTTCGATATTCTAGTGGTTGGATTTGATATGTTTTGTATTTTAAATTTGGAACGAATGTCATACTAACTCTTTGTATAAATTATGACAATTTGAGTTATGTTCCATTTTAGCGTGTTTACATCCATGAATATGTTTATTATTCTAAATGTCCGTAGTCGGTTATATATGTGGGAAAAAAATATGAATGTAAGACTATTATGAACATGGATTGGTAGATATTCATAAGGTATGAATATAGAGCAAAAGGTTGCTACCAGGGTTCATAGATATTTGTGGGATACAAATATTGGACTGACCCGCTCTTAAATGTTACTACATGGAATTTTATAATTGATCATAAGTAAATTTGAGTAAAGGCGAATATCATAGTGTCCTCTGACCTGAGATACATATTGGGTTTTGATATTCACCAAATATTATACCTTGATCTAGTTCTTCACTGTTCTGAAATAATGGACAATACACAAGGCTATGTTCAGGTGTGATACAAGGTGATTGTGATAAACGTATGTAGTTAAGATGGGATTTGTTCCTCTTATTCGTTGAGAGTATGATGTCTAAGGCCTGAAAAGTTAAATCAACAGGGAATGATCATTCTGTGTCCCTGGATTGAACATGACATCTGAAACAAAAGGATATATGATTGGATTCACCTAAATCAGTTCAAGTAAGGGACTTGAAAGGAATGATGTTATTGAATGGCACTTAGTCATGCATATTAGGGGTAGTAAACCGTTGTTAGGCGGATTTGCTACTTGCATCAATTCTCTATGTATCTTGTGCAAGTGGGAGATTGATGGAAATGATCTGCCCAAAATACATATTGAATTGATGTGGCTAGTATGTCATGATCCAAGTCGGGTCATACCCAATAACGAGCTAGACAAACACCAGAGATATTTGTTTTATGATATGATCATATAAATAAATATTAACACTTAGAATATTTGGAAATTGGGTTTCCAAACATTTACACTTGTGTTGTATACAAATTATATGGATAATTTATTTCAAAGAGAGAGGATATTAATTCATCCGCATTCGTTTTACACAGCCGCATTTGATGTGGTTGAACAAATGCGAATGATGTTTACTCATCCGCATTCGTTTTACACTGCCGCATTTGATGTGGTTGAACAAATGCGGATGATGTTTACTCATCCGCATTTACAAATGCAGGTGAACAAACCCTGTCCACATTTGTTTGGAACAATACGGATAAGCATTTCTGGAAATGCTGATGGAAACATACATCCGCATTAACTAATACGGATGACCATTTGCAAATGCGGACGAATACTTCACCGCATTACAAATGCGGGAGAACAACTTCATCCGCATTAACTAATGGGATGTTGTTCTGAGAAATGCTGTTAAGGGGCTGGGCCCCACCCACTTTTCTCTCTCTGAACTTTATGTTTCCAAGGACATGCAATATAAGATGGCTTGCAGATCTCTCTAAACACACGATGGAGAACACGAAAAGGTGTAAGAACCCCTTTTCTCTCGATCGGTCTAGAGAAAATAAAAGGGAGTTGTATAAGTGAAAATCCTAGCAACCGGTGTTCTTGTGGTGGCTCGTGGGTAGACCAGCTTGAGGCTTCTTGCTTTAGGAGCTGCCATCCTCTTCACCTCCTGCCGACCTCATTGTTGAAGGTAGTTCTTTGTACCTTCTATGGTTGTTTGTAAGCATGATTTCATATATCGATCCATATGGGTTTTGACTGATTTTATATAAAAATGTTTTATATATAATTAGCTCACTGTAACAAGTTTAATATATATTCCGCTGCGTTCTTCTATTTTATAAGGATAAAATAGATCTGTTTAACTTGTGAAAACCCTTCAAGAAGATCTAGAGAAAACCATTTCAACTCTTAAGCATGAGCACACAAACTACAGGACTCAAATCAAAGATCTCATCTCAAAGTTAACTGAATGCCAGGCCGAACTTGTGATCAACAAAGCCAGGGTAGAAAAATGTGTTCTTGAAGAAGAGGCCTTCAAGAACATAATATGCTCATCCCTACATGCAAAAGTTTGTTATCAGAATAAGCAGGGACTAGGATCTACTGAGATAGATCCTCCACACACTCTATTGTTGTAAGATCTCCAAGGTGTGGAACTTGTGAAGATGAGCTTCCCCTCATAGACCCATTGTTGAAGAGGATGAGAGGAGATAGTGAAGGATGACTCAGAGAGAGTGAAGCAGATCATCCTAAGAAGGGTCACTATTCTCCTGAGGAGAGAAAAGAGTTTGGAATGACCAAGTCAAAGAGAAAGAACTTGATTAGAAGAGCTAAGAGAAGATCAAAGAAGGCTCAAGAAATCAAGGCCACTTTTGACTCAAAGCAGAAACAAGTGTTTATTTCTGCAGGTTTTGAAGTGGTAAAGACTGAAGACTCAACTATGAACTCTAGTACCAGGAGTTCTAGTTTAGTTCCAAATCATTCCAGCAAAGAAGAAGAAGACTGACCAGCTGTGTACCACTGCTACACAGCCTGAACCATCCAGCTCCAAGAGCAAGTCTCTCCCTAAGAAGCTTGTTACATCATTGTAAAGATGAAGATGGAGAAGGAAAATGATCAAACTCAGTCTTGCTCTCAAAAGAAGACTCTCAGAAGAAGGAACTCAACTGTGTCATGTGTGGTAGTACTTCTCATCTGGCTAAGGATTACGAGTACAATCCCAAAAGTACCATCCACATGACCAAGAAGAACACTTCTGAGAAGAAGAAGGAACAAACAACTTTGGAAGGAAAATCTGTTTCCTTCGGAAGCTCCAAAATGAAGAAGAAGACAAGTGAAAAATTGACTTCGGAAGAAAAGTTGGTCTCGAAAGAAAGGAATGCTTACGAAGTACTGAAGCTTGGTGCAGTGATAGCAAGATCTTCTGAAGGTCCAGTCTCCAAGACTTCCAAAGTTGTCAAAACTTCTAAAGCTTTGAAGGTCAGGCCCAATCTTCCAAAGGTGGTGGGAAGATGAAGGAAGACCATGTGACTAAAAGTTCTTCATCAACAACAGCAAATGATCCTCAAAGCTTGAATATAGGATCACTTACTGTTACATTATTCAATCATTTTAATAAGCCAAGACCAATGAGGATTGGGTTTCTAAGTGTAACTAATCACCTCTTTTGTGTAGGAACAGCTAAAGACCAAGAAGAATGTTTGGATTATTGATAGTGGTTGTTCCAGGCACATGACTGGCATGGTTCTCTGTTTCAAAATTTTGAGAAAATAATGGAGGACCAGTAGCTTTTGGAGGGGATTCTGGTGGTTACATTTCTGGAAGGGGCAGAGTCACAAATGGTAAGCTCAGCATTGAAAGGTAAACTTTGTCAAGGAGCTTGGATACAATCTTCTGAGTGTATCCCAATTTTATGATCAGAAACATCATATGCTCTTCACTGAGCATGAGTGCATTATTCTCAAGCCCGAGGTGGCCATTCCTCAAGAGCATATCCTGCTCAGAGTCCCTAGGAGAGGGAACATGTACAAAATGGATTTACATGAAACATCTCCCTCAGGAGAATTTTCTTGCTTTCTGTGTAAAGCAAATAGTGATGAGTCTTTTCTTTGGCATAAAAGAATGTGCCATGTAAATTTAAGAACATGAATAAATTGATTAAGAATGATTTGGTAACTGGAATGCCAAAGAAAGAGTTTACAAGTGATGACCACTGTGTTGCATGCCTGAAAGGGAAGCAACATAAAGTGTCTCACAAACCAAAGGAAATGAACTCCATCACTACTCCCCTACACCTATTACATATGGATTTGTTTGGCCCCACCAGTGTAATGAGTTTAGGAAGGATCTCTTACTGCTTAGTGATCATAGATGATTTCATAAGATTCACTTGGGTCTTTTTCCTTTAACTAAGGATGAGACCCTTGAGATCTTAAAGAATTTCATTCTAAAAATTGAGAATCAATCTGATCACAAGGTCAAGACCATAAGATATGATAAGGAACAGAATTTACGAACAAATCCTTGATACATTTTGTGATGAAAAGGGTATTACAAGAATATAGTGCTCCCAGGACTCCTCAGCAAAATGGTGTTGCTGAAAGAAGAAACAAGACACTTATTGAAGCTGTAAGAACCATGCGGTCTGACTCTAAACTGCCCATCACCTTCTGGGCAAAGGCAGTTAACACAGCCTGCTATGTGCAGAACAAGTTTTAGTGGTTAAGACTCATGGTAAGACTCCTTATGAGCTATGGCACAAAAGGAGACCATTTATTGGTTTCCTCAGGTTATTTGGATGTCCTTGCACCATCTTGAATACCAAAGATCAAGTAGCCAAATTGATGAGAAGTCAGATGATGGACACTTTATTGGATACTCTTCCCAAGCTAAGAACTAGAGTAGTTGAGGAGTCAGCCAATATGACCTTCAATGAGCACACTCCTAGTGTGAAAGGTTCTGGTCCAGATTGGCTATTTGATCTTGACTTAGTTATCAACTGTTTTAACAAGTCTTGTGAGAATGTTTCAGGATCTACAAATAATATATCAACAGGAGATCCTGACCTAAGATTTGAGTTGAGAAGACCAAGCAAGATTACTACTTCAGCTCCTTTGGTGACTAACCCTGCAAATAAAGATCCTATCAACACAAACATAACAATTCAGCTGATACATCTGAGGTGCCTTCAAATTTCAGCTCAGAGGTTCAAAACTCAGGAGAAGGAGCTTCAAATGTAGGAGGAAATAAAGGTGGTGATAGTGATCAAGAAATTCTTTATGCTGATAACCACTCCATAGAGGACAACATAAATGATATCACACATTCATTGGATCAAGTCTCACTTGATAAATGTGCTGATGTGGTGGGTTGTACTCCATTGCTAGATCTAAATTTCTCAATTTGGATCTGTCCAATCAACTTGCTGTGATCCCTCAACTAAGGATCCATAAGTCATACCCCACCACAAACATCATTGGAAATGTGAGACTGGGGTAAGAACAAGAGGACAAACCCATGACCAAAATGTTTGTCTGCACTCTTGTTTCTTATCCCATATTAAGCCAAAGAAAGTTGATAAGGCTCTGAAGGATAGAAGATGGGTTGAAGCTATGCAAGAAGAGCTACTTCAAATCAGAAGACAGAAGGTTTGGAACCTATGTCCTCTTCCTCAAGGGAAGACTGTCATAGGAACCAAATGGGTTATTAGGAACAAGAAGGATGATAGAGGACTTATCATCAAGAACAAGGCAAGACTAGTTGTTCAAGGGTACACACAAGAATAGGGAATTGATTACACAGATGTTTTTGCTCCTGTGCAAGACTTGAAGCTGTAAGAATATTCCTGGCTTTTGCTGCATCCAAGGATTTCAAGGTCTACCAACTTGATGTCAAGTGTTCTTTTCTATATGGGGTGATTGATGAAGAGGTGTATGTCAAACAACCACCTGGCTTTACAGACCCAGATCATCCTTAGTTTTCTTTTTCTTGATAAAGCTCTTTATAAAGCTCTTTATGGGATGCAACTAGTTGTTCAAACAACCACCCTGATTATGTCTGCAAGCTTGATAAAGCTCTTTATGGGCTACACCAAGGTCCAAGGAAGTGGTATGAAACACTATCTCAGTATCTCTGCCAACATGGTACAAGAGGGGTACTATAGATGAAACTCTCTTCATCAAAGGGACAGGGAATGACTTAATGCTGGTTCAAGTATATGTGGATGACATTATCTTGGGTCAACTAATCCAAAGCTCTGTAAGGACTTTGAGAGGCTGATGAAGAACAGATTTGAGATGAGTGCCATGGGGGAACTAAATTTCTTTCTAGGAATTCAAGTGAAGCAAGTTGACAATGGCATCTTCATAAGTCAGTCAAAGTATGTGCAAGACATACTTACAAGATTCAACATGACTGAATGTAAGGTTGCTAAGGCACCCATAGCTAGAAACCACTCCCTAGGACCTGATCTTAAGGGGGAGTGTATGGAAGAACATCTTTACAGGGCTATGATTGGGTCTCTTATGTACCTAATAGCCAGCAGGCCTGATATCATGTTTGCCACATGTATTTGTGCAAGATATCAAGCCAACCCCAAGATGTCACACTTGGTTGCTGTCAAGAGCATTCTTAGATATCTCAAAGGTGCTCCTAAGCTGGCCTTTGGTATCCAAAGAGTTCTGACTTCAATCTGTATGGTTATACAGATAGTGACTATGATGGTTGCAACATGATTACAAATCTACATCTGGGGATGTCAATTCCTTGGTGGAAGGATTGTCTCATGGCAATGCAAGAAATAATCCTGTGTCTCTGCATCAACTACTGAGGTTGAATATATTGCTGCTGCAAGTTGCTGTGCTCAAGTGCTTTGGATTCAGAATCAGATGCTGGACTATGGATTCAATTTCAAAGAGACTCCCATCCACATAGACAACAACAGTGCTATCTCCATTATAGAGAATCCTGTACAGCACTCAAGGACCAAACATATTAACATCAGGTATCATTTGATTAGAGATAATTTTGAGAAGGGATTAATCAAATTAGTCAAAGATAACACAAATGAACAATATGCTGATCTGTTCACTAAGCTTTTGATGAACAGAGATTCAAATATCTTGTATAGCTATTGGGATGATTAAATTTGAGTAACTTTTCTTAAAAACTTAAACCAACTTTATTTCTAAAAAACCGTGTCTTAAGTTGTCTATTTTATCACCTTCATAAGCCCAGTTTATTTTGGAAGAAAATTTTTAATGATATTCCTTAGATTTTTGAAATTTTTTCAAAATATATTTTCCTTCGGAAGATTTCAAGTTGCCTTCGAAAGAAATTTATGTCTTCAAATCAAGAACTACTTATAAGAAATTTACCTTCGGAAGAAATTCTGAGAATATCTTCGAAGCTTAACTATGCTTCTAAGTACTTGCATGTATTTCAAGGACAAATATCTTCCGAAAGCAATTAAGTCTCGGAAGATTTATTCTCTTTAGAATAAAACTCCCAGACTTAATATCTTCGAATCAAATATGTGTCGGAAGAAAAACTCTCTAAGAATTTTTCTTCCGAAGCCAAATTTCACATTTCTTGAATATCTTCTGAAACCAAATTGGCTTCGGAAGCTTTTTCTCAAAACTTCTGAAGCAAAAACTACCTTCTGAAGATTTTCAATTCCAAGAAAACTACCTTTGGGCACTTTTCAGAAGTGGGACCTACTTTCGGATTTCAAAATTTATCTTTTTGCATTAACTTTGTCTTAAATCCATTCTATATATTCTCAACGGTTCCCCTTCTTCTCACTCTTTCCTTCTTCCACAAATTCTTGACCTAAAATTCTCCAAAATTAACCTTCTTCTTCACCAAAACTTCCTTCATGGCAAACACTGATCGACGAAACCACCGGGCTTTACCATGCACCTTCACGACAACACAATCAGGTTGCTCTGTTAGACTCTGAGAAAGATCCTCATTTCTCAGAGGTCTGTCGATACCTTTCAGTGTCTCACTACTTCACCCTTACTATTGATCCTCCTCTTTATGAGGATCAGTTACTTGCATTCTGGAGGACCCGCCAAGAGGTCACCATGGATGGGAGAAGGCACTATCTGCTATAGTGCAGGGGAGGACAATCTTCATCACTCCGGCCATCATAAGCTCACCTTCAGCTGGATGATGAAGAAGGTGAGTTGTCCTTTTTGAAAGCTGCTGTCAACCATTCTTTTTAGCAGATGGGCTATGAGGGTGACTTTCAGTCAAAACCTTCAGAAGGGGAGGGTCTCATCCAAATGGAATACCTCCTCCATGTCATCATACACAGTCTCTCTAACAAGCATGGAGGGGATCAAGTTCCAGAGGACCTCTCCTTTATAGTCCATGGAATGGTTCAGGGGGTCAAATACAAGTACTCTCAATTTGTCTATACAAATTACTTGCTAATTTAGACTCCTTAGAATACTACATGTTCCAGTGATATGTCCAGCACATTTCAACTATGAACTGGGCTCACAGTTGAGGGGAACATGTAATATTAAATTGGGATAGATGAAGCCCAACATCTTTAAAATACCGAGAAAGCCTACTGTTGGCTTCTCCGGGGTAGAAACAGCCCTGGTTCCAAAAAATGTTGAGCTCATTGCTCAGGGTGGCAACCTAGCAGCACCAGCTAGTGTTGAACCCATACCCTCTATCTCAACTCCACCCCCTAGCCTCAAATTACCATCACCTACAAAAGAAAACCAAACGAACCCCTGCACCTACTACTGAGCATGTGCAGGTCCCCATATCACAACCCATACAGGAGGAAGTGGAATCTCGAGCTCCTACTTCCCCTGAGGAGCAGACCACTCCCATCTTTCAAATGATCAGTGCTGAGGTTCCTTATGCTTAGCCTGATGAGCTCACATCCCCAACAGCCTTAAGCCATCACTCTGAGTCTCACACTCAAGTGATCATCCTTCAGGGGATAGTTACCACCCCCAGCCGCTGGACTTAAACCACCATATTCCCAGCCTTGATTTCTATAATGATGAGGACTTAGGTTTCAGTGAGTACAATGAGTCTCTCCTTTCTTTCCACACCCAAGGAGAAATGAGTACCCCTGACTCACCCAGTTCTAGCCCACATCATATACCATAACTGAGGTGGGTCTTCCTGAACATGTTTAGAGATCCATATGGAAGAGGCTCTCACTTTAGAAAGTGATTACATCAGTAAGACCTCAACCATGGCATCCCAGCCTCTTGTCACTTCTTTGGAAGTTATCATGATACAGGGGAAATCCAGCAGCCAAAAACACTATGCTGGTGATGAGGAAGAAGACTTAGGTCCATTTCTCTCATCCCCTAGTGATTCTTCAACTGAAGATGAGGGGAGTCTGAAACATAGGGTGCACAACTGATAAACACATGCACCTATCTAGTTTCAAAGATAGTTCACCTAGAATCTCAGGTGACTATCTTGCAACAAAGGGTCAATGACCAGCAACTTGAGATCATCGATCTTAAGGGCCAGTTAGCTGAGAGATCCTTAAGGAGGACTCAACAAGTCCACAAGAACCTATGGAAGTGATGGATGACACCCCCAGCTCACCTATGCAAGAAGGTGATGCTACCAAAAAGGGGGAGAAAGTCCTCATAACCCAGAACCTAGGAGTTCCTCCTAGAGTATGGACATAGAAGGGTCACCAACCTCTCTTGCAATTGTCCAGACTCAGCAACCTCCTCAAGTCATGAACATAGACTTACTCATTCAACACTTGCTTGAGGAGGGAATTCCAAGAGCAATGTCTGCTCCCTCTGAGAACCCAATTATGGGATGGGGGTATGACATAAACAGAAGAGCTCTTGTGATCTCTAGAGCTCAGGGTCAACTGGAAATCTTCAACTTCTTACACCTGAGTTTTTATGAGTGCATCAATCTGGTGAAACAGACAAGATGAGAGATTAGCAGACCAGATTCAAAAGATAATTCAAATTAAGATCAAAATTATATAGACAGAGGCTAGCTGGTGAGATCTTTGGTCAACTGGATGTGAGGTGGACCCTGAGATTAGCTTCAAAGGGAAAACCTTGACTGAAGGCCCTGAGGTTGAGCCTGTGAACCTTGAGACAGGATCTCCCTCTGCACCCAGTACCCTCAGTGAGGCACCAGCTAGTGAAGGTGTCTCACAACCTCTCTCTGGCCAGAGCTTGACTGTTAACCAAGCAATGAAGGCCAAAGTTCTCTCCACTCTGAGTCACCAAGGCCTGTGGTTGACAAAGGGAAAAGGAAATTAACTCCTGAGGAGTTGGAGGAGGAGAAAAGAGAGAGGAAGAGGAAGCTGAGGGGAGAGAGTTCAAGTAGGTCCCTAGGTTCATGGAAGCTGCAATCCAGGCTGTCCATAGGCCAAGTACTCAAGAAGATGAGTAAAGAGCAGCAAGCTAAACTACCTGGGGACCAGGAACTATAATATAATGAACTCATCTCTCTCCCCTTAGAAGAGTTAAATGAGCTGGCTGACACTAAGCTGTCAAAGGAGAGGAGGGAGGCAGAGGATGCAGTATTGCTCCTCAAAATTAAGGAAGAAAGGAGACTGAAAAGACTCTACAAACATGCTCCTGTCCTCTCCCTAGTTCAAGAAAGTCCTCAGACAGAGACTGTGGCACAGCATACCTCAGGTATATAAGGAAGCTGAAAAATGAATATGATCAACTACCTAAGTGCCATATGACTCTATCAGGTAGCTGCACTTCTTCCCTTATCCTTTGAGTACATAGAGTTTGAATATCTCAAGCAGCTAGAGGAAAAAGCCACAAAAGAAAGAAAAGCTGCTAAGAGAAAGCTAAGGGAAGAAGCTGCAAGGTCAAGGGCCATCATCCACAAAAGCCAAAAGAAGTCTGAAGATAGACAAAGGATGATGAGCTTCTTGAACCTGTATGGATTCTTCGAAAGAAGGCTTGGTCCTATGTCTCTATCTACAATGGATGAGCATATAAGGGTGATCAAGCAGAAGATCAAAAGGGGAGAGCTATGGACTTACATTCTCCACCAAGTCCAGCTCAACTGAAATTAAGGTAAAGGTTGAACCCACTGAGACAACACAACCTAAACCTAGAGCTACATCTCAGCCAACTTTATCTTCTGATCCACAGCAGGGTTCTCTTCTCTCTCCTTTGAACCTGGAGAGAAGAAAAACCAACTGAGAGGACACTACTGAACCATCTGGTGCTGAAGAACTCCTCTCAGTTGAAATCATTAAAGAGGAGAAAAGGAGGCCAGAAGAACCCCTACAAAGAAAAGAAAACTAAGCATTTACACCCTTATTAAGCTATTATTTCTGGATCTTTCATCAAGTTCTGTGCCTCAACCTTGGCAACTAGAGCGTCTAGTGACAATGCTTGAAGATCTAATATTGCTTTCATCAAGAGATAGACTGAGTGCAACTCTTTGGAAGAGTGTGAAGTATCTTTTTTATGATCTCCATAGTTCATACTTGAGACCATAACTATCATTCATTCACAAGTTGTACAAATCTATAAAGCTACTATGGTATGGATTCACCCTGGACATGATGGAAGGTTTCATATTGTGTTCTCAGTTTTTCCTGATCCAATTTCAAAATATGATTTCCACTGTTTGAAATCAGCCTTGTCTTTTAACCTTGGTGGTTTGAGGCCACTCCTGGATCCAAATACTTTGTCAGACATGTTTGTTAATGATTTAACTTAACGGTTTAAGTTAAATTGTTTGAATATATATCTTGGTGCTAAATTATTTTTATCCTAAGGTGATTATTTGTCCAATATCCAATTAGTCACTAGGATTTGTATGATTTTAATAGACTTTTAATTACCGAATAAAGGAATTTTAATCAATTTAAATTTAATTAAGATATTACTAGATAATGTCAGTCATGGCACAATGATGTTTTAGTGATGATAGAATATTTTATAAAAGTCAATAAAAAGTCAAAACCCTAAAGACATTTAATATATATTAAATGTGGCCGCTGATGGATCAAAAAGTTAAAACTTAATGATTTTTGAAAATTTCAAATGAATAATGGTTTCTTTACCTGTTTTGATGATTAAGTCAACAAAATCACTAGGGATTTTGAAGATTTGAAGATGATAATGAACTAGGGTTTTAAACCTAGAATAGTTGTGGCTAAGCAACCTGTATAAACAACCAACGGTTTTGTTGTTTTGATGATGATTAGTGATTGATTCGAGTATAGAACAACTCGAAAATGATGTTTAAACACAATGTATGGATAGAAATCAACCAAAACAGTGTTTATGTGATGAAAATCGATTAGAACAGTACCCGTGTATTGTTTTATCCAAATATCTCTTCAAACCGATTTGGATTTGTGATTTTTGTGATGATTTTGTTTAGAAACAGCGTGTGGATGATTTTGAGAGCTTTGTAATAACAATAACACCAAATCTTCTTCAAAATGAACCACAAAAAATTGTTAAGTCATGTTTTTAAACTTTTGATGAATGGATGATGTATAATAGTGTTCTTGTGTGGTTCATGCTCGATATGTATGGCTTTTAAGCTAATGAATAGTAAGGATCACTGTATTGATTGAGAGGATAAAAAAACCAGTGTATGATTTGAGCCAAGGCTCTAATACCACCTGATGGATTCAGTTTTGTTCTTGAACAAAGTTGATCCCCTAAGGACCTTTTTAATCTCTCAAACAACAAATAATCAATACTCAAACAGCATGGTATAGAAACCCATGATGTGTGATATGATCTCTAATATGTGTGTATGATTGTGTGATTGTGTGATTGCTAGTGATTGAATGCTCAGAGAATAGAAAATGCTTAATTGATTGATAATCTATTCAAAAGCTTACAAAGGATTAGGGCACAACGATATATAACCTATGAACATACTATGTACAATTACAAAATTACCCTTATGTAAAAACAAATTACATATAATCCTAAGTCTAAGTGTTGTCTGCTGTGGATGATGACATGTCTGCTGTGGATGCTTGAATGTCCACTGTGGATGATGAAAGAGTTGTCCGCTATGAACTCTTGTTGTCTGCTATACACACTACTGTCCACTGTGAACACTTGCATGCCTGCTTTGTTGTTACATATAATCTTGTTGTCCGCTGTGAACATTGAACTGCTTCAATCTTTTTGGGATCAATGTGGAGTCCCTTCTCGTTAACAACTTGATCTAAAAACTTCACTTCTTGCAACCAAAATTCACACTTCAAGAACTTGGTGTAAAGTTTCTCTTCCCTCGCAATTTCAGTATCACCCGTAGGTGCTGGTCATGGTCTTTCTTTGATCGGGAATAGATGAGAATGTCGTCTATAAACATGATTACAAACTTATCCAAATATGCTTTGCATACCCGGTTCATCAAATCTATGATCAATGCCGGAGCGTTGGTCAGTCCAAACGGTATGACTAAGAACTCATAGTGTCCATAACGAGATCTAAACGCTGTTTTTGGTATGTCATCCTCGTGAACCCTCAATTGATGATAGCCCGATCGAAGATTAATCTTAGAGAAGTATGACACTCCCAGTAATTGATCGAATAGATCATCGATTCTGGGAAGAGGTATTGTTTCTTCACAGTCCACTTGTTTGGTACATGCCATCCTTCTTTTTGATAAATAGTATCAACGCTGCCCATGGCGAGTGACTTGGTCATATCAAACCTTTATCCAATAACTCTTGTAACTGGCTTGATAACTCTTGCATTTCTGATGGTGCAAGCCAATAAGGTGTCTTTGCTACGGGTGTTGTTGTAGAAATCAAATCTATTCGGAACTCCACCTGTCAAGGAGGAGGCAAGCCGGATAGGTCATCAGGGAATACTTCCAAAAAGTCTTGCACCACCTGAATATCTTCCAGTTTCATTTCCTGTGCTTTTTTTCCACTACATGCGCTTAGAATGCATAGCATTGCTTCCTCAAGCATCGAAGAGTCTTCATGCAAGAGATAAGCCTTAGGTTTCTTCCTGGTTGTTCTCCTTGAATCTTAAGCACATCACTGTTAGGCATAGCGATACGCACCATTTTTTCTTGGCAGACGATCTCAGCTCCACATTTCGATAACCAATCCATACCCACTACAAAAGGTAAATTTACTATTAGCCATTTGTACAGAGTAACTAGTCTCTAAACAACTAGGGTTCAAACCAAGTAGAGGGGCAAATTTAGGGGAAATGAAAGCTATTGTCCACCCCGGTAAATAAAATATACAGATGCACAATGATCATTCCGAATGTACAAACCTGTAACAACATTTGGGTCCAGACGAGCATCATTTGCCCCAATCACAAATGCAAGTACACATGCAGCATTCCCCTGATTCGTCTGGCCCAGATTGCCGGCTATAGCCATCACTTAGTTGTGATTATTCTCAAGTTGGCCCGGTGCCAGATTTAGCCTGGGGCATACATTCCGATAGTGATCAAGGCTCCTACACTCATAACAAGCCCTTATGTTTCCCGCCGGATTAACTATGTTTTCGGTGCAAACCAGTTGGGCGCACCCTACAATCCCTTGCAAAATACCCCAGGAATCTACAGTTCACACACACTTGACATGACGTAACTTGTGGGTGATGAAAATTACACTTACAACATTTAGGATGTGGCTTAACATAATCCTTTCTCCCTTGGTTTACCACCACAAAGTCTTGTCACTGTTGCTTTCTAATCAAACTTTCCACCTGCTTGTTTACTCGATTCCCCATTACCCTTCCTTTTCTCAGCAACTTTACCTAATACCCTGCTCCTTAGCGTTCTCGGTCAAAGTACCGGCCTTTAAAATCACACTTTGAATTATGGGAGGAGCGACAATAGTTACCATTGCCTTGATTTGAGGAGCCAAACACCAGATGTACCTTTTGATACTCTTTGATTCTAGGGTCACCAAGTGTGGAACAAACCTAGCCAGTTCTTGAGATCGATCCGTATATGCCACGTATCCAGCTCCTACCATGGCATGATCCAGAATTCATGCTCTAGATTTTGCATTTCATTATTATGGAAATACTCCTCTGTGATCAAAGCCTTAAATTTGTCCTATGTCATTTTGCATTGCCACCTCCCTACCCCTTGCATGAATCTGAGTGTTTGACCAAGTTAATACCTTTCCTTGTAATGAACAGGTAGCATATTTGATATTCTGACTATCTAAACACTCACTAATGTCGATCACTGCTTCCATCTTTTCAATCTACTTGGTTAACACTATTGCTCCACCCTTTCCATCAAATTCCTTGGGCTTACAAGCCACGAATTCCTTGTAAGTACATCTTTGCCTCCTTCCACCATCTGAATATCCATTCCAGTTTCCACCTCCATTAACATTGCCATTGTTTTGTTCGTTACCATTCCTGTTGCCAGGACCATCACCATTCCCAATCGTGTTCTCGTTACCGTTCCCATACCTAGTCCACCTCTTCTTCATTGTTGTTTCCATTCTCTTCTTCATACCCATTCTCATCATTTTCCTCACCACTATCATTCCATCCACTATTTCCATTATCCTTGTTGGCACCCCCGTTGACATGGTTTAAGATATTATCACTTGTGCTACTATGGTTAGGATGAGTGCAACTAACTGTTGAGCAATCATAGCAACGATGTTAGGATTTCCAGCTCCATGGTTGTTACTAGCCGGACCTCCTTCGTCTTCTCCACTAGGTGCTTCACCTCTACCACCAGCACCTCGTCCTTTACCTCTACCTCATAGGGCTACACCACAACGACTGTTACTGCAAGTGACTCTACTTGGCGGAATTTTCTAATTAACCAAGGATATACATAAGCTTCCACCATATCAATGTTTACCATGATTCAATCATCCATGTGCACATAACAAATCGCAAACCATATAACTCATATGATAATATCATAGACAATTTCATAATAATATAAAGTTCAATTTCCAAAGATGATAATATCCCAAACATGATCAAATATTAAAATATCTAAAACACACGCATGCTGATAGTCTAAAAAGGTTCAAATAAGAAATATGAAATAACTTGAAATGAAATCTCAGCAAGTCTTCATTGCTTCATCAAGGCTTGTGTAGTATCAACCATGTCTGCCGCCACCGCTGGAGGAACTGGAGGGGCTCGAGGGCTGGTCAGGGTAGCCACCCACAGACTAGCCTCATCTACTACTGGCGCCGGGATCCTAATCCGATTAGCAAGGAATACCCTCTTTCTGGCCATCATCATCCTCAACGGTTCTACGCTGTTCACTCAGTACGATCCTTTAGGGTATCTGGGTACCCAGGGTCCTGCCTTGGGGGCATACCTCCTGATTGCCTTCATAATAGGAGCAGGCACCTTTGGAGTAATAGGAGCAACAAGAACGAATGAGTGATTGGTACAGCAGGGATCTCAGGTGCTGCAGGTACAGCGGCTGCAGCACCAATAGCAGGAAAACCTAGCATGTCAGGGTTAATCTGATCTTCCTCTGTGGATGAATTCGACATAAACTCTTCTGGATCGGTTTCCGTATCCGATGACGAATGTAGAAAATGGTCTGAGAGACCCTTCTTTAGGTTTCAACTCAAAATCAGATAGAACGACATGGGATGGGGAAGGAACAAAAGGGTTGGTAGAAGATATCCTATAAGGAAAAGTATAAGTACTTTTCCTCAGGTGAAATAAATCGAATAATAAACGAATAGTTAATTAACTTATAAAGAACATACATGTAATATCAAATGCACACAATCCTTAGTAAGCATTCTACATGAAGGTTCCAAGATTATAGTTTAGGTCAAGTGATCCACCTAATTCTCTATAACCAATGGCTTTGATACCACTCTGTCACACCCCCGGTTATACTAGAACACGAGGATGTAATGGACGGGATCGTCATAACACACTTACAGTTAATAGAGATGCATTAAATGATGAAAAACCAACGTGGCATGATGTCACCCGATACAAACGAAGACTTGTGTCATAGTTAGGCAATTCCACGACAAACATAGTTAAACAAGTATAATGATTTTGAATCCCACAACTCGAGAAAAAGTAAATGTAAACATGTCTAACAATGATAACTTAAAGTAAAACATAATAGTATGAAACGCTAGAGGAAGTTTAAAATGTATTCCTTAGGGTCGTCACTAAGGCATCATCTCTAGCTATCCTCAATGATTGTTACCCAAAAAGATATGCTCAAAAGGTCAACACATTGCTGGTGAGTTCGTAGGTTTAAATAATGAATAAAAAATTGATGTTGTGTAATAGTTTGTAGGACATAAGTGTATACAATGATAAGTAAGCAATATCACATGTAAACATGAGCCTCACAACTTAACCTATAATGTACATAGATTTTATTGGAACATATTCACCCTAGGGACTGTCAGTCCCAACTAGTATACTAACAAACAAACAAGGTGGGGGTGTCAACCTAATAGTACTATCACTACCTATCCGTCGGCTCCAACACACCACTAATCATGAATATATAACCACAGAGAAGACTCATGCATGTATCGAATATTAATTTACAAAACAATAAACACAACAGTCCCAAAGATATTGTAATGAAAACAGGGCCACGAAACTCACCTTGAAAAGATATTGCAAATATTGAAATCGAAAGAGCTTCTAGCAACAGGCATAACCCAGATAGTCAAACACCTACAAACTGTATAATTGAACTTGTAACATGTCTTAATAAACGCTATTATGCATCCGGTCGGTCTTGCATCGGTTAGGGGTAATCACGTGGCACACAAAAATATATCTATATGCATATATATATATATATATATATATATATATTATATATATATTATATATATATATATATATTATATATTTAGATTATAACTTAAAAATAAGAACGTGCATATATATAGATATATATATATATATATATATTATATATATATTATTAGCTCATATGCACTCATTATATTCACCTATATATTTACTTGTAGAAGCCTCTCGAAGATTAACATTTAGTCTTTATTGTCTTAATTAATAGTTTTGTGATAGTTTAGGGACTTATTTCTAAATATATGTTCCTTTTTGTTTTCTTGATAGTATAAATACAGATTATGTATTGTGCATGCAAGCACAAAGTACACGACTAGACAAAAGCACCTTAGAATCAGTGAACGAATTGTAACTGTTTTCTTACACTTGTATTTCTATGCTTTCTATCAATGAAAAACTATGAATTTTTCTGATATGTTTGTATTGATTTGATTACGTGTGTTTGTTTTGATTCAATTGCATCAATATCATCATAGATCGATCCATTTTGATCCTATCAAATGGTATCAGAGCTGTTGGTTCAGTGATTTGAGTTTGTCAAACTATCAAACTTTTGAATTACTTGAATCTGTGATTGATAAGCACTTCAATCAAACAATTGTTGATTTCAGTTGTGTTTCATCATTAGAAACATGAATTGAATCACAATTTGCAGTTCAATTCATTCAAAATCAGTGAATTTGTTCAAATTAGTGTTCGAACCTGTTCTTCATTTTTGAACTGATTTTCAATCAAAAGATTGAATTGTTGTTGTTGTTTGGTGAAATTAAAGATAAAGGACTGTTAATTGATCCAATTACTACGTAATTGGAGGTTTTTAGGTCAATTCAACAAGTTTTGAAGAATTTCAGAAGATCTATGTTCGTATGAATCTGTTGAAGTTGGCGTATTAGGTTAAAACACTACTGAAAATTGCTTAAGTGTATAGGCGCTTGACAACTGTTCAGGTGTTTGACCACTATTCAGGCGTTTTTGGTCTAGGCGTTTGACCACTGTTGAGGCGTATTACAACTGTTTGGTCACTTTGAAACTTTTCAGAAACAAAGTAATTCTAGGCGCACTACAACTGTTTGGACGTTTTACAACTGTTCAGGTGCATTTCAAGTTGGGCGTTTTGAGAATTCTGCCCTAGGCAATCTCTTAGGCGTTTCCAAGTCAAAGTCAGAAGTATCAAAATTGTTTGGGCGCTTCATCACTGTTTAGGCGCATCAACTCAACACTTAGAAATTTTTCAAAATTTAAAAATCCAAAAATATTTTCAATTCATTGTTTTAATTTAAAAACATAAAAACAACAAAAACAAATCTTTTTCTTAAAACAAAAAAAATTCAAAATGGTCAAATCTGAAGATTCTGAGAACAGAGTTCCTAAGTTGAAGAACAGAGCTGATTTTAAGAACTGGTCTCTTAGATTGAAACATCATCTTAATTCTATTGACACTGACTTGTGGAAGTCACTAGAAAGAGGACCGCATATTCCTATCACTTCAAATGGTCCAATAGAGGGTTTGTTTACACTAAAGACTCTCCAGAACCATATTCTAAAGATGGGTTACAAGGTGATGATCTAAGGAAAGTAAAGAATGACATTAAAGCCTATTCTTTGATGTGTAAAGGATTACCACTTGAAGTCTTAACTAGAACCATATTCTAAAGATGGATTTCAAACTGGATATACCATGTATAAATCTTTGAAGATAATATGTGAAGGTGGTAAGGAGATTCAAGATCTCAAGAAGCAGAAACTGAAAAGACAGTTAGAGCTGTTTGAGCATTTATCTGGTGAAACTATAAACCAAATGATGAATAGATTCGTGCAACTTACAACTAAGATGTCAACTGCTGGCATCAAAAATGATCTCAAAGATCTAAACTTCAGGCTTCTCAATGCTCTTCCATCCTCATGGAAACAAACAGTGACATTGTTGAATCACACTGAGAAATTTCCTATGGATCTTGATCTATTGATTGCCAAGATTGAGTCAGTTGAGATTGATAAAAGCTCAAGAAACAATGATAGAGCAGCATCTATATCTCAGTACAAATATGTTGCATCTCCAGCTAGCACAGTGGAGAATGCCTTTATGGCAAAGAATGAGAATTCGCCAGAAGAAGAGGGTGATCTATTTGTTGGAGCAGGATTCTTTACAGATTCTTCATATAAAAGTGCTCCTGCTTATGCAACTCAACCTTAACCTCAGTCTCCTCCTAAACCTCAAAGCTCTAAATCTCAAACTGAGACTCCATCTTCTAACTCTGCTAAAACTAGCAAAGTTAAAGATATTATTAACATCCTATTAGAGGATGAGGAGTCTAAAACTGCTTTTACTACTTTCATGGCTTGTTTTCAAGCTTATCAGGGTAGTCATCTAACATAATTAGATCTTGTTTTGCAGGACTTATTTGAAATGGACCCAGATGATGTGGAGGAAATGGATCTAAACTGGCAAATGGTAATGATTGCATATAGAACTCAGAAACACTCCTATGTCAATAGAAACTACAAGCCAAGTGCTAACAAGACGGTAGGATTTGACAAGTCTAAATCAAGGTGTTTCAACTGTAATAGCTATGGCCACTTCTCACGGGAATGCCGCAAAGCTCCCAGAAACAAAGGAGGCAATGCTCAAGCTAGTTCAAGCAATCAAAGATATCCACAACCATCTCAGAAAACATTCCAAAAGCCATATCAAAGTCTACCAATGCCTGAGCTTAAAGATGAATCTAAGTCTTCTGAAGAGCCTAAGAAAGCTCTTGTCATGAGCATCAAGGATGGATATGACTGGAGTACGTATGCAGAGCAGTTTACAACTGACTTAACAACTAGTCTATCTCTTATTGCAGAAGTTCAAGGTGAAGATTGGTCGGAAGAAAGGGATCCTAAAGCTGAAGGTAACTCTGAGAATGAAGAAGAAGAATATGACTGGAGTGATAAATCTGCTCCTAAAGAGGATTTAGAAGAAGTTGCATTAATGGCATAGTCAGATCAACCAAAGGTTGAAAATTCGTCTTCTAACTCTGAGACTTCTTCACCTAAATATCCTGAAATACCAGCTGAAGTAAGAGAAAAACTATGCACCAAATCTTGCTTTGAACATGTAGAATATTATCAAACTTACTCATACAAAATTTGTGAAAAGCTCAAGCAAGAGGAATTAATGCATAATAAACTTAAAAGGATCACAAAATATCAGATGAAAAGATTATTTCTCTACAAACTTCATGAAACAAAACCTTAAAAGAACTAAAAATTGTTTCCAAACAACTTGAAGAAATGACTAAGAACTTGGAAGAGGAGAAAATAGCATATGCTGTTACACAAGTTGATCTTGCTAAAGTAAAAAGTTCCAAAACAATTGTGGAACAACTGGTAAGTGAACGAAAGGACAAACAAAAAGCAAGCTTAGGTTTTACACACGAACCAATGCCTGAATCCATAACAAACACTTTACCAGAGAATTTCAACACGCACGATCATTCTCCTGAAAATAAAGCTAAACTTAAAGCTTTCCAAAACAAAAACAACAACATTTCTGATAGTGAAGAAGAGAAAACCAATGTTGAAATCTTTGAAGAAAAAGATACTGAAAAGATAAAAAACGGTCATCCAGTAAAAGTAAAATCATATGAACCACGACCGAAAAGTAAGAAAATATTTGTTCCAAAAGAATCTGTGTTGGAAGAAGTGATCATTAAAAACAACAAACAAAACTCCAAAAACAAAGATAAAGCAAAACAAGAAGAAGGAACATCAGAAGATTCAAACTCTTATGGTCTAAATAATCCAGAGTTTACTAAATGGCAAAAAGATCAGAAAGAGAAAGAAACTGAAAAAGAATCTTCACCTAAAGATGGTCAATCTCGGATAAAATCAAGTTCTACAAAATCAAGGAATCAAAGAAGAAGAAGAAAATTGACTAAAGCTAAAACTGATCAAAATAAGAGTCAAGAAAATCAGACAAAAACAACAAATCAACCAAGTCAATTTAAATCAATAAAATTTGTGTCTGCTGGTAATTTGAACATGAACTTAATTCAAGAAGTTAAACAAACTCCTAAGAACCAATCAAACTCTAATCTGAAAACAGGTTCAGATTTGAAGTCTTCCGCTGTCATTAAACGATTTGTTTCTAAGGATTCTAAGAATGCAGTTCATGTACAAAAGTCAAAACCAAATATACAAAAGAACAAATTGCCAAATCAAAAACAAAATTTGTCAAATCAAAAACAAAAGATTAACTTTTCGATTCCTAAATCTAAACAAGGATCAAAAGTTGCGTCAACATCAAAATTTAATAAACATTTGTTTAACACACCACAAAGGTACTGTGAAATCTGCGACATGTATAATCATAAGACTGCTGAATGCTTTTTCAACAAGTACTGTCATATATGTGATATGAGAAATCACTCAACAGCAGATTGTTACTTTAATAAGTACTGTACCTTCTGTGATGAAAGGACTCAAAATACAGAACTTACTTTAGAAGAGTTCGCCAAGGAAAGGATTTGCTAATACACAATTGAGCAAAGGTATCTTAATCCTTAGTTTAAAAGAAATCAAACTTTCAGTTTTCAAAGATTAACTAACCAACCTTCCTTAGGCTTAAGATCTTTCAAAAGAAATGACTCTGTGAGACCAAAACAATACATTCAAGATCAATTCATTCCAAGGTCTGTAAGAATGAATGATAAAAATTTTGGAAATAAATTTTTTTCAAAAATTGGTCATTCAAATGGTATGAATTTTCTTAATAATGATAAAAACTTTGTGAATATAGAATTGGTAAATTCATCAAAAACAAGCCTGATGTGAATAAACTCTATTTTAAACAATTTACCATCGTTGATAAGTTTGGCAAGCCCAAGACCATTTGGCTTGGGTAGATAACTCATCTTAATTTCTTTTTCTTGCAGGTACGCCCGAGAAGACCAATCAACACATGGTATGTGGATAGTAGGTGTAGCCGGCACATGACGAGCAATCATGCCTTACTTCAAGATTTTAAGTTAAAGGATGGTACACATGTCGCTTTCGGTGGTGATGCAGGAGGAAAAATCACAGGCGAGGGAACAATATCCAACGGGATAATAAGCTTTGATAAAGTCAACTACCGCTCACAGTTGAACTTTAATTTGTTAAGCGTTTCCCAAATTTGCGATAAATCGTATTCTGTTCTTTTTGATGATTCTTTTTGCTACATTTTGAAGCCAGGATTTTAGATTAGCAAAGACTGGGTAGTTGTTAAAGCTGTTAGGGATCGAGATGTATACAAGCTGGATATGTCTCAAGTTGATCCATCTACAGAAACAACTTGCCTTATTGCTCAAGCATCAAATAACGAAAGTCAGCTTTGGCATAGACGTCTTGGGCATTCCAACTTCAAGAATATGAACAAGCTTGTAGCAGGAAATCATGTTATCGGCCTTCCATCAAAGAAGTTTGCCATTACTGATCTCTACTCGGCATGTTTAAAGGGGAAGCAACACAGAGCGTCTTATAAGCCCAAGCAAATAAACTCAAATTCCAAACCTCTGCATATGTTACATATGGACCTTTCGGACCAACAAATGTGAAAAGTATTGGAAGAAAATGTTATTGTTTAGCTATCATTTATGACTTCACAAGATTTTCATGGGTTTTCTTTCTGAATGCTAAATCTAAAACGGCTAAATTATTAAAAAAATTCATCACAAAAGTTGAAAACCAATTAGAACAAAAAGTAAAAAGAATAAGAAATGATAATGGAACGGAATTTAAAAATGCTAATATTGGCATGTTGTATGTAGAAAAAGGAATTGCTCATCAGTTTAGTGCTCCTAGAACTCCATAGCAAAATTGAGTTGCTGAAAGGAAGAATAGAACTTTGATTGAGGCTGCACGATCCATGTTAGCGGATGCGAAAATTCCTATCACTTTCTGGGATGAAACCATATCTACTGCGTGTTTTGTACAGAATCGTACTTTAATTGTGAAAGACAAACTGAAAAACTCCTTATGAGTTGATGTTTGGTTGGAAACCAAACATAGATTTTCTTAAATCTTTTAGTTGTCCAGTTTTGATTTTAAATTCAAGTGATCATCTAGGGAAATTTGATTCAAAATCTGATGAAGGATTTTTCATTGGATATTCATCTATTTCAAAAGCCCATCGAGTTTATAACTCTAGGACAAATGTTATACTTGAAACATTCAACGTTAAATTCCTTGAAAATTCTTTTCCATCTGTTTCAAATGGTCCAGCTTGGTTATATGATTTAGATTCATTGTCAAACTCTTTTCAATCTAACTTGTTTAATAAATCTAACTTGTTTGATTCTACAGGTGAGAAGAAACTTCAAGGAGATCTTGGTTCTTTCAGTGATGATTTAGATTCTGATGATATGGATGACTCAAACCCAGATTATCCATTTTTTTCTTTTTGTCAAAGACTCACTAATTCGGTTTAATAATAATGATCAATCTCATCAAGAGGAAGATCATTCAGTTTTAGAAGATCAAGATGTTTCACAATTAATTCCTAATGATGGTATAGAAATTATACAACCTGAGTCTGGAGCGTCATTTATTTCTGGTGATGCAGTTGATACAGGTAATCTTGATTACTTCATCAACTCACCGACTCAAGTTCCCAATTTCAATCCACATTCTTCGAACCTATTGCATCAGCTTTCTAAGTTGAACCAAACCAATCTGGATGTTCATGTTCAAGGGAATGATATTCCGCAAAGGAGGCAATGCTCAAGCTAGTTCAAGCAATCAAAGATATTCACAACCGTCTCAGAAAACATTCCAAAAGCCATATCAAAGTCTACCAATGCCTGAGCTTAAAGATGAATCTAAGTCTTCTGAAGAGCCTAAGAAAGCTCTTGTCGTGAGCATCAAGGATGGATATGACTGGAGTACGTATGCAGAGCAGTTTACAGCTGACTTAACATCTAGTCTATCTCTTATTGCAGAAGTTCAAGGTGAAGATTGGTCAGAAGAAAGGGATCCTAAAGCTGAAGGTAACTCTAAGAATAAAGAAGAAGAATATGACTGGAGTGATAAATCTGCTCCTAAAGAGGATTCAGAAGAAGTTGCATTAATGGCATAGTCAGATCAACCAAAGGTTGAAAATTCGTCTTCTAACTCTGAGACTTCTTCACCTAAATATCTTGAAATACTAGCTGAAGTAAGAGAAAAACTATGCACCAAATCTTGCTTTGAACATGTAGAATATTATCGAACTTAGTCATACAAAATTTGTGAAAAGTTCAAGCAAGAGGAATTAATGCATAATAAACTTAAAAAGGATCACAAAATATCAGATGAAAAGATCATTTCTCTACAAACTTCATGGAACAAAACCTTAAAAGAACTAGAAATTGTTTCCAAACAACTTGAAGAAATGACTAAGAACTTGGAAGAGGAGAAAATAGCACATGCTGTTACACAAGTTGATCTTGCTAAAGTAAAAAGTTCCAAAACAATTGTGGAATAACTGGTAAGTGAACGAAAGGACAAACAAAAAGCATGCTTAGGTTTTACACACGAACCAATGCCTGAATCCATAACAAACACTTTACCCGAGAATTTCAACACGCATGATCATTCTCCTGAAAATAAAGCTAAACTTAAAGCTTTCCAAAACAAAAACAACAACATTTCTGATAGTGAAGAAGAGAAAACCAATGTTGAAATCTTTGAAGAAAAAGATACTGAAAAGATAAAAAACGGTCATCCAGTAAAAGTAAAATCATATGAATCATGACCGAAAAGTAATAAAATATTTGTTCCAAAAGAATCTGTGTTGGAAGAAGTGATCATTAAAAACAACAAACAAAACTCCAAAAACAAAGATAAAGCAAAACAAGAAGAAGGAACATCAGAAGATTCAAACTCTTATGGTCTAAATAATCTTTTCCATCAGTTTCAAATGGTCCAGCTTGGTTATTTGATTTAGATTCATTGTCAAACTCTTTTCAATCTAATTTGTTTAATAAATCTAACTTGTTTGATTCTACAGGTGAGAAGAAACTTCAAGGTGATCTTGGCTCTTTCAGTGATGATTTAGATTCTGATGATATGGATGACTCAAACCCAGATTATCCATTTTTTTCTTTTTGTCAAAGACTCAATAATTCTATTTAATAATAATGATCAATCTCAAGAGGAAGATCATTCAGTTTCAGAAGATCAAGATGTTTCACAACCAATTCCAATGATGGTATAGAATTATACAACCTGAGTCTGGAACGTCATCTATTTCTGGTGATGCAGTTGATACCTGTAATCTTGATTACTTCATCAACTCACCGACTCAAGTTCCCAATTTCAATCCACATTCTTCGAACCTATTGCATCAGCTTTCTAACTTGAACCAAACCAATCTGGATGTTCATGTTCAAGGGAATGAGATTCCAACATCTCGTATTCACAAGAACCATCCAACATCTTAGATTATTGGCCCATTGAATGAGAGAACAACAAGAAGTAAATCAGAACAAGCAAATCTTTGCTTATACTCGTGTTTTCTTTCTCAAGTTGTTCCTAAAAACGTTACCGATGCGTTAAAGGACAATAGTTGGATTGAGGCTATGCAAGAACAATTATTGCAATTCCGCAAACAAGAAGTGTGGAATCTTATGGATTTACCTGAAGGAGAAAATACCATAGGCACAAGATGGTTGTTCAGAAACAAAACAGATGATCGAGGAGTTGTTATTAGAAATAAAGCGAGACTCGTTGCACAAGGATACACCCAAGAGGAAGTAATAGATTATGATGAAGTATTTGCTCCAGTTGCAAGACTTGAATCAATTCGTGTCTTCCTAGCGTATGCATCATTCATGAAATTCAAGGTGTTCCAAATGGATGTTAAAGGAGCTTTCTTGTATGGACCGATCACCGGTGATGTGTATGTAAAGCAACCTCCGGGTTTTGAAGATTTAAAATTTTCACATCGTGTGTACAAGCTTAGCAAAGCTTTGTATGGTTTACATCAAGCCCCTAGAATCTGGTATGAAACATTATCACAACACTTAATCTAACATGGATACACGCGAGGGAAAATCGATCCAACTTTGTTCATAAAGAAGGATGCTGATGATCTCCTATGTGTACAAGTGTATGTCGATGATATCGTATTTGGTTCTAGAAGTCCAAAATTGTGCAATGAATTCGAAGAAATCATGAAGTCTCGATTTCAAATGAGTTCTATGGGAGAAATAAATTTCTTTCTTGGACTTCAAGTCAAGCAATCTGCATATGGAATCTTCATTAATCAAGAGAAGTTCTTTGACAAACTCTTGAAGAAATTTAAACTGCAAGATTGTCAATCAATTAGAACTCCAGCTGACTAAACACCAAGATTAAACCTGATCCGAATGGAAAATCTGTAGACCAAACTTTATGCAGATCTATGATTGGTTCATTGATATATCTTACTGTATCTAGACCTGACATAATGTATGCTGTTTGTGTCTATTCCAGGTATCAATCAGACCCGAAGGAATCCTACTTAATTGCTGTAAAATGAATATTCAACTATCTCAAAGGTAAACCGGCTTTAGGGCTATGGTATCCTTATGAAGGTAACTTTGAGCTACATGGATACACGGATAGTGATTATGGAGGATGTTGTCAAGATAGAAAATCAACTACGGGTGGTTGTCAGTTTTAAGGACCCAGATTAGTCTCTTGGCAATGTAAGAAACAAACAAATGTCTCCGTTTCAACCGCAGAAGCTGAGTACATAGCTGCTTCAACAGGATGTTCTCAAATCCGTTGGTCACAAAACCAACTGCTGGATTACGGGTTCAATTTTCTTAAAACTACAATTTACATTGATAACACTGCTGCTATGTTCATTACAGCTAATCCTGTCCAACATTCAAAAATAATACATATCAAGATTCGATATCATTTTCTCAGAGATAACTCTGAAAAAGGTTTAATCATTTTAATCCAAATTGCAACTGAAAAACAGTTGGCGGACCTATTTACAAAAGCCTTTTTGCCAGGAAGGTTTGAGTATTTGGTAGAGTCAATTGGTCTTATTAACCATGTGTAAAAACTAGAATTTGAGCATTTCAGTTTCTTGAGTCTTAAAATGATCAGAACCCTCCCTTAACAGAATAGGAAACAACAAGAGAAAGTGTCAAAGTTAATTGCCTGATTGTATATTGTGTGTGCATGTTTCATAGAAAAAGCAAAACCAAAATACAAAAATAGAAAATTGAAAAATCAAAAGACAAAAATATAAAACAAAAACTACAAAAATTTGTTAATTCATTTTTAGGAATGAATCTATCATTGCAATTATGAGAAATGATAGATACATTAGTTTGATCAGTTGCATACTTCGCTTACGACTAAAGTTTGACGTGATCAGATATGATGTGCAGGTAAGCTCATGTAATTATACTGAAAAAGTAAACTCTTGTGATCAAACTAAATCACTCATGCATTCATGTTTGTCCATTTTAGTACCAATGAGTAGTATTGACTTCTCAAATTGATTGCTTGTTAAGTCATAATCTCACACCTGATGGCGATATGAATAACCATTGAGCTCTAATTAATTTAAAGCATCTAATCACTTCTTTGTTTTGAGTCATCATAGACCTGAAGTGATGAGATATCCTTTGTTGTAAATAAATACAGACCTGGATATTCTCATCTGATGCAAAAAGATGCCAATGTGCACAAACTAAACATGAGATCTGGTTATAAGTATATGTCAGGTTTTCAAGATGAGAAAAGTGATTTCTTGATATCTTGACGAGGGTTGAGCTCTCTTAGTCAAAGTGTGACTTACATAATGTCATATCTAATAGTACCTTATGCAATCCAAGAGTTGAAAAAGTAAGTATGCAGAGTATCTTGCCAAAAGCACTCATTTTCTGTCCTTAGATCTCGTGTCTCCTTTGCTGCAGAAATGCTGACCTGGAACACACTTGATCAGGATTTATTCACTGTCTATGACTATCCATCAACTTATTTTATTTCAATGTGTTAGACCCTGAAAGGATCATACTTGCCAATTCAATAGGTGGTTGAAGGTTGCACTGGTTGGTAAGCATTAAAGACATAAAGACAACAGAAGACTTTTTGTACAAAAGTATACAAGATAGAAAAGACCAAGTATGAAGTACCCGCATTTGTTAATGCGGATGAGTTGTGAACAAATGCTGACAAGTGTTTGTTCACCCGCATTAACAAATGCGGATGAAGACAGAAGAAATGCTGACTTGTTCACCCGCATTAGTCTATGCGGATGAACAGAAGGAAATGCTAATCAAGACTTGTTCACCCGCATTAGTTTATCCAGATGAACAAATGAAGAAATGCTGACGACTTGTTCACCCGCATAAACTAATGCGGATGAACTAAGTTAATGCTGATGTTTAGACAACAAATGCTGATGAAGACATGTTCATCCACATGAACTAATGCGGATGAACAACTTACAAATGTTTGTGTTTATTTGTACTTAGACTAGATTCTCATGTATAGATCAGGGGTAGTTTAGTCTTTTGTACAGGCAATGTGTATGCCTATAAATAGGGTTTCTTACCCTAACTTTGTATGGTTTTTTGACTTCAACAGTTATAACATTATCATTATGCACCTTTGACTTCTGTGTTCATGTGCTTCATTTACTCAAACATTTATTTCAGTTTCAACTGTTCTGTAATATATTAATTCCGCTACTATATTACTGACTTAGTCTACATATTCGATCCTAGGTTGAGTCATATCAACCGAGAATATCATTCTCAAACCCAGTCAATTGGTATCAGAGCCTCGGCTCTTGAATTCATCACAGAATCATCTCAGATTGTGTGTGAAAATCGATTGAACTGTAGACTGATTTGTTCATCAGCAAGATCTATTCTTCTGATAAACATACACATTGAAATCGAACACCAAGAAGTGGTAACAATACAGATCTGTTGTTGACGAACCTTCCCTCACTCAAACAACAAAATCTTAGAACTCCATTGTGCTAACAGATCTGAACTTAATAGATATGGTAAAGACTGTGAACAGAAAATTCAGAGAACAACTCACTGCTCAAACTTTAAAATCAACTTAAAACCTTACTCAACCAAGTTAAAATCAGTTTATCTAACATGGATTCTCATAATATTTCTGAAATTGGGCATGCTTCTAAACCACCTCTACTTAAACACAAATCTGAGTTTAAGCAGTGGAAAAATCATTTCAGAAACTACATTACAGGTGCAGATCCTGACTACTGGATATCTATTTGCAAAGGTCCCTACATTCCACTGTCTCTAAATGCTGATCAAGCTGCTCAGTACAAAACTGCAAGAATTCCCATTGAGGATCCCGGTTTAAATATTGATGAAGAAAAATATAAGAAAATCAAGATTGATCTTAGAGCTTATTCCATCCTTACACAAGCACTGAAAATGGATGTTCTGAAAAGATTAGAAAAATATGGAACTGCTAAGGGGGTTTGGGATGCTCTACAGATCATGTGTGAAGGAAGTAATGAAGTGACTGAAATTAACAAAGATAAGCTGATAAACCAATATGAAACTTTTAATCACACCAAAGGAGAGTCAATTTCAAGACAACTTCATAGATTTGTTCAACTTGTAAATGATCTTGAAATCATGGGGGTCAATTACAAAGTAAAGGAAATGAACAAGAAAATGCTGCACAGTTTACCAGAAAGCTGGAAACAAAATGTCACTATGTTAAAGAATACCCTTGATTTGGAGAGTACAAGCTTGGATATCATGATTGCAAAAATTGAGGCTCTGGAGCTAGATGAAAGGAGTAGAAATCTCAGTGGACCACAAGTCATTGAGGCTTACAAGTTTCCATCAGAAACTCTTTCTATTGAGAATGCATTTGTGATTGAAGAAGATGACTTTCTTTCATCTGGTGACCATTCAAAGACAACTGGATTCTATGATGCTCAACAACATAAACCCTCTTCTTCTGCTCAGCCAACAGCAACATCCTGCAGTATACCCAATGAGAAAAGATTTGAAGAACAGAAGGCTATATACAATGCCTTTGTTTCTAGCTTTGAAGCCTATCTTAAGGGGAGACTCACATCAGCACACTTGATTCAAGAGGATCTGGAAGAGATGGATCCTGATGATGTTGAAGAAATGGATTTACAATGGCAGATGGCCATGATTGCCATGAGAGCAAAGAAGTTCTTTCGTAAAGGGAAGAAACTGAGTCTTGATGAGAATACCAAGCTAGGGTATGACAAATCCAAGGTTAAGTGTTTTAACTGTGGAATGACTGGTCATTTCTCTCGAGAATGTAATTCTCCCAGGAGAAGCAACACCAACTTTCAAAGACCCACACATGGCCAGCATTCATCTCAACATAATACCAACTTTCAATCAAGCAACTCTCATCTACACCAGTAGCAGAATCAGCAACAACCAATTCAGCAAAGACAACCTCTGCTGACTCATCAATCTCAAGGAAGTAATCAACAAACTTCCAATGCACCTGTCATCAGACAAGATGGAGTTTATGATTGGAGCTTGTATGCTGAGGAAGTCCAACCACAGTTTCAGAATCATGCACTTATGGCACATATCAATGATGGACCAACTCCAATGCCATCTGAGGTAAAATCTAATTTATGTTCTGAAAAGTGTGTTCTAGAAGTACAGGGGTACAGGGAACACAATCACAAATTGGCTAATAAAATAAGAGAAGAAAAGGTGAAATCAGAGATGTTAAAACAAGAAATAAGAATGTATGAAGTTAAAATCAAATCTATGTTATCTAACATGGAAACACTCCATGGTGAAAAGTACACACTTGTGGCTGAAAATGAGAGGTTAACTGAATTGTTGACCAAATCAAAAGCTGAACAATCAGCTACTGAAGTGAAACTTGAAAAGTTTCAGCTCTTATTTGTCAAGCTACAAGAGTTACTTATGTCTCAAAAGGGGGCTAAAGATATGAGTGGAATAGGATACAAAACTTGTCCTCCCCCATATAATGATAACTACACTGTTATGCCTGAGTCACTTACTCAATCAGATACAAAAGAATCTAAAATTATTGAAACCAAAGCAATGATTTCTCAAACAACAAATCCTCAAAACAAACCAGGTGTTTAAATTGAAACTGATGAGGATAAAATCAGATTGGGTCATCCTATCAAAATCAAAGAGTGCTCAAACAAACCTGTGGCTATCAAGAAACCAAAAAGCCTAGTCAAATCAATTGTGCCTTTTATAAAATTTGTTCCATAAAATCTTAAAGTGAATCACACTGCTGAATGCTCAGAGAAACCATCTGCTGAAAGCAGATCTGATTATGAGATCATATCTCCAAAAAATTCAAGCGAATCAGATAAGTTTTCATTGAAATTCAAGGATAAAATCAAAGTTCTCTTAGTCACCAAAGGGAAAACCACTTTTGTACAAAAATCTAAAGTGAAATCTGATTCACCATCTTCATTAAATATCAGACAAGGAATTGGGTTTGATATTTTCAACAAAGAACATGTAGAACAATTCGATAGGGAAATAAGACAATACAGAAAGAAGCAGCATCAGTCCACAAAAACAAAGCAAGTCAGAATTATGAAACAATCTTTTGGCACCCCAAAGACTGATATGACTTCTCCATCAAGATTAAAGGACAATCAAATGTATTATGAATTATGTGATATGACCAATCACAATATAGATGAGTGCTACTTCACTGAGTACTGCTCTATCTGTGACATGAACAATCACTTAACGAAAAACTGTCATTTTAACAAATATTGTTCATTATGTGATATGAGCAATCATAATACAATTGATTGTTACTTTAATAAAAAAAGGATTGAAAATTTCACGAAACAAGCCCATTTCAATAGTTCCAACTGACAAGGTCAGACACAAAAGTCCAACAAACCTGAACAAATCACTGAATTCTCTTTAAAAATATAAAATTAAAGTGATTACTGACAAGCAAAAATCTGTTCAACCTTTACACAAAAATCAAAAGGAAAGATTTGTATACTCTTCTGACACATCAGATGAAATTGATGAAATCAAACTTCAAAGAAGTAATCGAAAAGTGTTGAAATCATCTTCCTCTAAAACTCAAACAAGAGGAAAATATCAAGAGGTAACAACGATTGATGCAAAAGGACAACCCAAGACCATTATGGCTTGGGTTCCTCGTTCTAACTAGTTCTTTTTGTGCTTGTAGGGTATTTATACAGGTCCAATAGCTTATGGTACGTGGACAGTGGATGCTCCAGACACATGACTGGAGATAGTTCCCTCCTTCATGACTTCAAGCATATTCAAGGAACTATTGTAGCATTTGGAGGAGATTCACAAGGTGGTAGAATTACAGGAGAAGGTTCTGTGACAAATGGACTGCTGAGCTTTGATAAAGTGAACTACTGCAAGCAACTGAACTTCAATCTGCTCAGCGTGTCTCAGATTTGTGACAAGAAATATTCCACTCAATTCATAGACACTCATTGCTACATTTTGAAACCAGGATTTTACATTCCTGAAGAATGGGTTGTCTTGAAGACACCGAGGAAGAATAACACCTATGTCTTAAGCCTTAATTCTGCTCTTCCGTCTGAAGAGACATGTCTTTTGTCTAAAGCATCTTTTGATGAGTCACAACTTTGGCATAGATGTTTAGGACACACGAACTTTAAAAACATGAACAGATTGGTCAAAGTAAGCCATGTAATTGGTTTACCTCAAAAAGAATTTCATTTGGTTGATCACTGTACTGCATGTCTTAAAGGAAAACAGCATAAATCCTCACATAAGCCAAAGCTTGTGAACACAAACAATTCCCCTTTGAAGTTACTTCATATGGATCTCTTCGGTCCAACTCATGTCATGAGTATTGGAAAGAAGCACTATTGTTTGGTGATCATAGATGACTTTACACGATTTACATGGGTCTTCTTTTTACTTCATAAAAACGAGGCATCCTAAATAATAAAAGATTTTATCACAAAAATAGAAAATCAACTTGATTTAAAAGTAAAATCAATCAGAAGTGAAAACGGGACAGAATTCAAAAATGAGGATCTTAGTTCATTTTACACACACAAAGGCATTATTCATCAATTCAGTGCAGCTCGGACTCCACAACAAAATGGAGTGGTTGAAAGGAGGAATAGAACACTAATTGAAGCAGCACGAACAATGCTGGCAGATGCCAAACTGCCCATTACATTTTGGGCAGAAGCTGTCAACACTTCATGTTTTGTGCAAAATCGAACTCTGATTATTAAAGAAAACACTAAAACTCCTTATGAACTTCTTTTTCACTAGAAAACCATTTGTTGGATTTTTGAAGTCATTTGGATGTCTGGTTTCAATATTAAACACCAGAGATCATTTAGGAAAGTTTGCTCCTAAGTCTGACGAGGGATTCTTTGTGGGATATTCCTCTGTTTCAAAGGATTTTAGGGTGTTTAATCCTAGATTAAACATTATTGATGAATCAACAAACATTCAATTCAATGAGCACTCTTTTTCCAAATCATCAAACTGCCCTTATTGGTTGTTTGATATTGACTTGTTTACAAGATCTTTTGATCAGTTTAACTTGTCAAATGCAGGATCCTCAGGCTCAGTGGATAGAAGGACTGATTTTCCTATGATTCCTCCTTCTTCTGTTGATCAAGCTAATGAGGAAGTGCCACTACAAGCTGATCCTGTGAGACTAGTTATTCAACATCAAAGTATTTCAACTGAGGCTGATCATAGCTCAATGCCTTTTCCTTCAGCTGAACCATCAACTGAAGTGAGAAACCCTGAACCAGCTTGTGCACCAGTTGAAAACAACAGAAATTCAAATGATGAAAGTATCCAAAGTGCTGCTGAAGCTGAAGATGCTGAACGTTCTGATTACTTTCATCATTCTCCCACATCACCTCCATAAGATGCCTCTCACCAAGATGATCTGAATGTCTCCAATCTTGATATGTCCATTACTGGTGATTTGATTCCAATTACCAGGACACACAAGAATCATCTAGTGTCCAACATTATTGGTAATTTAGACGAGCGGGTGACACGAAGCAAGTCAAGTATTGCAAACATTGTTTGTTTTTTTGTTTTCTGTGTCAAACTGTACCCAAAAACATTAAAGAGGCTCTTCAAGACAATATCTAGATTGAGGCAATGCAGGAAGAATTACTACAATTCAAGAAACAAGAAGTATGGCAACTGGTGGATCTTCCCGAAGGTCAATACCCTATTGGCACCAGATGGCTATACAGAAACAAGACTGATGACAGAGGGATTGTCATCAGAAACAAAGCAAGGTTGGTAGCACAAGGCTATACACAAGAAGAAGGAATTGATTATGATGAGGTGTTTGCTCCTATTGCCAGATTAGAAGCCATACGACTCTTTCTTGCGTACTTTGCATTCATGAAATGCATAGTTTATCAAATGGATGTAAAGGGTGCATTTTTGTATGGAAAGATCTCTGAAGAAGTCTACGTGAGTCAACCTCCAGGCTTTGAGGATCCTGATTTCCCTCATAGGGTATACAAGCTTGACAAAGCTTTGTATGGCTTACATCAAGCCCCTCGAAAATGGTATGAGACTCTGTCATCCTTTCTTCTTGACAATGGTTATGAAAGAGGAAAGATTGACCAGACTTTATTCAGAAAGAGAAAAGGGAATGAGATGCTGCTTGTCCAGATTTATGTGGATGATATCATCTTTGGCTCCACTAACAAACAAATCTGCAAAGACTTTGATGATCTTATGCATTCAAAATTTCAGATGAGTGCTATGGGAGAACTCACATTCTTCCTAGGTCTTCAAGTACAACAAACATCCAGTGGAATCTTCCTCAACCAGTCAAAATATGTGGAATCCATGTTGAAGAAGTTTCACTTTGCAGACTGTCAGTCTATCAGAACACCTGTCGATACAAAAGTGAAGATTGGTCCAGACACAGATGGCAAATCTATGGATCAGACTCTTTATCGATCCATGATTGGTTCACTCATGTATTTAACAGCCAGTAGACCTGATGTTATGTTTGGTGTTTGTGTCTGTGCCAGATATCAGGCAGATCCCAAGGAATCTCATGTGAATGCAGTCAAGAGGATATTCAGATATCTTAAGGGCAAACCTGCTCTTGGATTATGGTATCCTAAGGAAGGAGACTTCAATCTCTATGCATACACAGACAGCGACTTTGGGGGATGCAATTTCAACAGAAAGTCCACATCTGGAGGTTGTCAATTTCTTGGTCCCAGACTGGTGTCATGGCAGTGCAAGAAACAGACCAATGTTTCTGTATCAACAGCTGAAGCTGAATACATTGCAGCATCAGCTTGCTGTTCTCAAGTTCTCTGGATTCAAAACCAGATGCTTGATTATGGTTATAATTTCTTGCAAATACCAATACATATTGACAACATTGCTGCTGTCTTCATAACAAACAATCCAGTTCAGCACTCAAAAACAAAACATATTGAAATTAGATATCACTTTTTGAGAGACTGTGCTGAAAAAGGTTTAATCAAGCTGATTCAGGTTCACACAGAAGATCAGCTAGCTGATTTGTTTACTAAGGCATTTGACCCAAGTCGGTTTGAATTCTTAGTCCAATCAATCGGCATGATTAACCTTGAGTAATCTTTGTTGTTTAAACCAAAAGTTTACAAAAACATCAAAAAAAAATTCACATAATACAAAAAGAAATCAATTTTTGTTGAAGTTCTTGTTTTGTACTAGGAAATGATATAATTATAGTCGTTATATCATTCACTGTGCTTAATTCAATATCTTGAAAGACTGACATGACTTACCTGATATGTGGGTAGGCTCAACTTGGAACAGAAGATAAATGCTGTGATAAACTAAAGATCACATTCAACTGTGAATGCATCATCTCAAGAGCATGTAAGTATCTAACCTATCCAAGTGTATGTATGGGTAGAAAACTAAACACATCAGGTCATGATACCTTATGAATCTCATTCACATCAGTTTCTCCTCTATTTTGCTGAGCAAAGACCTGGAGAAACAAGCACATAGTGCTAATGTCAAGATCCAAAAAGAGTCCCAATAAGGAACACATCCGATCTAGGTGGCAAATAAAACAAAATATTACATTCCAAGTGAATGAACAAAAAGAATCCCAAAGTGGATCACCTTCCAAAGTGAAGAGCAAAAAGAATCCCAATGAGGATCAAATAACAATAAGGATCAGGTAAAAGAATCCCAATGTAGATCCCTCTTACCCAAAATGAATGAGATTTCATAATTTAAATGACCAGGTATTGAAAGTTGTGAGAAAGTTCTACCATACAGTACATGAGGATAGTTGATCTTTCTTTGCTTATGAGTGTGAGATTCATGTTAAATGTTTAAACCAATCAAAACATGATAATAATCACATGCATTACAATATTGACCAAGAATGAGTTTAAGAGGACAAACATAGCTTTCAATCAATAAGTTCATGACAACTTGTACTTATGAAAGATAAGATTGATATGATCCCAAAATTTCAAACAATAGTACAAAATTTTTGCATTTACAGATAAGCAAAACAATCAAAATTCTGAAATATTTTCCTTAAATTTTATAAATTTATGTAAAGTTTTATCCCATATGGATATAAACTTTAGGGGGAGTAGTAAAATTTTAAAAGGAAATATTTATAAAAACATGAAATTTGCAAATGTAAAATAGGCAACATTGTTTAAAAACAATTACACCATAGACTGCTTCAGAAGATGCACAAGGCCCAAAATCAGTCAAACTGGGAAACATGTATCACATCAAGGATACAAGTCAATCCAAGCAAGAATTGACAATCTCAGAATCTGCTAAATCTTCATGAAACACCAAAATGCAGACTTATCTTCATAAAATCAGAAACAGCTGTGCAAAACCAGTTAGAATCATCCACTGCAACTACATTAATTTTTGACAAGTTCAAAATTTAATGCGGGAAAGAGCATTGGTTAATGCGGGTGAAGGTAACCCTGTCATTTAACCAATACGGGTAACTGTTTTTGTACAAGTAAAAATAATGCGGACAAACAAAGTGTTCTTCCGCATTTGCTACAGTAATGCGGACAACTCATCAACATTTCACAGTAAATGTGGACAAGGCATTTGTTCTCCCGCATTTACTACAGTAAATGCGGACAAGTCATTTGTTCTCCCGCATTTGCTACAGTAAATGCTGATAAGTTAACTTTGTTCACTCGTATTTGCTACAGTAAATGCGGATAGTAAATTAGTTCTTCCGTATTTGTTATAGTAAATGCTAACAAAGTTTGTTCATCAGCATTTGCTACAGTAAATGCACACATAGAAATTCTCTATGCGCATTTGCTACAGTATAGAACTTTTCAGCACTTGTAAAATTTTGTGAAAATTATGAGATGTACTATAAATACTCTTTTAATGTGAGTCATTTATTACTTTTCAAATTTTGAGTGAACTTTTTATAGCGAGACGAGTGCCATATACTGTTCTTCTTCAAAATTCAAAATTCAAATCTTCTCCATCAAAGATCACTGTGTTCAAGACTTACATCAAAACATCTCAAAGTGTCTGTTGAATCAAAGTATTGACAAACATAAGGTGATTATCAAAATCTGAAAAACCTTCGACAGTCGAACAAAATGCTGAGTCGTGAAACCCTAATTGTAAGAAATTCTTAAAATACACTCAAGAACAATGGATTTACATGAATGGCAGAGTTCATTAAAACCAATGTTAGTGTAAATAACAAGGATTTACTTTGGTTCAAAGTATAACTCAAACATCGATGAACAGGGTAGACAATTCCATGACATTGTTGAAACCTAATCAACTGTTTGGAATGTAAAACTTTTGAAACACAATCAACATCATTACAACTCATACAAAAAAAAACAAAATTTTGAGTTGTTCATCATTTAAAATCAAGATTAGGTCAAACCACCTAATGTAACAGTAACATTCATAATCACTATTTTGACCTGAAAAGTCAAAATTTGACAAATCATACTCAATTCATATTCATTTGAGACATATTTTCATAATGTTCACTAATTCATTCATATCTTTTGCAGATTTCATATGGCTAATCTGACTTGGAGTAAACTCCACAATGTCAGTGGCTTTCTTAATCCTGATGCCCTAGAAGCAGAAGGACTAAGGGATATGATCAGGTTCATTGCTGCTACAAGAGTAGCTCATGCTATCACTGTCAGACTAGTCATTTATGAGAACTACATAAGATCATTCTGGGGGAATGCTGATGTACTAGAGGTTGATGGCACAAAAGTTATTTCAGGAAGAATCACTGATGATCACACTTTGGTTATTTCAGAACAAACTGTGAGACAGTGTCTATAGTTTGGTAATGATGCCAACTCCCTTATAGAGTTTGATGATGATGACATTATGACATTCTTTGCTAATATTGGATATGAAGGAGGGTTTGAAGCAAAACAAATAGTCAAAGGACTGGTTGACTTACAATGGAGATTTCTGATACACTATGTCCAACACTATCTATCCAAAAGAAAGCTGGTTGGAATGACATTCCATTGACAACATCATCTCTTATATGTGAACTGTGCTTAAATAGACCTTTCAACATGTCAGCCTATGTATTCAATGGTCTTGTTTCTAACATTCAAGAGGGAAGAAGGCACATGTTTCTTACGTATCCAAGATTTATCCAGTGCTTCATCAATAAAGCTTTCCCTAACATTGCACTAGAAGGTCCTATTCTGGATGTCCCTCACTATTATGCCAAGTCTTACAAGTATATCAAGAAAAGGGATCCAAGGAACTTTTATAGTGGAGCTTTCTTTCCACTACTACCATGGATGCAACAACTGATTAATCAACAAGAAGATGTTCCTGTGGTTGAGGAACATGCTTAAGAAGAAGTTCATGTTATTAAGGAACAAGCACCAGAGAATTGTTGTGGACACTATAGCAATTCAAAAGTTTCTAAAATAGAAAAGACACTGGATAGAAAGGCAAGAATCATCAATGATAGAATTCAGAAACTTGATGAAAAGGAGAAAGAATTAAATGAATTAAAAGCCAAGTATGAAGCTGATATGAAAGAAAAGGATGATGAGATCAAAAAGCTCAAAGCTTCATTAGAGATGGCTAGAGAAGAAATCAGTGGTCATGTGGACACTACAGCTATTCAAACTCTGGCTATGGAAGATCAAGAACACCTATTGGAGATGCAAACAGAAATCATTGCTAATCTGAACAAACAAAATGATGTTATGAATAAAAGAATTGCTGAATTAGAACTGATTGCTCAATTAAAAGCTGAAGTTGCAAGAGAAGCAACAGACTATGAAGCTGAAGAAACAGAAAAGGCAGTACCTTCACATCATGAAGAAGCAAGTGGTGTTAGGGATAATGATAGTTGGGATATGGTAGTACATTCTGATCCATCTACTGAAGATAAGGCTATGATGAAAGATCTTATAGATGAAATGGATAGATTCTCATCAAGTGAATTCATTATAGATGAGGAATTCTGGGATTACATCAAAAACACTAAATCCCCTTTTGATTCTATAGTTGTAATTCCACCACATCCTATCCCAATAGAAAAAGAACTCAGGATGCAACTTGTTCCTGTTATTAGATTAAGTATTAAACAATAAAATTTGATAAAATACCTTTGTGAAGAGTTCAAGGAAAAAGAAACAGTTGAAAAGAACAGAACAAAAACTGGAAAACAGGAAATCACTACTGAAATAGAGGCTTTTAAGGAAAAACAATAGGCCAAAACTGATGTAGCATCCACATCAGGACCCAGAGTGATTACATACAATAGAAAGAGAAAGTATTTAACTGAAAAGGCAAAGGGAAAACTTCCTATGGTTGAGGAAGAACAACCAAAGAAGAAGGCTAGAGATGATCCTAGGAGTTTAGCGGCAATTGCTGAATTCATAGAGGAGCATGAACAAGCCGAGAAAGAGTTACAACAAACTCTTGAAGTGATAATGCTAGAAGAAGAAGAGATTGAAGATGAACAAACTGAACAACCCTCTGCTATTGACAGTCCTGCTATTATTGAACCATCTATGGAGAGTATGATAGAGAAGGCTAAGACTAATGATCTTATGATACATGCCATGTTCCTGATCAACCATGGATATGATGCTGATGTTGTGTTTTGCATGACTTATGAAGGGATTGTTGAGGAGGTGAAAAGGATGGAAAAGTTGCTGGACCCATCCTTTGTCACATAATATGAGAAGGAGAAAGATACTGTCAAGCCAACAACTAGTATCAGAAAGCTTGCAAAGAAGGATGACACCCAAACAACAAATCTTGATCCCTACAGTATGACAGATAGGGAGATGAAGGATTATCTTTCTAAACAGGGATTTACAAAAAGAAAGCTTGGGAACATGAAAACCAATTCACTAAGGGCTGCTATGTTGAAAATGATTAATAAGAAAAGAGATAGGCTGAAATCTCTTAAAGAAGAAGTGATTGGGAAGAAGCAGTGATTGGGAAGAAGCCCAGAACAAGAACATCTGCACAAGATGTACAATTAACAACAAAAGACAAAGATGTTCTGGCCCCTATTCTGCACAAAAATATAGAGTGGTTAATTGAACCTTCACAACTAAAACTTCAAGAAGATTTGACCACTGCTGAGATGACTAGAGGGGTATCTACTCCCAAAGGCAAAACAAATGTCAAAATTATTGCCTGGAAGTACGATAGCAGTTGGAACATGTTCATGGTGAAGAGAATCTTAGGTCTGGTGCAGTTCTTTATTGAATATACAGCCTTGGTTAATGCTATGAAGGTCCATGATTTAAAAGAGTTGGCTGATCTGGACCTAATCAATCATGATGGGATGTACAAGGGTTATGAGTTTGGGGATATACTGAAGATGTTTAAGAGAACTAATAACTTCAAGTCTTTAAAAGCCATCTGTACTAGAAAAGATAAAATATTCAGGAATCCCTTTGATCAGAGAAGAAAAAGAGAGGCTGAAGAGGTGGTATTCCCAGAGCTGCATGTGAAACCAACGGAAACATTAAAAAGAAAATTGATTGCTGGAACACACAAGACCAAACCAATTTCCAATGTGTTTTATGATGAGGAAACCTATGAATTGGTTATTGAGAGGAAATGGGGAGGAAAAGAAGCACTTGAGATTAGAATATTCAGTGGATATGAAGTGAAACTACTGGATGAATCTTATGTGTATTACATCTACACAAGACACTTTAAATCCCTCAACATCAAAGCTGCTGAAGATGATTTGGAGTTTATGTTAAAATGTATCAAGATCTTGAAGATGGCCTTTGACAGAATAATCAAGAAAAGAGAACAGAGAAAGAAAAGGAATCTGCCAATACAATTAGGAAACATAGTGCTGGAAGTTGATGCTGATGGCTCTCTGCTGATTCATAGAGATGGGCTTTCCTCAATTTCAGTTTTGGAATCCATCTCCTTAAAACAAATGCCCATTGATGTAATTTTTACCATGAGTGAGATGAAGATACATGTTTTAAGTAGAGACAAAATGAAAGAAGCAAGAGATTTTTCAAACATGATCAAGGCAATCCTAAATCCTTCTATGGCAGAACCTGTAGTACCTGATGAAGCTGCAACAACACATTCTCCAACAACAGTCCAACAGAAGAAAAGACATGAAGAACCACCAGAATCATCACAACCTCCACTACCATCACACTCTTGAAGTACTTAGGCAGTATATTCCTTAGGGGGAGTATTGTTAGACCCTGAAAGGATCATACTTGTGAATTCAAGAGGTGGTTGAAGGTTGCACTTGTTGGTAAGCATTAAAGACAAAAGACAACAGAAGACTTTTTGTACAAAAGTATACAAGACAGAAAAGACCAAGTATGAAGTACCTTCATTTGTTAATGCGGATGACTTGTGAACAAATGCTGACAAGTGTTTGTTCACCCGCATTAACAAATGCGGATTAAGACAGGAGAAATGCTGACTTGTTCACCTGCATTAGTCTATGCGGATGAACAAAAGGAAATGATGATCAAGACTTGTTCACCCGCATTAGTTTATGCAGATGAACAAATGAAGAAATGCTGACGACTTGTTCACCCGCATAAACTAATGCGGATGAACTAAGTTAATGCTGATGTCTAGACAACAAATGCTGATGAAGACATGTTCATCCTCATGAACTAATGCGGATGAACAACTTACAAATGTTTGTGTTTATTTTGTACTTAGACTAGATTCTCATGTATAGATCAGGGGTAGTTTAATCTTTTGTACAGGCAATGTGTATGCCTATAAATAGGGTTTCTTACCCTAACTTTGTAAGATTTTTCGACTTTAACAGTTATAACATTATCATTATACATCTTTGACTTCTGTGTTCATGTGCTTCATTTACTCAAACATTTATTTCAGTTTCAACTGTTCTGTAATATAGTTTCCGTGACTATATTACTGACTTAGTCTACATATTCGATCCTAGGTTGAGTCACATCAACCGAGAATATCATTCTCAAACCTAGTCACAATGTGCTAATCTTAACTGATATGATCTCACTGCAGACATATGATTCAATTATACATAATAGATTTTTATTCTGCTTTAATTTTGATTTTTGCATGTTTTTCTGTGTGCAGGCATGTTAACAATTAGTTTGCTCTTCATGTGACTTTCAAGAAACTTTTAAGTTTTATTAAACTTAAAAGTTTAGGGGGAAAAAAAGTAAAAGTGTCAAAGAGAAAATTTTCAAATTTCAAGATATGAAAAATCAAAAATTAAATGTTATGGATGGATAGGATGAAGCTAAAAAGTTCAAGCATGTGTGTGTTTGATATAATTTAAAAATGACCTGAAGAAAATATTTTAAAGTGGAAAAGCTTCTTGCAACATTTTAATATAAGACTCTTTTTGTTAAAATTAGAGACTAAAATAACAGGAATTTTTTTTTAAAAAATTTAAAACAAAAATAAAATGATCAAAATAAAAATAAAAGTTTGAAATGTCAAAAGTTCAAAATTGAGGGTCAATTGTGTAAATTTTGGGTGAAAGTCAAAATTTGACAAATTGTTTAAAAAATTAGTATATGAACAGTACTAATGCGTTTAAACAGTGCTCAGGTGGAAAATTTGAAAATTACAAGTGTTAGACTCATGGAAGCAATATCATGCGCCTAAACAGTGTTAAAAAGTCCAAAATTAGGAGCATGATGATTTTACAGAATTTGTACAAGTGTTGGGCGTTTCAGACATCCTCATACGCCTAAACAGTCGTCATAAGTCTGAAATTTATGGTTAAGTGTTGGGCATTTCATCCATAGTCATGCGCCTGCATAGTACCAGACTTTCAATAATTGGGCGTATCAAGTGAAAAATTACCAAGTGTTAGGCGTTTCAGCTAGACCCATGCGCCTGAACAGTGCAAAAGTGCCTAATCAGTGCTTATGCATCTGAACAGTATTCATGCGCCTAACCTCATGCGCACAAACAGTGCTCATGCGTTTAAATACTTAGTGTAAAAATCAACTCCATGCGCACAAACAGTGCTCATGTGCCTAAAAATTTTAGTTAGTATAAATACAACACTTTGTGATTTCAGTCAATTCATTCACTCAAAAGCCCCTGAACTCTCACACCCGACTCTCGATTACCATTGATTCTCTGATTCTGATTGATTTATGTTCTAAACTTGCATTCGATAGTGTTTATTTCTAATTCTAAACGTAAATACTTGAACAAATTCATACAAATTTCAAGTTTAAAGTTTGATTTTGATTGGGCGTTTCAATGCTATACGGGCATATGAACCCTAGTCAACTGGAATCTTTGAAATTTGTGAACAAAATGAAATTATGAACTGAAATTTATGATTGATTGTTGATATAAACTTGATTTCGATCATATTGATACATTCAAATCAGATTTTCATTAAAATTGTTCCTGATGATGATTCTTCATCAGTCGAACTGTTGAAGATGAACAATCAATGTTTGAATTTTTAATAAAAATGGAAAATTGATCATAAATTCATGTTATAATCTGTTTTTGAGAAGAATTTACTGAATTGATGTGTTTTATATCATCTACATACTAAGTTGAATGTAGTTTGTTCTTGAACAGATCATTTAAACACTTAGAAAAAAAAAATTTAAGTGAAAGTTAGATTAAAAATCTTTAAAACATACTAATTCTTTAAATTTCAATAAATATTCATTGATTTGAAGTGTTAAAATTCAAAGTGTCTAAATTTCTTGTTTCATTTTTGCAGATGGCTGAGTTAAAGTTTGAGCCAAAGCATAATGTGGCAGCATTATTAAATGAAGAAGTACAAGATGCTGTTAGCTATGAAAAGATGATAAGGTTCTTGTTGAGAACGAAGTATGTATATGCTATGTGCTATGAACCGGTCATATATGCATGATTGATAAAGAAATTTTGGAACACAGCCACAGTTGAAATCAATGATGATGGTAGAAAAGTTGTAAGGGGATTTATAACAAATGTTAGAATGATTGAAGTTTCTGAAGATTCAATTAGAGAAGCATTGAGATTGGGACACAATGATCCAAAAGACTTAGCAGAATTATCTTTTAATGAATGTAGAGAAACATTCATGGCTATGGGTCACCCAGACAATTTCCCCAAGAAACAATTTTTCAGAGCACGAGTTTACAACCATTGGAAGCTATTATGTTATATATTCCAGCACTGCATGTCAAAAAAAAGTGCAGGATGGAATTCATTTCCAGTTGACATAGCATCTCCTATTGTAGCTCTTGCAACTAATAGAAGGTTTAACATGTCAAAATGGATTCTTAATGGTTTCATTTTTAATCTGGAGAAAGGAATCAGGAATAAGTACTTGATGTATCCTAGATTCTTACAAATGATAATCAATGAAGAGCATCCAGATATTCATGTTCATGGTGTTATTGGAGAAACAATGATACTGGAACATATGTCAGAGATATCTTACAAAAGACTTGCTATGAACACAGGTGCACAAAATGTAGCAATTTTTGAATACATGAGAAATGTTGCAAATGATGAGGTAGATATTACTACAGATCACTTTCATTTGATTGAGGAAGAACCAATTGATCCAAATGATCTTATTGAAGAAATACCTCAAGAACAATCTAATGATGATGAAGATGAAGGTGATGATGATGATGATGAAAGTTCAACTTCTTCTTCTGATGATGATGATAACAATGAAGGTGGTAATGATGATAATGACATGGAAGTAGTTCATGAAGAAGTACATGAAGCTGATCAAGAAACTGAAGAAATTAATGAAGAAGTTATGGAAGAAAGTCATGAAGATGTTAATGAAGTAGATCAAGCTGAAGATGTTGTTGAAGAAAGTCAAAATGTTGAGGAGATTATGGGAATGATTGAAGAAATTATTAAAACTGAAGAACAAGTTGAATTCAATATTTTGAAGTATTTGAAGTTGAGATACACAATGATTTTGTAAGCTTGCCTTAACAAGATACTCATGTAGCTGAAGAAACAAATTTTTAGCAAATTATTGAAGAGTTGAAAAAAAAAACTCTAAGCAATTAAAGATTATAGAGGAATTAAAAGAAGAAAATGAGAAGTTGAAAGAAGATCTACAAAAGAAAGATGAAGTAATTGCTGATCTTGAGAAAAATAAAGAAGATAATGTAAAAACTTTTGAAGTTATGATGAAAGATTATGATCTGCTGGAAGAAAAATTCAATAAGTTGAAAGAAGAAAATGAAGCTTTAAAAGAAGAAATAGAAAGAATAAAAGAAAGTCAAAAGTCTTCTTCTCCAGAACTTATGATTATGTTTGAAATCACTCCAATAGATGTTGAAAAGATAGCTGAAATAGATAAAGGTAAAAGGAAAATTGATGATATAGATGTTTCAGTTTTACCTGAGTCATCAACAAAAGTGCAAAAGATTATTGATTAACCTGCAAGTGAAGAAGAAGAAGAGTCATATATTCAAGAGACCATAGGAGCTCTTGATGATCTAGAAGCTGAGTTTGGTGATGACTGGTATGATGAGGTTTTAGAAGATGAAGATTTAGTTGAAGCTAATGTTGATGAAAATTTTTCACCAATTGAGACAATACAAGAAGATGTACCTGTAGACATTGAAGACAGGTATAACTATTTGATCAAGATGAAGTATAATCGAGTATTTCTTGATGGATTAACAGTATCTCAAATTAATGAAGAGTTTAAGAAGTGTATTACTGTTGAATCTGTTGCTCCTATTGATCCTGACGAGATAATTGTAGAGCATGGAGAGTGGAATCCTCTTCAAGAGAGCATAAATATTGAGGAACTTTCAACATCTGAGTTACATCATCCTAATCCTGATGACATGAATGTAACTGCTTTAAGAATGTGGCTACAATCAAGAAATTATCTAAGGAAGAAGCTTAATA